>JAOUZG010040464.1:5305678-5335241 GCA_026289955.1 Argiope argentata
TTTGGTACAGTGCAATATCTCATTTACAATGAAAAGCAATTTCTCATTTACAATGTTTTTGGTACAGCGCAATATCTCATTTACAAAGAAAAGTATAATGCATTGTACACATTAATTATGCGACTACATTCGGATTGAATATTTTTAGTAAGTATTTTTAAATACTTGCATAAAAAAGATTTAAAAAAAAAGCTATTTGGTACCAAATTATACCAATTAAGTGGCAGAAGTTCAAAAAAATTTTGGAAAAAAAAAGTCATTTTTTTTTCAAAAAAAAAAAAAAAAAAAAGACATATAAAGCAAAAAAATATTCTAGTCTGGAAGTTCACCACATGATTTGCTTAGGAATTAGCTGATAACTTAGGAAATCAATCGGGAATAGAAACCTATATAATCTAGTCCAGAAACAAAAATTAAGTTTCATTTCTATCTATTCTTTAAATATTTTACTGATAAAAAACACGAATTTTTCAATTTTTTTCACGTAGTGAATTACTAAAACAACTGCAAAGTATTTCTAAATGAACATACTACTTATTTTTAAATTCAGGAATTACAGACATGAAATTATTATATTGTAGCAGTTACATTCATCTTCTCTTTTGAATACTAGATGGCGATGCGGGATTAAGTACGCATCCCATAGTTCATTGCGGTTTTGAGTAGAATGAAATGATGCTGTTCTGCTAAGCTGCGTACTTGAATGTCTTGTCTTTTTTCTTTTTTTTTTTTTTTTTGTTTAGTGTGCGAGTGTGGTTATTAAAGAATATGTTCGTGAAAACATGCGTCCTGTTGCTTCCTGACGGATTCTAATAATCTACATTCCATCACAATACTAAATTTTAACAAAATACACTCACTAGATTTTAAT
This sequence comes from Argiope argentata, assembly GCA_026289955.1. Classification (NCBI taxonomy): domain Eukaryota; kingdom Metazoa; phylum Arthropoda; class Arachnida; order Araneae; family Araneidae; genus Argiope; species Argiope argentata. Next base: position 5,306,550 of record JAOUZG010040464.1, read on the forward strand.
TTATAATGTTTTTAGTAAGAAATTTCTATCAAAGATCAGAATTTGAGAAAACAGCCACTAAAAGAACTTTAAAAAAAATAGCCTTGCAAACAAAATTCTAAGGATTTTATAAAGACGCCAATTACAAACATTAATAATATTAAAATAAAATGAAAATTCATAATTTTGCAAATAATAAACTTTTCAACGATGTCAACAACTTACTACAGTATAGATTTCTAAATTGAAATTCTTACAAAATGCTTTTTTTTGGTATTGAAATAGTGTTTCATAGACAGATCATGTTAAAAATATCCAATTTTCTTTAACGAAATAACTTTATTTCCTTCTAATTGATAACATAAGCAAATATGCGTTAAACAAAAAGCATGCGTTCAATTCATATCCCAAAAGTCTATTTTTCTAAGCCGAAAGTTCTTTTCCTTAAATAAGATAAAGTTGAACAATTTTTCAAATTATTTTGGAAAAGCAAAAGAACAAGGATAAATATTTAAATTTAAAGTATTTCATGGAAATCTACACAAAAAAATACAAAATGAATTAATGTTATACATTAGTTCTTGCTTTGAATTTTCATGTTTCTAATCATTCCCGAACCTAAACTGTGAAACAATTTTCAAACGGAAGCTGAGAGGAAGTAGAAATCTCGTCCAAAAAAAAAGTCCTCTAAGTATTAACCACATCCTCGTTTTTCTTTTGATTTAGGTTTGTAAGGTCATGACAAATTCTTTACACAACTAGAAAAAAAATGTTTGACGGATAAGAACCTCTGTGCAGATCTTTCACTCACAGCTTTAGACAAAACTCGTAACTTTTTTTTATAGGAAGAAATATAAACAGATGACTCCAAGCACAGTTTTATTTACTTTTTTTAAAACTTTTTTTTCTTTAACTGAATAGTTTTTCAAGGTGAGACCTTAGTTCAGACTTGGTATTTTCACACTCAGTGTTGATTAGGGACTACTATTAAAATAAGAGAAAGAAGAAAGTTAAAAATTTCTTTTTAAAAATTCTTCAATTTTGGCAAAAAAAAAAGTTTTTTTAGTTGATTATAAGTGAAAACAATTAACTGTCTTCTTGATTGAAAATAATAAATCGTCTGCTTTTTAACTTTTCTTTTAGTTATTCCTGAATTTGTTTACGTGTTATGGCAGTTTCTTTTTCGTTTGTATTCCTGTTAATATTGAAGAACATATTTAAACTATATCCAGAAATAAAAGGCTTTATTGTGAATATTTACTTATTAAATTAAATAAAAATAAATAATTTCGTAAATAATTATGTGTGAAATAAATAATTGTGTAGCTAAAGTGATATTTCGTAAATAAAACCAGTTTAAATATGATGAAATTATATGTTACATTAGAATTAACACCGGAAAAGTATGATGATATAAATAAATAAAATTTACTATCCCACATTCGACATCAATTTTGGATTGAAATTCATAAATGGAAATTTATTTTATTAGAGGCTCGTAATTTAGAGGGCAAAAAAAAAAAAAAAACGAAGGAACATACTAGAAAAAAAAACATGATTAGAATGTTGTAGTACCATGATCACGAAAAAACTTACAAATCACACTAACCCATTCGCTACCAACCACGAATATACTCGTGATTGGCAGGATGTTACCCATTGCCAGCACGAATATAGTCGGGATACTTTCAATATATTATAATGTACAAATTGACAACATTGCAAACTTTTTATGGCCACAAACATAAACATACAAATGTCAAAATTTGAAAAAAAAAGCTACAAATAAATTGTTTTTACAAAAGTTCTACTTTATTTAACCAAATCGGTGCCAAGCCGATTGCTGTATGAGGTTATTCCGATTGCCAACCATGAGTATACTCATGTTCAAAACAGAAATGGCAATGGGAATAACCTCATGTAACGGAACTGTGGCAACGTCACCTAGAGGAAACATCAGCGCCACCTAGATCAGTCTATCCGCCTGAGCCACCATAGCCAGTCGACCTCCAGCCAACATAGAGAGAGCGTCTCGATTGAGGATTGTCTTTTGTTTTTCGTAAATGTCTTAATTGGTTTCGTTATGTTGTCCCTTTTGTTATATAACTGTTTGTGTATGTGTTTATGTTTAGTGAATGTCTACAAATAAATAATGTTAAAAGCTAGCCGTGGTAGTTATTGAAGACAAACGGTTATATAATTTCTGACGCCCAACGTTTTGGACCAGTGAAATATGTTAGGAATCCCAATTTGGTTTTTAAAAAAGCTTTTACCCCGAGTTTAAGTTTAGTTGCTGGAGATCGGCTCATTTTTGTTTTCAGATTGACTACCGGTCAAAGTGATTTCCATATCTGGAATATTGTCGTGTGCTGCTAGCATATCGGCTCACTTTTGTTTTCAGATTGACTACCGGTCAAAGTGATTCCCATGTTCTGGAATATTGTCGTATGCTGCTAGCGTACTGCTAATCATAGCAAAAAGAATTTGATAAGTATCTTTTATGTTATTGTTTATTTTGATTCTTAAATACTTTTCACTTATTACAGTAAAAGTAGTTATAATTTACATAAATCATTTTAGAAAAAGCAACGGCTTTCTTAATCAAGAGTTGTAAATTTGATTTTTTTGTTGTTGTTTGTGTGTATTTTGAATTTATTATTACATCCTCCACAGTTTTCACTAAGTGTCTATTTTATATAATATATGTTGAACAAATTGATACATTTAAATATGTGAGTTTCGATTCTCGCTCTCAGAACGGAAATTGTTTTTCCCCTCCTCTCAGTAAAGAAAAAATAAAATCGTAGACGCAGATGTGCTGGCGTCACATTTTATGAATGAGACTGCCGTTTTTATTTTATTTTGTTTTGCTACTTTCGAATATGCTCATGAATAAATATGACTCATGCTGTCTGTGAAAATTGTTTTATAATCTTTATTGGTTAATAACGCCGGAAATCCTTTTGAGAACTCTACTCTGTTTCATATAATCGCAAATAATTTTTTTTTTTTTGCCTTAGTGAATATTTTTTTTCTGTTTTGATTTTGCACAATACTTCGAGAATTCTTTTAAAAGTTATAAAATAAAGAATAGTACATGTTTTGTGTTATCATTTCTAGTAAACGATATTTTAGTAAAGGTGTTATTAACAATTTCCTTTTGTAACGAAAATTTACGAGCAATATTATTTTGATGAGTATTAAGTTAAGAGTTTAATTGTCTGAGCACTTTCAATTTAAATTGCTATTGTACCACTTTTGATATTAATTAATTTTGTTTATAAGTATTATTTCAATCTGTTTAAAGATACAATTGATATTCATTTTAAACTATGAAACTAAACATTTTTATGTGATCCACATTGAAATTCAACTACAATAATTTTTTTTCTTTTCTTTTCAAACATTGATTCTATTTTGTGTATTAAATTTTACTTGTTAACGTTTCAGTTGAAAATACATTCAATTTTCTCTATCACTTTTGTTTAAAGTTAAAGAACATAATGTAGTAAAATTTTTATAATTGTATGTTACGACAAAAGTATATAACCAAAAGTGTTGAAATTTTGTTCTTGTTCTTGATGTGCATCTGTTTTGTATATGATTAGATATTAATTTTGTGCTGAACCTTGTTAGAACTCGCCAAAAGTTTTCTTATTTTGGTTTTAATGCATATTCCTTGCATGTGAATGTAAATAGTTTTAGGACATTTTATATCAATTTTCCGTAATCCTCATGAAAGACTACATCTCAATGATCTGTTGAGAAAATACGAGAATAATTTTCAGCTAGGGGGAGAAGCTACGCCATTTATTGAATGACCACCAGGCATGGAAAGAAAAACTGCCCGTGTTTAGATTTGCATTGAATACCGCCAAGAGTGATTCAACTGGGCACTCTGCTGCATTTCTCCAATTCGCGCGTGACCTAAGAACTATAGATGATGTCAAACACGACATAAAAGCCGTAATAGAAAATGACAACTTCGTTCCCGAGATTACACCATATTTAAAAAGGTTCGCAAGAACGGTACAACAAGTACGAGAAAGAGTTGAGAAACACCAAGATAAACTAGAACGAAATAAGTTTCAAACATCAGACCGGGTAGCTCCAGTAGCTCCTCTTAGAAAAAGAGGACGGCCAAGACTTCCGCCACCTGACTTCTTGCCGAGACGGCCACGAAGAAGTCAGAGGGGGAGGATGTAACGGAACTGTGGCAACGTCACCTAGAGGAAACATCAGCGCCACCTAGATCAGTCTATCCGCCTGAGCCACCATAGCCAGTCGACCTCCAGCCAACATAGAGAGAGCGTCTCGATTGAGGATTGTCTTTTGTTTTTCGTAAATGTCTTAATTGGTTTCGTTATGTTGTCCCTTTTGTTATATAACTGTTTGTGTATGTGTTTATGTTTAGTGAATGTCTACAAATAAATAATGTTAAAAGCTAGCCGTGGTAGTTATTGAAGACAAACGGTTATACTCATACAATTTAGGCTTGGCAGCGAATGAGTTAACATTTTCAAATGTGCATCTATATAGCACGGAAATGAATTAATAAAGGGTAGAGAGACAAATTAATGAATGATTAATAATGCCAATTCATTATTAATCGCATACCTTAAAAATGCTGGATTCTCATATGTTATAGGTTAACAAGTATATAAAGCGAAACACTGGAAAGAAAAACGCTGTCTATTTTCTAAAAATGGGCAAACTCGGATTGAGACCTTAAGAGAGAGAGTGATATCGATATTATTTAGGAGAAAGGAATTCTCGCAGCCTGTATTCTCATTCTGATTCCAATATCAAAATCAAGATCGTTGAAATCAAAATAGTTTCTTGATATTATTATTTATTCTTTTATATAATTTTTTTCTGTATTAATAAAATGATAATTAAATAAGCTGAAGAGTAGGTTTAATTCATACTGCCTTTCCTCTTTCATTGAGGTTGTTCTCGGGCTCCTCTTTACAACGGAAGGAAGAGTGCAGTAGCTTCTGAGGGTATGAACCCCTGAGCACCCAAAGGCAGAAGACTGGATTCTAGCTCACATACGTTTCGTTACAAACCCTTTTTTACGGGGTGGACTTCATTCATTCCTCCACAGATCGTAATTTAGATCTGGAGCAGAGAACGATCATCTCTGAATCATTAATACAAGATGGAGGACTTTGTGACCACGATAGATTTAACGCACGCCAGTTACCATACATATGGAGAGTGTTCGGCTAGTGGGTTCGAACTCACACCCCAAAGGATGCGAATCCAACGCCCAACCAAACAGGCTATCCGTGGCCTTCCTCTCATTAAATTTTTTTATTGAAATAGCCAAAGCACGATGATATATGGGTAATACATTCTATAACATCTTATCAGCAGACATTTAAACATTATATTTGAAAAATCTTCAGTGATTAAAAAATATTTGAAAAAATTTAAGTGCGCATGTTTTAATATCATATATGATTTCTATCAGTATTAATACAGTGTCAAGAAATAGAACACATTTGAAGGTTCAATTTCATACTTCGTCTCCAATTTTCGCTTTAACATAACTTAGAGATTGGATCTTGTACCCCTTTTTTCTTCAGATTGTATTTGTGTGTGTGTGTGCGTGCGTGCGTGCGAGAAAGAGTTTTTTAGATATATAGAGATTTTACACAGGTCATAGAATAATGAAATCGCTAAAGCGTGCTCGAAATCAAAATGATATATAATCATTAAAAAGTTGGTATAGTATTAAATTGGTACCTCCCCACGGTTAATGGATTAGATAACAACTGGAAACAGCGGAAACATTCACCCTGCATTTTATCGTAAGTTTAAGGCTATCCAGTACCTTACTTTCTTTCTTTTTATCACCTTTTACAAACCTTGAACATATAATGAAGTTTGGGTAGCATAAAGTTGAAAGTAACAGACTTATGAAGGCCACAACAGTCGGCAAACTTGAATGATCTCACCCTACCTGAATTTCGCATGCAGTGACGCAGTACGATGCGGGCTGGGCTTCGTAACAAAATGATGAAAACTTCTTATATAATCTTGGACGTCTTCACCACCCAATGAATCCAAATACACAACTAAGTTTAAAAACCGTATTCCATTTTTTAATTTTTTAAAATCCAAGTCATTGCATTTTTGAACTATACACGCGAGTGATGATGATGTGTCCGTTTTACAACGGAAGGAAGAGTGCAGTAGCTTCTGCAGGTTTGGACCCCTGAAAATCTGACTTCTAGCGCATATTAAGATGACACACACTTATCTCATTCACTTGCAAATCCCCTTTTACAGGGGGGAGGCATTCACAAATCTGACAAATACAAAAACTATGTCCTGACCGGGACTTGCACCAGAGAAGTCCGGAAGACGCGGTACCTCACGCAGGTGTATAGGTCAATAAACAACCCCCTCCCTCCTTGATAGACCTGAACCATAATTTAATATACATCTACATTTTTGAGGATAAATCTGGATAGAAAATTTCATCCACATAACTCATTCCATTTTTTGAATAATAGTTTTGCCTTCATAACAAACAGACTTGACCACCGGCTTTCTGGCACAGAGGAAGAGCGTCTTCCTCGTGTTCTGGGAGTTTCGGTTGGAGCATGGTTGTTCTTCAGTGAGCTATCTGTGAGATGTGTGATTGTGCCCCCCTGTAAAAAGGGGCTGTGCAAGCGAATGTGTTGAGTGTGTAGATAAGTCGTACTCTTGGCCTTTGTTGGCGCTACTTCAAAAACAAGAGACGCTCCTTTCGGCTTAAATCTTCCGCTGTATCAGCGGAGGGCTTGTCCATAGGCAAGTGCCTTAAGCAACAACAACAGCAGACTTGACTTTCATGGATTTCGCACACATTTCAATAGAAATCAACTAGTTTGGTGCCAAGTCTACACATCAAATTTCATTGCTCTAGTTCAATATTTTGTTGGAGTTGTCTAGTTCACAGCTAAACAGACAACATAGTTTCAAAAACGTGTTTCACAGTAAATTGCCTGAAATGGGAAGATTCATCAAAATACCGACATGAATTATTATTATTCTGCAATTACATTATTTTAATATTGCATTATTATTTACATCGTTCGTACACGCGAGAATAAAATGAAGACAACTATTTGCAGTTTAGTCCTTCACAAAATTGATCTTATATTTTTAAAGGAAAATGATAGATAATCCATACTTACGACAGCGACGGCATCTGCGGCCAGCAGTTCGGCAGGGGACAGCACGGTCAAATAGGAAATGTTGGTCAGCACATAGCAGAGAGTTACTAATGGGATGCCGATCATAATAGATCTGGGCAGATTTCTAGAGAAGAATAAAATTTTAGATTTATATTCAGGAAAAGATTTATATACAAGGAATCATAATTTCAGATTATTCAAAAAGGAATAAGTTCAATATTTACATGTAACTATCAACCAAAAACTAAAGTAATCTTTAGGAAAATATTTTTAACGAGTCAAAACTATTACTAGGAAGACAGATACATTCTGTTTAGAGCACGCTAATGCTGCTACATCTAATAAGCAAATGAAAAATAAATTAGTAATAAATCTATACTACTATTATAAATGTGAAAGTTTGGATGGATGGATGATGGGGTTCAATCACGCCAGAACGGCTGAAGGAAATTCAATGAAATTTAGCAAATAGATAGATTATAGTCTACAGAAGAACATAGGCTAATTTTTATTCAGGTTAATTCAGTGGTTAATTTTTTATTAATTAAAAACTAACTTTCCCACCAAAAAATAAAAAAAAATTGAAAACATCTGCCTAAGCTTTTTGAATCGTTTGTTTTTATTTTTCTATTTCCGGTGCTCTTTTAATATTATCTTACTATTCTAAAGGAATGTTTATTAATTTTTTTTCTTATGCTGTTCTTGTGTTAATATAACTCGTTATTTCCTATTCATTTCTCTGGATTTTTTACTTGCTGTACTGATTTCTTTTGCCTATTTTCATAATTTTCGATTAAATTTTTTAGTGCATTCCGTATTACTGTATTTATTGATATTTTTTTTCTATTCTCCGTTAATTTGCTGCAACAGGCATCGAAACCTTGTGATTGGAAATGCCATTTCACTAAAATTTGGTGGCAAACTATTTTTTTGGCGAAAATGACTATATATTAAAACTGTTCCACTGTGTATTTTTGTAATTAAATTGTATTTGCGTTGGCTATATATTTTTTATATATGCTTAAAGTGGTATGTTTCCATTAGCAAATAATTTAGAATTCCGCCAAATTTTCTCAAATTTCTTTGGTGATGGTTCGTTTGCGCCCGACAAACGGAAAAGTACCCTTATGGTTTTAATAACATAACACCCCCCACGCTAATGATGTTAGACGTAACGGTTATTTCAAACGATTCCGATTATTTTTGTAGTGTATGATAAATTTAAAATTAAACATTGTTAATTAATAGATCTTTTGATTCCTTCAGAATTGCTTTTGAATGAAAATAAAACAGATGAATTGAAACTAAAATTTTCTAATCTGCATTGCGTTGCCCCAACTGGTGCTTAAAATTCACGTCTTTGCGTTGCTCCAATTGACGTTGAAAATTTGTGCATGCATACGGTTTCGATAACATTTTAGACTGTCAGTTCTCACATATACACATCAAAATTTCCACGCGTACGAAGTCGCGGGTAAAAGCTAGTATTAAGTTTAAATGTAAAAATGAATTAAATGGAATAAAAAAAGAATGGAATAGAAAAAGAATTTTTTCCATTTAATTTATTTATAAACTTAATATTTATTTCTAATTTCATTTGATATTTACATATATTTTTTTAATCAATCTCTTTTTATATTTGTATTGGACATATTCTTTACTTTTTCAATACAAATTATAAACTCATACAATTAAAGCATGATAATTAAGCAAAATCTTCTTTCGTGCATGCGAATTCATTCCATTGAATTGGTAATGAGTAATACATCAGTTTAGTTTAGTTTATATTAACGTTCTGTTTTAAAGCAACCGTAGGGTATTTTGAGACGAACCGCGTAGTTTTGAACCACTTTCGGATGACGACACCTGAGCTGGCACTCCTTTCCAAACTTCCGCACCACACAGCGAGAAGACATGTGGCCCCTACAGATTTGATGTACGCCAGACGCGATTACACGACAGTTCTTCGATAGAATCGGGCCTCGAACTGGAAACTCCCCGGTTCCAAAGTCGAAACCTTGCCACCAGGCCACAGTGGCCCTAGTAATATATCAGATTTTTACTGTTGGTCCTTTTTAAAATATGAGCCACAAGTAGTTGAAAATATAAAGGGAAAATTTAGTTTATTTATATCAACGTCCCATTTTAAAACAACACAAGGACTATTTTGGAACGGACACCTAATTTTGAGCCATGATCAGATAGCGAGGACGGCATCTGAGTTGGAAATCCCTCTCCAACTTACACACTACATCAGGAAAAAGACATTTGATCCCGGCAGATTTAACGTAAATCAGATCCACTTACACGACGATTCATCGATAAAATCGGATCTCCAACCCGAAACAATCCGGTTCAATAGTTGAGACCTCATCACCATGCCGTTGCGGTCCATATAACGAGGGAAAAATTAATTTCTTCTTTGGGAGTTAATTATTTTACTCATTGAATATGTTCAATTGTAAAATGAAATGGAGAAAATGTTTTAGAAAAATTAGAATGAGCAAAAATTAGTACCTCATTTTGTGATTTAATCACATTTATCTTTATGACTGTCAACGATTTTCTCCGGTGACTGATTTTTATCCAACATACAAAATACTCTATCATTAAATTTAATTGAAAGTGCAGTCCAGCATCAATCAATCAATCAAAATAATGTCAGGTTAAGTTGCGACATTCCGAAGTCACTGGCAAAAAGTTAGCGTTTAAGGTTCCTTAAAACCAGCTAATAAAAATAAATGAATAGAAAACTATACTCATTAACAATTCTAATAAATAATTCCGTTCGAATTCTTTATCGAAAGGTCAAGCTGTCAATCAATAAATTAAACAAGGCACAATGTGCAACCTTCAAACATGACCTTAATTGAAATCAATTAGGATAAGCGATATAATTAAAATATATCCAGCAACATGGAAATAATCAACTAGTTTCATTAATCATTTATTAGAAAATCTTTTTTTCTTCAAAAATATGTAGAAAAAATGCTTATGGCAGTAGCTGAAGCCCATAAATTGAGGTCAATTTCCTTAATTTCCATAAAGAAAAAGTTTCCGCTTTATTCTTTAGAAGTTACTTTCCCTAAAAGTTCCGAATTTAGGGAAAGTAACTTCTAAAGAATAAAAGTTGCTTCTTAAATAATTATGACGTTTGATTTAGAAAGTTTACTTTCACATTTCCCATTTAAGTTTAATTTAAAATAATATATTTAATTTGGTAATATATATTTATTATTTAGTGACATTTTCAATGTTATAAAATTTTATTAGCACATAATCTTACTTAAATTAAAGGCATTTTATACTTCTTTTTATTTATGTTTTTTTTAATTCTTTTCGTATTTTCAGATTGAAGTAAAAAAATGTGCAATACTATGAAACAATCTCTTTTTTTTTTTGTAAAGGAAAATAAACAGTGAATTGTCACAATTTTTATTTTGCTTCTGAAACACTTTTTAAATTTGATTATGTTATTATAGTTTAAAATGTTAAAAGTAGTATCAAATACAAAAATATAAAATTATTTTTAGTTATGCGTAGTGACACAGAATATTAAAAATATAGCTAATCTCAAACAGATTGTAGAGTAAAAATGATAAACGTTTTGGCTGGAATAATTCAACGACCTTAGAATTAAAAAACAAAATTCAAAAAAATTAATTCAAAATAATGGGAATTTACATAATATCTTATATCGCATAAAGGAAATTAATAAATGAAAGAAAGCATGTACAATACAAAATCGTCTTTGCTTTTTATATGAAATGTTAAATAATTATTTAAGAATTATAATTGCTTGTAACAGCCGGTCCATATACATAAAAAAATATCAAAATTAATTTTCACGAAATAGAATCTATAATGGAGGGGGAAGGGAGGGAGGATTTATACAATGTCATTTGCGATTTCATGAACCCTTTTTGGTTGAAGAGAATGTTAGACGTTGTTCAAGAGGTTTGCCAAGCCATTTCATTATAATAAATCAGAAGACTTGGAAAACAGATGCTGTGTCTAGTGTCTGTGTGGCAAAAGAAATATCGGTCAATCTGTAGGAAGAATTATAAAACCACTGACAATATTAGAGTATTAGGGTAATGTTAGCGTTAAAATTTACTAAGCTGGTTAGTTATGTCACAACTACGTTAAAATTTACTAAGCTGATTGGTTATATCACAACTACGTTAAAATTTACTAAGCTGATTGGTTATATCACAACTATGATTAAAGAATTTACGATTTACTAAAGAAATGCATATTTTACGAACAATAAACTTTTTTGAAATCAGAATAAGACTTTCTCCATGTATTCTGTACTGTTTTGATTCGATTCGATTCAATTTATGCATAAGATTAATTTTGGGTGTTATCAATAAAAGGGAATTTACTTCTAAATTTATAATTTTAAGAAGGAAATAATGTTTTCTAATATTAATAGGGGCGGGTATTAAATTAATCGTCTGAATTCTTGATTTTTTTGTTTCATTAAGCAAATCGAAAAAAATTAATAAAAAGCAAATATTTTAATTCACAAAAATCATAATATAGTACATCCAATTAAAAAAAACAGATCAGAAACTTACACGTGAGGGTTGATCAGTTCTTCAGTCACAAAATTCAAGTTATTCCTGAAAAGGAAAATCATTTTGGAGCATGATTAACGTTCACTAAGCGTAGTCATGGTGATATTTACATGATAAATGCATACCCACCAACCATCATACGCCCACAGGCCAAAATAAAACGCGTTAGCCAATTCGGAAAAAGACGTCGTTGTTCCTTCGAAACCTGTGGTCAGGTGATGGTAATGTCCTGAATAAATGAAAAAATAATAACATAGAATTAAACCATTTTCATTTTAAATTCATGTGTGTATTGCTGAAATCAGACACGTTCTAAATAGATGAAACGCTCACCCTGAGAAAGCATGTAAACTCCGACTGAAACCACAATAGCTATGGCAAGTAGTTTGGCAACAGTGAAGACGTTATTCATCATGGTTGCCATTTTGACGCTATAACAATTGATGAAAGTAATGAAACCTGCAAATAAATTTAAGAAATTCGTAAATAAAAAGTAATTGAAGCACCTTTATTAATGTAAAAAATAGCATAATTTTTGTTTCGCTATTTTCTACTTTTTAATTTTATTTTAAAATAAAATCCCCACTAGATGGCGTCATCAGCATGAAATCAAAATTGAATTGAATATCAATTGATAATTGATTTTTAAAAATATAAAAACTAGGTGCTATCATTGGGAATACATATAAAAGTTTCTTAATATATATCTAAATTATGATCTCAATAAATATCTAAACTATGATAAAGTATCCCTGGAATAATAAGAATGTTGGAAATGCCAGAAAATACAAAATATAAGGAATTAAAAGTTGAAAAGATATTACAGCGTTTTATTTCTCTTAAAGAAGGGTGTAATTCAATAAAATCTATGACAAATAACCATGCTTTAATCCACAAATATATAAGGAATTAAATGTTGAAAAGATATAACAGAATTTTATTTTTTTTAAAGGAGGGTGTAATTCAATAAAATACATGACAAATAACCATGCTTTAATCCACAAAAAATACACAATTTGATTTTGATTTTCTCGGATACGTATTATAGAGAAAGTATTGCAATTGTCAAACAATTTGAACTCAGGGATTTTGATGAATTTGCACGTGTCAGGTCTCCCTGGGTACGAAAAAAAAAAAACATTTTTAGAAAATATCCGTCCGTCTGTTTGTGATCAAGATAACTCAAAAACGTCTCGAGTTGACCGTATAAGGTTTGATACACGGTCTTTATTCTAAAACTGAAGAATTTTGAGCAAATTCCTCTCTGAGGGAGTCTGTTAGAATATATGTTAATACAATAACTGCAGAATGAAATGAGCTAAATAAATAAAATTCGGTACACAGATTTAATGTCTACAATGTAGAAGGGCGTTAAGGTTTGAATTAAATCCGACAAGGCATTGACCGTATGTCAGTCTGTATTTTAGAAACACATACACGCATTTAGCTGAAAAAATTTATTGACTTAAATACGGCGGATATGGTATGGAATTTAGCGATCACAAGTGTTTTAATTGGTTGGAAAAAGTCTCTAAAAGATAAATGCGATTTTCGAATATTATTAAACATATGTTAAAGTTTGATCTCTGTTTAAAAAATCGCCATAAATGACACGATCGACTCGGTAAAAATTCCAAATTCATCCCAAATATCAACATTCAGTGACTATTGTGAACCAGTGCCAAGCAAAATAATTTCTGGATTGTCATCTTTATTAGACTATATCCGAGAAAGTTTTGGGGAGACCACTCCCTGTGATTTGAAAGAGAACTTTTGTTGCAACCAACTTGTGTTTGGTTCTTTAGTTATTTTAACGTTCTGTTTTAAAGCAACCCTAGGACTATTTTAGGACGGACGTCGTAATATTGAATCGCGGTCAAACGAGGAGGAAGACACCTGATACGGCATCCACCTTTCCAAACATTCACACCACACCAATGGGAGGCAGTTGGTTTCGACGGATTTTATGTGTAATAGACCGGTTTACAAAACAGTTCTTCGATGGAACGGTTCTGAAGCCAGGACATTACCACCAGGCCACCGCGGGACTTGCTTGGCTTTAAATCAAAGAGAGAACGGCTTAGAGACGAGTAATTTTCATTGATTTACTTGAATTAATAACTGGTTTAGGATTCCAAAATAATAATTCTAAACTATTTGAAAATTTCAAAGGAGCGTTAAGACTCATCTCATGTCGCAGATAACGGCGTTTTTTTTGAGGGGGGGAGAGAAAAGAATACTTGTTCTACTGCTATTAAAAAGGCTGGATCGCGGCGGTTACGTCGAAAAGTAATCATGTTTTTACATAACTTTCGGTAATAAATTCTTTTTATTTTCTCTTACTGTCTTCCTTTTTTATAATCTATTAGACCTTGAAAAAAAGTAAGTCTTGTAGATTATAATGAATTATTTGACAAATATTTAATATATGATTGATTACATAAGATACATACTTATTACATAAGACATTTGTCAGAGTATACATAAGGAATAAATTAGAAGTATCTATTTTTCAAGGGCAGGCATTGATAACCTTGATGATTTCTCATTTTTTAAGCACCCTTCCCTTTGAATTTCGTCTCGGAGATCATTTAATTTAAAAAGGCATTCCGTTGCATGCTCGTTTGCCTTGATCATGAGTTTTTTTAAGTTACTTTTTTTAATGATCATTCAAGGTAATGACCTTAAAAAGGAATTGCTTTTAAATGCATCATTGTTATTCTTCTTGCACTCTTTAAGATAGCTGAATTTAGGAAGGGGTAGACAAGTAGGGAATCGAACTGAATTCAAAATTTTGACATAAAAAAGGTCAATTTTTATAAAATCAATTATTGGCTGCAAATAATATCTGAAAAATCTTAAAACATTCTGATTTTTATATTAAATATATATATTAATATAGTTGGTAAAAGCAAAGAATAAGTTCTCCCAACTCCCGACGCGATCCGATTTGACCAATTTTTATTTACTTAGGAAAGTTTATTATCTTAGATATGTCAATAACAATCGCTGATTCCCCTAAGATCGTTTTCGAGAGATAAAGAAAAATATAACTGATTCCCTCCTCCATAATCAATAACTCACCATTTTGCCGCTTTTATTCACTACTACTCTGAACACCCCGAGTTTAATGTGAAGGCATAAATTAAAATAATACTATCACTTATTATTATAAAGATTAGATTTTACTAGATGAACATTAAGGATTCAGTTGATTAATAGTGCGCGAACAGCTGGTGGTCGAAGGCGGCTTATTAAAATATAAACATAAACATATTCATTATATAATAAAAGCTACTTGTAGCACTTCTATTGTTAAAATATTTTTTAATTACCAAAATTAGAAAAAAATTATAATTCTTTTTAAAGAATCAAGATTATTAAAAAAATACATTAGTATAAATGATGTATAAATATAATTGATTTTTAAAATGAATTTATTATTTCTCATTTATAAATTTTTCGTGGAACTTACCAAAAATTCTGCACACAGATAATTAATTAGGAGATTTTTGAAAACAAGTAATTCAATTATCTCTGAATAATGAGATAATATTAAAAATTCATTTTTGAAAACATGAACTGCTATAAAAATGGATCTTTTCATTCTTTACATAACGCATCTTTTTTTTTCTTGCACTTTCAATGGTGTTTTCATAACCTCGATGATTTTAAAGATATTTGTATTATATTTGACTGATGACGTTTACAATGTTCGAAATTATTAAATGATCTAAAATAAGCTGAAAACGTATAAATAATATTATGAATATTAAAGAAACGACTACTCGTAAGTAAAACGTAATTATTTGTAATCTCCCACAATCCCATTTATTATTATGTGACAACCTGTTTTGGTTTAAGGGTTTTGAAGACTCAAAATGCGTAAGCAACAAATTGGCAATTTATCACTTTTGAGACATCAATTTTTCGCTTTTAGGTTTATTGGAAAATAATGCAGAAGGTCTTCACATTTAGTGATTTATCGCCAACTAAAGTTGCAACTTGGCTTCCAAATTATTCATTCTCTGAATTCTTAAGAATTGTCTTAATTTAAATTATTCATCAGTTTAAACTGGTTTAAAAAAATTTCGCAGATTTCATTTTCATTTTTTATTTAACTTTAGACAGTGATATTAACCTTTTCTAGGACCATTGCCACTACCTTAGTTTTCTCAAGATTGTCATAAGTTGTGATACATTTTTCAGTACGGGAGAAACTTAATCTTTAATTCTTCTATCTCTCAAAAAACTGTGTAAATTGATTTGTTA
This sequence comes from Argiope argentata, assembly GCA_026289955.1. Taxonomy (NCBI): domain Eukaryota; kingdom Metazoa; phylum Arthropoda; class Arachnida; order Araneae; family Araneidae; genus Argiope; species Argiope argentata. The sequence continues at coordinate 5,322,574 of JAOUZG010040464.1, forward strand.
CTTTTTATTAACTAAATTAATTAATTAAATTTATCAAATAAGCTAAATAAATGGAATAAATTGAAACAAACTAAAATGAATTTCCTAAACCAATTCCAATCCTTAAAATATTTTAATGTACCATGATTAGAAAAAAAATGACTTTTTAAAGGGTTAACGATTGTTTTTTTAATAAATTCTAGTTTTTGAAAATTGTTTATAAAATATTTTCCAATTTTTCTCTACTTTTCAGTTGTAATTGGAAAGAAAAGATTCTTGTGGTGCTATTCTGAAGCAATCCAAGTTGTAAATTTATTTCGACGCTTTTTTTAAAAAAATATTTTCAGCGTTTTTTTTCTAAAGATTTTAATGTACTTACACAAATTAATAAATCAGAAATCTATACTGAATGCGCCTTAAAATTTCTTTGCGTTCATACATTGTTCATTTCATTGCAAATATTTACTACATTTTCGTTTATGGGTCCACTGCTAATTTTTCACATGATATCCTAAGAAACTTGTGTGTCTTTAACAATGAAGAAAATGTCCATTTTATTTATATTAGACTTTTATGTCTCTGATTAAAAGAAATATACCGATCAGCAGAATAACGAGAAAAAAATTATTCCAATATTGGCACTCAGTTTTAAGGATATTTTGAATTTTTAATCCAAACAAACAAATTGAACTAAACAAAAATAAACGTACTTATAAAAAAATAAATTCATTTATTTCGACTTTGAAATTTAAGATTGTATTTCCGCACACCTGTTCACATCTACGTTTGAGTACATCTTTAAGAAAATGGTATCCTTGATAATAGAGAATAAAACGAAAATTTTATTTATATTAGAATTCTATAATAACTTTGATTAAAATAAATATACCAATCGTCAAAATAACAAAAAAATGAAACTGACACACAATTTTTGCAATATCTTAACTTTTTTTTATTCATAGAAAAAAAATGACATTTTCTTATGACTTTTAGATAACTAAAAATATTATATAAAGAGGCTTAATTCATTTCGATTTCGAACAATTTACTTCAAGAAAAACTAATTAATTTAAGAAACATTCGAAGATTCTTCGATTTTCATCGCTTTGAAAAAGCAGAGAGGCGATACGCTCCGAAATCTGTTTTTAAGTGAACCATAATCCTTTCAAAGACACAAATATTATTGAGTTTGAAGAGGAAATTGTTTATAAAAACGGTGTCTCATGGCGCGAACAGTAGCTTCTGTTAGCGATGCCTTAAGCACCAATTAATCCTCTTGACACACAACTGGGGAAAAAAGTATTGCGAAATGGCGTTCGGAGAGGCAAAAAATAAACATTCCATGCTATTTTTTTCCTTTCAAGTAAGCCGTCCCTTTCCAAGAGGATCAGATACGGAGAAAAAGTAATCAGCACTTGTCAATTGCGTTGCTAAAGAAGGTCTGACAGAATGGTGCAGGCGGCTTTTTTTTATTTCAACAAGCTAAAAGAATGTTTCATTTCAAATTACCTTAACATCTCATCTTATAATGAATGCATTTTGAGAAATCATGGATATATTACATAATAATACAAAACAAGTATTATAAAATATCTTTTTAAAAATCAATTCCTACTTGGGTTAATAAAGAAATTTTTTATTTTGGTTATTATTATTATTTTATTAACAATTATTGTTCTCGTGTTGTTACGTTGTTGTTATTTTAGCAACAACGGAGGGAGAGGATCAGTAGCTTCTGAGGGTATGAACCACTGAGCATCTGAGAGCAGAATTCTGACTTCTAGCTCTCACACGTCACATCCACAGATCGTAATTTATATATAGATTAGAGAACGATTACATCTGAACCATTACCCCCATCAATGTTACTTTCTCAACATGGAGAACTCTGTGCCCACGACAGATTTAACGTCCAAAACACACACACACACGTAATATATATATATATATATATATATATATATATCATTTTAAAAATATATATATATATATATATATATATATATAGAGAGAGAGAGAGAGAGAGAGAGAGAGAGAGAGAGAGAACTCTTCGGTTCAAACTCACAACCCAAGGGATGCGAATCCAATGCTCTACCAACCAGTCTATCCCGGCCACAGAGTTGTTTCTACTGGGAATTCAATAGATGGAGCTATGCACAGCTTGATGATGATTAATAAGAAAATTTCCTTTAGCTGTCATATCACTCCATTTTCAAAATTAAGCTCCTTAGGTTGTTTTTTAATGTGAAATTAAAGATTGCGTGCACCTAATGTTATGGAGAAGTTTGTAGAGTTTAAAGCATCGTATTGCAACTGTATTCGATTTACGGCTTTTCAACTGTTGAAAACGTATTGTAGAAAATTGATAATCGTATGGATGTAAAACGCATAATGCAAAAATGTTAACATTGAGGTTTGTTAACTTGAGCAGAGTATAAATATTTAAAAACTCATTGTTTCTATATTATATAGCTTAGATTTTTTTTTTTTTTGTAATTCTGTTTTCCGTTCAAATCTCAGTTACATTGTATATATAGTAATTAAAAGTGCAAAAAATTTACATTTATAAAAGGTCTATTGAAATATTTCCACATATAAGGGTATTAAATAATTTTTTCCGTTGAAACGTTAGATATTTTTTTATGTTCTATGAATGTCTAGAACATAAGCACTGTGGTCAATAACAGAACTTAAACATATAGCATATAAAGAATCAAAGTATTGAAGTGAATGTCTATCATAAATCACGTATACCTATCATAAATCAACTATACCTATCATGAATCATATAAATCATATCCGATATCTGTAAACTACAGGTTCCGTCAAGGCTGTATGTGACGTAATTGCCGCGTCCCTCGTCATCCGAGTATTTACTCGCGAAGCTCCTAGGAAACCTATCTAGTCTCTCTATCTTTCTCTTCTGAATGCACCTGCTCACGGGGTAGGTGAAGCACATAGTAAAAATCAATTGTTTAATTTATTTAGTTAAATTATAAATAAAATTATTTTTCTAAATCGTTGTAATGACTGGCGTTAAAACAAATACACGCAACCCTAAAAACAACAGTATCCTAAAATTTGCATTTTGAAATATGATGCGATGATGAGATTTTTGGAGAATGAGCTCATTAATCATTTTTGAACTTAAGGTTTTAAATGTAATGACGGCGAACAAAGTAGTTCAATTAAAAATGTTAGAAATAAAAAAATTAATTTTTTTTATTTAACTTGAAATGAATCACTAAAATTTCGTCAAAGAAGGCAATCATTTTTTTACTTATTCTTTATAATAATATTCCCTTTTGTAACAAATTCTGCAATTTGAAAGTATTTTGGTTTCTTGGCGATATTTTTAGTTCAGAATTTGATGCCTTTACGCTTTGAAAGATCTAATTTTCTTTAAAACATTTGAGAGTCTTCTGAGAATATATAAAAGTTTCGTTGAAGTTGCCGATGGAGGAGTTACTATTTGTTGCTTCCAATGAATAATCTTCGCCAGAAATCGTAGTTGTCTTTGAACATGATAAAACTGCTTAACTGAGAATTTTAAACCCATTCGTGTTGAATCTGTTTCGTATTTTATGAATCAGCGTATCCGTTGCAGTAGTAGTCTACTGAAGATTAAATTACCTTCGATTAATTGTAATATTTGAAAATAAATTTCTGTTTGTGTAGCCTCAGTTGAATTCCATTCAACCTTCGAACTTCCCTCAAACCTAACAGTATCCTTAAAATATTTCCAATGAATGTTCAAGTTATTCTTATGTTTATTGTTGCATAGTAATTTTCTATTTTATTTTCCACTTGCATATATACCCAAGGTCAAAGAATATTTTTAAAGTCCTCATTCGATAGGCGATTTAAACGATCTAATGTCTATAGACGGGCAGGATAATAAACAGAATGAAATAACGAATTGTCAGCTTGTTGCTTGTTATTCTATTATCTTAAAATATCTATATCCTTCTATCAAACTAACTTGTTGAAGGACATAATCCTTTCAAGATATCATAAAAAAAGTAGCTATCGTTCAAGAGAGTAGTACTTCTATGCATTTATAAGAAAATCTATATTAAATAGTTCAGGGACGGAATCTGTAGTTATTTTCTTTTTATCATGTTACACCTATTTTCAGCAATTTAGAAGGATAGCGCGTAAACGGGAAGTCAAATTAAAATGATTTAACATACAATGTGAAATATAATAAAAAAATCTTCAGTGTAGAAAATATCCTGATGTAAAGATTCATAAATACTAGTAGTCACTAGAGAGAGAAGCATGCCAAAGACGATGGAGTTACGAACTAAGACGTGGGATAAGGATATGATGGAACAGGTTAAAATGCCTCGATTTTGTTTTACATTATGCATTATATTACTAATTTGGAATCCTGCTTTGAAACAGTCTTTTAGATCTTAGAATTGTCCTTTTAGGATTTGTCGAAAATGGCTATTCGTAAAAGTTCTTTAAAATATTCATTTTTTTCAAAGGATAACATCACCAGAATATCATTATCAGAAAAAAAACTTCGAAATTCAATCTTTTTTGTCATAGTATTTTTATTGATATTTTTGTCATAGTTTCAAATAGGTTATATTTATTTAAAACTCTTTATAGGAATCGGATAAATAAAAATGTAAATATCTTGAAATACGGAAAAACAAAACGCATTACTCCTAAATAGCAAAATACGTCCGAATATTTTTAGGTAAAATCCTATAGAAAGATTACTTACTGAAGTAGTTATCACATTATTCGGGAAAATGTCAACGGTTCTTTACCGATCATGGCCCCTAAAATCCGAAACCACAATTCATTCAAAAGTTTATGTACGGGTATAACATTTCGCCCATGATATTTTGTAAACAGAATAAGTAAAGTAAATTTGTTTGAATTTTGAATGGCTTAGAATTTGTTCTTAGAAATATAAAAATCACGCATGCCCCTTCTAGGTCAAAAGAAATGGAAATTATGGTGGTGGGGAGTTGAAATTTTCATTTCGGTGTTAATATTGAATACAGAAAAATGAATCCAGGAAGCCAAATTAAGACAAATAAAAAATATATAATGAAATCTTTATTCGTAAATTTCAAATTACCATGTGATATTATTATTATTATTTAGTCATTATTTATCTTAAGTCATTAACCAGTTTAAACAGGCTTGAAACAATCACGAGACTTCTCTATCGGTCTCTATCCCTCTTTCTCTCTCTCTCTATATATATATAAAACGATAGTTTCTTTTTTTAACACTTTTTCAATTTTTCCAGCTGGCAAACAAAACTTTGGAGCTTTCGATTTTGAGATGAAATAACAGCTGGGATGTCATGGTTCATCAGCCTTTTGAAAACGCATCTGTTTTCAAAGAAGCATACATAACAATAATGCAATTCTGGTAAAAGCAGGTAAAAATATTTTATGCCCATATATTTCGGAGACATCAAAACCTAACCAAAGTAACATCATGTTCTCACATAATAATATCTTTTATTTATAAACTTTTTCGACAACTGCAACATCTTAGCAGTTTGAGACCGAAAAGCACTTATTTTGACTATTTCTTATTCCGAGAATTTATGTTGCCATATAATAAATTAATACCAGCAATTTAAGCATAGTTGTAAACAGATAATTGCTTGAATTTAATATAAATGAATCGTACTTCATAATGATATATCCCTCAAAAAGTTCCTCCCCTAACAGGATATCGGTTAAGATCTACACTATCATCATCCGTTTCTTAAAAATACGACCACACACGCTATAAATATCTGATTTAGTTTACTATATAAACCATTTCTTTCTCATCGTAGATTGTATTATCGCAATCATACTTTCCGCTTGTCTTATCCGAGATCAAACTTTTTAAATAAATTTCACCAGAAATTGTTTACGAAGACGACTATAACATTACGCGTCAGTCAACGAAGGGATAATTGGTAGATTCATGAGCATTTCCTCATCCGGAGCTTATTCCCCGTGATGAGAACTTATCTCCGTGACGTCTTCCCACTAAATCTCAACTCCCATCTCAGACCGATAAATAGCGACGTAAAACGTTTTGATAAATAAATAAATCAGTCATTTCAACAGTATTTTGGTTTCCGATATCACCATATCGTTTAATCTGGATAAAAAGTTTCCGGCTCATATGAAAATTCCTTTTATTCGATGTCTGTCGTTAATTAAGTTGTATGATCAATTAAAAAGTGTTTTTAAGAACCATCTGAAAACTTTATTGAAATTAATTCAATCATAAAAATAGACATCGTTATTTAACAGCAGTAAAAGAAAGAATTATTTTTTAAACGATAAATTCTTGAGTATATATATAATTTATTTCTTGTATCTCGAAAACGCCTGAAACGATTTGGATCAAATTTTATATTCAGGTTTTCTTTTCCTGAAAAAAACTTTATTTCTCTGTCACACACAAATTAAAAAATAAAAGATTAAAATGAAATCTGCTATGCATATTTCAATGTATCACGTCAGAGCAATATTTCTTGAACCTCCAAACACCACGTGCTCGCGCAAGTTAAATTATAATTTTATTCATTTTGATGGTTTCAATGAATGAGTCACTTTAGTACTGCTAACGATCCAAAAACACTGTCTCGCATTGATTGTTTAAAAAAAAATATCCCATTTCCTATTTATTTCATTTCGTATAATCGCGTGCTCACAAGGGCATTGATCCAGGTTTTGTTTGCTGTAGTCTTTGATTTATTATTTTAAAATCAGAGCTTTTGTAAATAGCTGGCAAATTTTGTAATAGCTTTTGTAATAAATTGGCAACGCGTTATTAAAAGCTGATTTTTTGAAGTGTTCGTGCAGATAATAAAATTTCAATTTTTCGCCTACGTTTTTTCCTTCCACTAACAGATTTTTGTCTAACTCATTTCCCAAATAACATCATGATTGATATGATAATAACTAACTATTTGAATAAGTATATTCAATTTCCGTTTCGAAATGTTGAGTAGTGCTATATAGTGACTTGAATAATATGAATGACGCGCGAGTTACGAGCCCTTAATTCGAGTCGCGCTGTTTGAATATTTTTTTTATCTTGTCAGAACATGCTATTTTGGGAATGAGGTAAACAAAAATTCGTAGGCGAAACATAAAAATTTGTAGTCGAAAAATTTATGTTTTTTTATCTGCACGAGCATCTCAAAAAATCAGCTTTTAATAAAGCGTTGCCATCTCATTTACAAAAGCTCCGATTTTTTAAAAAAGTTAATTGCTACAGCAAATAAAACCTGGAATCCGGGGGGGCACCTCGGAAAGAGGATGAGATGCTTCCGGCATGGTGGTTGGATCTCGGCACCTTGGAAGGCACACAAATATGTAAGGGTCGGTCTTTTCTTATCGATGACAGGACGTACTTCTCTACCGGAAAGGTTGTACAGTGGCTGGTGATGGCTCTTAGGACTCAGTCACAGTTCCCGTCATTGTTGGTGTTGCGGCGGCCTGGTCATTCAGTTTTATGGTTTATCCATGTGCCTTTAGGAAAGTCGGAGAGTCAGTGATATGGACTCATATTAAGTTTATAATTGCACGATATCCAGACTAGTACAAAATGTTATTTAAATGCTATACCGAATGCTAATTAAAGTTCTTAGTTCATAAATATTGTAATAACAAAGTGGAAATAATGAAGCAGGCAAGAATCCGATCATTTTACTGGGCTAAATATAAACACTACGATAATATTTCACACGATAGATTTTTTCAAAAATTATTTCATTTGATTATGTGGTAATGTGATAATTCTCTTCCTATATATCGGATTACGCCATCTCCACACCTCCCCCGTCAGCACAGCAACCCTACAACGCCTAGTTTGAAATCCGGTTACTAAATCTGCATATCGCGACCGCCTTTCTTTCAACTCTCTACAACCCCGTGTTTAAATTCAATACCAAAGGTCACACAATTCCTGTTATACTCACAAATGCCGATGAGAGCAACCAGTTTCTTGATTGCACCGGGAGCTGCACAAGCGGGGAACATGGGCTCGACGATATACTCGGCGAATGTCAGCAACATGATGGCCACGGCTGATGTTTTGATGATGAGTGAACACATCCACAGGTATAAAAAGGCTGGAATGGGCCCAAATCGTCCTTTCGGACCATAAATACGAAGAAAATAGGAATATTCGGCACCAGATACAGGAATTGCTGTACCAAGCTCTGCGTAACATAAGGCACCTGAAGAGAAATAAAACAAACGTTATTAGTATTTCATTTTTCAAAAAAAAGTATTGATTGATAATAAAATCTTGTAATACGAGTTATGGTTATTTAATCAAAACAAACATTTCATAACAGCTGATGTAAAATAGGTACTAGTTTGAAACATAAACAATATGGTCAGGGCCTGACTAAGGCAGGGGCATACGGGGCAGTTGCCCTGGGCCACCGCATAAGCGGGAGGACCCAAATTGAATAGAAATTTTAGGCTACCTTCTTTAATGAATGCTCTTCATTACTAAAATAGTGAAACAGAGGGGGCCCCAACTAGACTAAGTCGGGCCCAGCATATGGTCCTTTCGATGTAGTAACTTGGGTGTTACTCCAGTATTGTGCAAATTGAATATCAGATATTGCTATAAATACAGGTTCGATCGTGCCTGCTAAGCCGGTAACTGATCTTTTTAAAATCAGGATGACTTCCCCCCCCCCCTGCAAGTGGGAGGCACCTCAAATATGAGGATGAGAAACTTTCGACATAGAGGTTGTTCTCGTCACTCGTTTGTTCTCAAAAATGATAAGGGTCGGCTACTTCCTATCGATGACGAGACACGTTTCCCAAAGGGAGGGTTGTACTGGTTACCGGTGATGACCCTTAGGACTCAACTTTAGTTCCTACCAATGCTGTCAAGGTGTTTCCATTCCTTCTAATATATTCGTCATAGATTTAAAAAGGGGGTCGGAGTAGTCTTGTGTTATTGCATCATAATGAAATTGTGTACTCGTGTGTATCGATCGGTTCTCGCATTAGCTCAGAAACTGATAGCTAATACTGATATGAATACGACTCCAACTGTGGAAATTGCTTCTTCGGGATAGATACTAATAACGATGTCCGGGTGGTCGGGAATTCGACAATGGTTCAGGGTAATTGATCAGATAAATTGCACTGTTTAAAGAGGAAAACTTATAGCCTAACATGGATATATTCTACTTTAAAATCTGTGTAATGAAAATAAGAATCTCAGTCATAAGTATGTAGATTTCATGTCTCATATTTCAATCGTGACATTAGGTAAACATTATCCACAATATTAAAAAAAATTGCAATCATTAAAATTGTCTTATCTCTTACCCATTAAGGCAACAACGCCGCATAGCGTCCATACTACTAAACTAGCTGCCACTGAACCGGAAAACCGAAGAACACCTTTGGGTGATATAAAAATGCCAGAACCTAAAATGAAAAAAAAAAAAATCAAAGATGATAATAAATGATTTTTTAACAATGCTCGCAATTCGAATTCATATGATTTGGTCAGATGCGGATTTAAGTATTTTGCAATATATTTTTGATTGAGTTAAAATGCTACTGATTTATTTCAGTAATTTTGCAAAATGGTTTTATTCACTTTTTCATATATATTGTGGAAAAAATGAGTGATGTAATAGAATTTTTGAAAAATAACAATAAATAATAGTTAATTATTTTCTCACAAATATAAAAATTTAATTATCATGAAAAATTATAAAGAAATAATGCCATATACGATTTGAAAATGTACTGAAATGTAACTAACTTTACAAAACTTTTAGTTAAATATAATGTACCTACTTAATGAATAATTAATATTCAAATTTATAATAAAATAATTACTTCAGTTAATAATTTTAATAATTCAATAACTGCATAAAGTTCAATCTTAAAATCGTAGTACATTGTAATTACAAAACAAAAATCAGTATTTCTTAAAAAAGTGTTTGACAATTATTAACATTTCTTAATTTACCTTCTATACCCCAGGCCTTCAGGATACTTATTTGTTTAATTAGAATGTCTATTTGGAAATCCATTATTAATACTAGTAAAAATTTCCTTTACATAACAGAATTTTCACGAAATGACTTGAAAATATTTGTCTTTCTGCGATGTAGAGTAAGAATAATAACATGATGAAGGCCACGATCACAAATTTCAAGTTATGTGAGAAAATTATTTTTAACTAATTATTTTTCTTAATTTAAGTTATTAACCAGTTTAAAACAATCACGAGACTTCTCTATCCCTCGACATTATATTACATACGTAGCATGTCCCACAGAACTGTTTTGTTTAACCATCATTTTAGCTTTCATTTTTATTTTATCAATGTCCGATGATAGACGTAATTCAAAGAGAGAGTTATAAAAGGTTAGATCATTTCCCAGAGGACGATAATTTTAAATAATACAGCATTACAGAACAACGCCATCTATCGAGCTTTTGAAACACCATCACAATTATTATTCATGCAGAGGCCCACTAACCACGGTAAGATATAGACACTTCCACGCGTCAGCGTTTCCCGCTCGCAAAGCTACGCGGTAATATGTTTTCAGTCACATAATGTTTTCGTTACTTCTAACGTTCTCCTAGAGGAAATAATCTAACTTTCTGTTTGTTTAATATCTCCACGTTTTAATCCATTTAATATTTCCCTGTAAATATTTCCCTGCGTAAATATTTCCCTTAATTCTTTTTTTTTTTTGAAGAAGTCTCTTCATCCTTCGTTTACATTATTTTCTCTTAGTTCAGAAACTATACTCGTAAATATTAAAAAACCGCTGGACACGACGCCAGTAAAACCCTGTTGCCTGAAGAGTCTAATATTTTAGGAAGATTTGGTTAGACTTATATATATATTATATATATATATATATATAAAACTTTCATTTTCAATTTTTCGAGCTAGACCGATTTTGAGATGAAATAACAGTAATGAAGTCATAGTTCTACGTCAACTTTTGAAAAACGCCTCTACTATCAAAGAACAATAAGTAATAAAAAAAGCAATTGTTGCAAAAGCAGGCCAATTTTTTTAAAACGCATCTGTTTTCAAAGAAGAGTACATAATAATAATATAATACTGGTAAAAGTAGGTAAAAATATGAGATTAATAAATGTTGATGAATATTGTTATTTTATGTTCATTGCCTACGTGATATCGAGCTTCAATTATTCAAAACTCCCTAACGAAAACAACATCATGTTCTCTAATAATAAAAACTATCTGATTTTTTTATATTTTTTTTTAGCATTAGAACAATCTTTAGAAATATTGTTTGCCGCCAAAAGTTTCTTTGTTCAAATGATTTTTTTTTGAGTAAAACATTTATTCTGAAAGAACATGCATTTCGAAATATATATTCTTGTAAAATATCTGAAAATAAGTTAGTCGCCATGTTGTAAAAATATGATAATTATAGAATGTTTCGAAAAGTAAGCTCCACGAACAAATGTTATTTTAAAATGAAAGATAAATTTTTAAAGGATGTTTTGTCCTCTTCGTAGAGACTTTTAAAAAAAATTCTTTGATTTTAAAGGAAGTTTTTAAAAGAGTGTACCTATCATGCAGCCAACAATGAGCAGGACGGCACTGAAAAGACCGACTTCCCTCTTGAGCTTGTTGCCATCTTCCTGTTCGGCCAGAACTTTCTGAATTTTGCCTCCATCTTCCACCGGACTCTTCAAGTTTACTTCTTCTTCGTCGTCAACCGCCGAACCGGATCGAAAGCGACCCAAAACACCTGCAAAAACAATGAAAGATAAAAGGTATTTTCAAATTTTACGTTCGGCAGATCTGCATAAAAATTATCGTCTGATTTACAAACAGTTCTTGTTTTAACTTGCTTAAAGAGAAAAAAAAAAAGTTTTAATTTTTCTTTGTCCGATTCGTTTTACTTGAGAAGGAAAAATTTGGTGGATCAGAAATTTTCGAATTCTTTCTTTTTAGCTTTTAATTAATAGATCTTTATTTTTTATTCGAATAATTTTAATATAAAAATTAAATGAACACGCATGCATATCTTCTTAAAGAAAGGGAAAAGTACAAACATAAGTATATATTTAAACCAATAATTTTGCTTTTATATAATATTCTGAAATGTCAAATATAGTATTTGCTATCATTTACATACCTAAATCAGAGACATGCATTTAGGATAATATAAGTCAATTTGAAATTCAGATTTGAAATGTCCTAGTATGAATAGATATCGCGTTCGATTTTATTGCTCTAAAGCAGAATCATAAAAGTTTAAAGATATTATTTTGTTTGTAGCAAATACGGATACAAACATTGCATTAAATATGCATTCTGCATTAAAAATATTAAATTTATACTAGCCTACAAGAAAATTTCATAATGTATGCTCATTAAACATTAAATGTAAATTAATTGATGAGAAAATATTCAAAAATATACTGCTAAATTAAAGTTATAAAATTAGAATCTGCAAATAATAAGATAAAAATTGCGATTAAAGTTAAGAATGATAAGCCGTCCATAGCATCACAACAACTGATACACAAACATTTAACAATGCATTCACAATTCTGGAAAATCTCTAATCAGCCCACTTAGATTAGCACCCGTATCAAAAGAATTTAATTTTCACTGTACAAATCAAAATATTTTGCAAGACATAATTAGCATCTTCAGGT
>JAOUZG010040464.1:5335341-5383486 GCA_026289955.1 Argiope argentata
TTATTGTCGGGGTTTCTATACCTCATAACTTTCGAATAAAAAATATTTCGCAACACCCGATTACGTATTCGTAAATTACAACACAAAGAATTGTATTAATGATATTAAAGTACATAAAAAGCTTATTAAAAGTTTATATTAAAGCTTGCACAATTTGTACTTTGTAGGCATTCAACTGAAGGCGGTTATGGAGAACGTTCCATATTTGTTCCATATGTAACTAACTGCACAGCTGATTGTTTCGTTGATTAGAGTGGACTACGAGTAAACGTTTCTTGGATGCGATCAGTATTTTTCTGCTAAGTGCTCGGTCTTCCCGCTCCTTTTCAGTCTACAACGCTACCAGTTTCCTGAAATTGTGTTAACCAGCGTCTGATGGAATTATCCGAAGAAGGATCTTTCTTGTACGTGGTCCTCAAGTGACGTTGAGTAGTTATAACTGATTTAGTTTCGGAAAACCACAATACAAATATCGCTTTTTCTTGCACGGTCGCCATTTTTATTTGTGACTTCATAATTACCCAGACTGCAAATGCGCTAAGATTACATTGTTGCCACGTAAAATTCTTTGAGTTGTAATTTACGAATAAGTAATCGGTTTTTGCGTAGTATTTTTTATTCGAAAGTTATGAGGTATGGAAACCCGGACAATAATTAATGAACACCCTGTATGTATATAAATACTTTCGCAATAACATATAATATATAGAGAGTTGTGAATGGATTTTATACAGCGCATTTTTATGGTCTTTTTGAAACCGTATTCCTTTAGTATAGGTAAAGCTAATGCCGGGATAGCCTAATTGGTAGGGTGTTGGGTTGCATCCTTTGGGCCACGGATTCGAACCGGCTAGCCACACACTTTCCGTATGTGTTGGCTGGCGCACGTTAAATCTATCGGGGTAACAAAGTTCTCTATGTCGTGAGTAATACCATTAGGGGTATAGCTCAGAGGTGATCTTTCCCAGTTCCACATTTAAATTACGATCTGTGAATGAATGAATGAAATGCATGAATGTAGTCCATCCCGTAAAAAAAAGATTGTGACGTGTGTGCAGCTTAGTCGTATTTTTGGCCCTATTTGGCGTTACTGAAAAACAAGAGACACTCACTCGGCTTAAATCGCTGACAGATTTATCAGCGGGCTTGTAAAGTGCGATAAGTAACACCAGCAACATTCATTAGATGAAATTAAATGCTCCTAAAATATTCACTCTGAAGTTGTTAGCTTTCTTTAATTAATGCTAGAAGTATATAAAGTTCCTGTAAAATTTAACTATGAGACAAAAATTTCCAGGCATAAAAAACCCCACATCAGTACACTCGCCAAAAAGTAAGCCAAAGTAAAAATTTCATGAAAAAGTGGCAACACTCGAAATCATTACAGGAAATAAATAATTTGTTAACAGCATTTCCGTGGTTCAAGAAATGGTGATTACAGCAATTCAGAGACATTTTGTCCAATTTGTGGCTCTTTTTACATGATTTCTTCGCCTCGGATTGTTCCCTAAACAAGAAATGCCTCATTTATCATGAAATGCATCTGTTTCCAACAGTCAAAACGACTTCCAAATTATTCAACGCTGACGATGATTCATTGTAGTTTATGAATGACCCGGATGGATTACGTGACCTTATTTGGACGAAGCAGCTGCTAGATCCATGTAACATTCGAACATATTTTTTTACCAGCCTAGCTTGTGCTATGGAAAGGCGAAACTTAAACCAACCACCTGTCGTTGTATAATCATTCTCATCTTCAATTTCTACTCATCTTTTTTTTTTTTTTTTAAATTTACTAACTGATACCCGGAAAGGTGAGGTCAAAACCCTGTCTAAATATGTGACAACCATCAATTTAAAATTAATCTTATTAGTGTTAATAACTTTTTCATTAGCACACAATCCTTTTTAACCTTTATATGTATTTTTATAACTTTAATAGCTTATTGAATCAGAATTTTAAAAGTAGCAAAATAATATAAACATAATATGTAATCTGTTTCTTTAACTAACCATGATTCTTCAATTACAAAATTGGAAAATAACTGTTGATTCTTCAATGGAAAATAACTGTTTTTGTTTGAAGTTTTTGAAGCCACAAAATGTAATAGCTAAAAATTGGCGATTTATCGCTTTTGAGGCATCAAATTTTCATTAGAAATTGATAAAAAAGTTGTCACATTTAGCGACTTATCATCGAACAAAAAGTTAATACTTGGCACGAATACCCATGTACCCGATTCTCCTTCCTGGTGAATAAAAGGCCGGGGGTCGTAAGAAGTTATCACCAGAAGAAGCATGCGCAATTAGCGAGAGAAAATATCCAAAGCTATATCTTTTTCTATTAATTCAATTTTTCTCGTTGGGTAAAAAAAAGTCTTGGAGCTCGAACGATTTTGTGGTGAAAAAAATTTATAAATATCGAAGCATGCGTTATCTGATAGCCGTGCGATTGTATAAAACAGGTTTAATTTGGTTTTTCATTTAAAAAAAAAGCTGACCTGGAGAAAGTGTTTTAGAACTCAATTGATTTTGAGATGGTAAAAATTCGTCGCTTTTTTTTAAATGTTGGTGATTGCGAAATATGAGTCATGTGAGAACGTGATGTTTTTCTGTCGGATTGATGTCACGTGACTTTTTGAATTTGAACCAGCAGATTTCAATTTTTAAAAAAATATTTTTTTCAAGTAATTAAATTTTCAAAATTTTTTTATTATCTTTTTATATTACATATAAAATAAGGAACGCTTATTGATTCCAAAGAATTTTATTGAAGTAATTTAACTGAGATAATTTCAAATTATTTAATTTTAAACTAAAGATAATTTCGAATTATTTTAGAGTAGAAACATTTAGAAATCTCTAAAAAAATTCTGAAGAAAGTTATAATTCCGAAATTTTCGGTCAGATTTTGATGATTCAGCAAAAATATTTTTCTTTTAACTCCTATTCTCCCCCCTCTTAATTTTCACGATTCCTATATAAAAGCAAAATTATAATAGAACTTTAAAAGGGGGAGGTGCTGACAATTGACATGTGTTGATATACTAAGAACTAATCAGATTTTGAAGCCTCATCAGCATCCAACGTATCTAACTAATATGCTTTAGTTTACATGATGTGGATTATGTAATACACTAATTTAATTAATTTGTTTCATCGCTTGTTGAAAAGCTTGTTTCAGATATGATTTCTAGAAAAGTCTCCAGCATTTTTAATAATTAATATTAAAAAAAAACTTTCTTCCTCTATTTTCTAGCACCGAAATCATATGATGAAAAGAAGTTAATAATTATGTGAAATTTTATTTTCAAGGC
Source organism: Argiope argentata (assembly GCA_026289955.1). Classification (NCBI taxonomy): domain Eukaryota; kingdom Metazoa; phylum Arthropoda; class Arachnida; order Araneae; family Araneidae; genus Argiope; species Argiope argentata. The sequence goes on from JAOUZG010040464.1 coordinate 5,338,662, forward strand.
TGCGATTTGAAAGCAACTATTAATCGACTTATTTTTTTAAAATAGAGTAGCATAATGTTTATCATTTTTCACTTTGTATATGAAGATAGTGTTTTAAATTCAATATGATGGTTTAAATTTAGAAAATTAATTTTGATGTTAGGTTTTCATCATTAATGTGATTTTTATAGAAAGTCCAATTAATTTCTCAAAGATTATGTTTCGCAAAAGTCTCTTAAGAACGTGAAATTTGACCTGTACCTAAAAAACAAGTCTTTTAATACCAATTTATAATTTCCACGAAAATCTTAGGAAAAAATAACAGAATCGTAGCATAATAAATTGCAAAATACTTCTTAATTATTGTTGAAAAGTAACAAGAGTGCCTACATCTAAACAATATTTGAAAATAATAATAATAATACTGTTATATATTTTATTCAGTTATTTATGTAAAACTATATAAACTAAAAAAATTTCTGGAAAAATTTTATTAAAAAAATCTTTTTAAATTAAATCTAATCTAAAAAAAGATTTTAAAAAATTGAGTTCAAAAATTCTAAACTACAGAAACAAATTCAAAAGGAGAAAATACAAATAATAGAAAAAGTCTATCACATCAATAAAAAATAACTAAAAAGTATTATTCAGGTAAATTATTATCATGTCAGAACATATTGTTTTAGGAATGAGGTTTTGTGGAGTAAACAAAAAAACATAGAGCGAAAAATAAACATTTTATTATCTGCACTAGCATCTCAAAAAATCAGCTTTACTAAAGCGACTCATTCAATGAAAAAATTAAAATCAATAAAAATATAATTTAACTCGTGCTCGGTCGTTCAATAACGCGTTGCCATTGCATTTAGTAAAGCTCTTATTTTTTTAAAAAAATAAGTTCTTGATTACAGCAAATAAAACCCAGAAAAATGACATTTTGAGCACTTGATTATACGAAATGAAATAAATAGGAAATGTGATATATTTTTTAAACAATCAATGCGAGACAAAGTTTTTTTTATGATCGTTGGCAATACTAAAATGACTCAATTCGATGAAGCAATTAAAAGGAATAAAAATATAGTTTAACTTGCACGTGGTGTTTGGCCCTTTAAGAAATGATGTTCTGACATGATACATTGAAATATGCATAGAAGATTTCATTTTAATCTTTTTTTAATTTAATGTTTCCATCTTTGAAAAGTATCAAAACAAAAAGTATCAGTAGTAGAGTAAAAATGAAAAAAGAGTTTGTTAGATATAATTTAAGCCATTTATTAATTAATTAATCAAATTTTCGGATATTAATTTTTTATTATTATATTGCTTAAACTGAATATATATTATTAAATATTATTATTAAACTTTGAATATATATTATTAAACTTTGGTATATATTATTTGCTTAAACTGAAAACAACAACCCAGTATTGGCTTCCTTCTCCCTAAAAAATGAATTTTCTGTACATATACATTTAATTTTTAACAGTATCCTCCTACTGCAATAGAATGTTTTATGCCTTATTTTCAAATTTTTTTTCAAAATTATATTTTGAAATAAGAACGAAATCATGTTCATTAAAATTGATTTTTTTAAAATTGTTTTTTTATATTACTTGTTTAGTGTGGAGATAATATGAGCAAAATGAAGATAAAAATTAGAAAATTGATATCATTACTTATATCTACCATGGTCAATGAGATTAATCAATTATTATTACTTCTAGCTGCAATTAATAATAACAGATTAATTACATTTATTGTAAAATATTTATATTTGTATTTGGTCTTAATACCTCTAAATTATGTATTCTTACGATATCGAACGCATACATAAGTCCGCTAATAAACTTGATCCATGCGAGGAAATCAAGACGCTGACTTACGAAGGTCCATTTGTATGTATTCAGGGCCACACAAACACACCTACAGAATCAGTTCAAGAACCTGGTTGTGTTTTCAAGACTACGTGTGGGTTGGATCATCCTCTGTGGGTCATAGTTTATGGCATCCTTGAACAGTAATGAACTCGATATCGGTAGGCATTAATCAATGTTTTTAGTGTTAAGGTCTCCCGTTTCATAATAGCAAGATCACATGTACATTGAGCGCCACATCGTCCTTCGGTATATCATATAGAGTTGGAGAAGTTGAAGGGCAAGGGGAAAAATGACAATTTGTAATTAAAGAAATATTTTTTAAAACAACAACATGGAGTTTCATGCTGTACTCTAAATCATTGGGATGCAACTATCCAAATTTTTTTATTAAAAAACTCTGTCAGTTGGTACCAGTTGCTTGTTCCGTAAGGGTATAAAACTTGCCTTAATTGACAAAAATATGAGCAGGCGATTGTTTAATGGAAATAGATACCCAATAATCCCGTTGTTAAACTGAGAAATCGCATATATAACTAAAGGGTGAAGTGGTTATTTATTCACTAGACATTGAATAATCACATTTCATCTGTATCATTTTTTGTCAGAAGATTATCCAATATCTGTGAACATCAAACTATAGCAATAGCAATGTTAAATATACCTAAATGATATTAACAACGTATGAAATTTACGTAAATTAGATATAAATACTGTAAATATTTATGAATTTTTGTATAAATATTTATAAATAGTTTAATTATATAAAATTAATTGTAATGGAATCGTGCGTCAGCGGGAAAAGGCCGTTCTAAAGGGATTTACAACAGAAGATAGCTGTATTTGACTAATTTGACGATGTAGGTGTGTTCGCGATGTAAAGGGTCGCTAATCTTTTTAAGTACACGCTCAAATGTGTTGTAGAAGCTGAGAAATTAAGATTTGTTTTTGTGAGAATTTTCGTAACAATATCCATTTTTCAATTTGAAGCATTAAATCTAACGAAATATGTGATTTGAATTCATAAATATAACAAATTATTATGTAAATACGTTTATTTAAATGTTAACCCTTTCGCATACAATGATGTATCTGACACGCGCATCGAATAACTGAATTTTTAGTTTCAAGTCTGCAACTAAGCCACAGAATTAAGTATTTAAATACGAAAAAATCAATTCGAAAGCTGTCATATTCCAAATGTTCTATATATTATTTACAAAATCACATTAATAATAAAGGACCAAAATTGGATGTGTCATCTTGTTAGAAAGTTAAATTCGTATGCCAAAGGGGTTAAGATATCCGACTAGGTTCGAAGGAGATTTTTCTAAAAAGAATAATTTAATGTGTGATGTTTTTTATTAATATAAGAATAAATGACAAATAAAAGTGAAATTGAATTTTATTTATATTATATTACATTACATTACATATTATTTATTTATACATACATACATACATACATACATACATACATATATATATTATACATACATACATATATATAATATATATATAGCTTTTGAAGAAAATGTATACTTTAATGTAAATTTTAGCATTTATTTACAGAAATAAGAACTGTTCTAGAAAGAAAAAAAAATGCCTTCATTTTTTTCTTTGTTTTTTTCTTACGGCACTTGCCATGGACAAGTTCGCGGAGGATATCAGCGATTTGAGCCTAGTCAGCGTCTCTTGTTTTGTAGTAGCGCCAACTAGGGCCAAGAGAACGACTTTTGCTATTCCCTCATCACATTCGCTTTCGCAATCCCTTTTTACAGGTGGGGGGCACATTAAGACCCCTTACAGATAGAGCACAGAAGAACAACCATGCTCGAACCGGGACACCCAAACCATAGGGAAGACGCGCTACCTCTACGTAACTTGTCTTTGAGCGAAACTAGGAATTAAGTCCAAAAATAAATTTTCTGTGCAATATATGAAATTACCTAAGAAAATTGGAATTTTCCCCAATAATATTTACACTGAAAATCCTAAATTCACTTCTAGAGTACTGAACATCAAATACGTAGTTCATTACATTCTGCATAATATAACGAGCCCTAATTACAAATTTCATTAATATATCTTGATTATTTTTTGAGATACGACGGTATTCGTACAGAAGAATTATGAAACAACTAGTTCTTCAGAAAAAGCTTTTAAAATCTTTAAATGCTTATAAAAACAAGCATTCTTGACATGCCAACAGTTTTCTAGAACTTGGCTTCTAATTGATAAAGAGGCAGAATAATGATATGACTAGAAACAGAAAAATATTATTATTTTTTTTTTGCAAAAATAAATAAAGATGCGAATTTCCATCCGAATTCATGTTTTCAATCTAGTCGGTTACTTTAATAATTATGGCTAATATTAGCCCTTACGCCATAAAAAAACGATCAATCAACCAAGCTTAATAACATTAATTATTGCCGGCGTCCTGGCATAGGGATATCAGGTCTTCGAAAGCTGGGTGTCCCGGATTCCTATCCCAGTTCGAGCATCGCTGTTCTTCTGTGTTCTATCTGTAAGGTGAGTGAATGTGTCCCCCTGTAAAAAGGGGTTGTGCAAGCGAATGGGATGAGTGGTTAGCTAAGTCTACATCAAAGAAAAGACGTCCCTTTCGGCTTAAAACTTGCTATTACCTTGGCGAAGCTTGTCCAAGCCAAGTGCCACTAATAACAATAACATTATTTCATAATAAATCCCGATTTTTTTAAATGCTATTAATTCTTTATGCAAATCATTCATTTCAAAATTTTGGCCCTTTCATTGTAGGTAATCATAACAATGAAATCAATTTATTAGTAATAACTGTAGAAATGCAAGAATATATTCGTTTAATATTTTAGGAATGCCTTTTTTCCTTAAAAAGAATTACCCCCCCCCAACAAAAAAAAATTAAAATTGTTGAGACATTTAGCCAGAAAAAGGCGGCAATTATGAAGTCAATGAACCATAAATGAGCACAAAACGATTTAATAGAAATTTCTTTCTTCAGTTTTTGGGGGACTGGTAATCATGACAAATTCAGTTTTGGTCGAATGCCAAGATTTTCTGTCAAACACGTGCCAAAAGTCGGCCCGCTTGAATCAATCGACGAGTAAGACGGAATGACACGACGGAGATCCCTATTTTCGCTCTACGAGGTGTGAAGCTTATAGCATTTTCAGCCGAACAGCAGTTGCTAAGGTCTTATTGTAGACTTTTAATAATAATTATGAAATAAAGTATAGCGAAAATGTGGCGATGCAAATGCCAAAAATAAAAATAAATAAATAAAACTTTTTTTGGTAGAAGAATTTAATTCTATTAAATGAATTGTGACAGTAATTCAGTGTAAATATGAAGAAAGATATGTATAATAATTATAGTATTAGTAATATACAAGAATAGATCACAACCGATGCTCATATTTTTCTTCACAATACTAGCTCACATGGTCTTTAAGCCAATATACCTTACACACTTGCCTACCTACCTAACCACCCAGAAAAACTTCCATTCGTATATAAGCATTCAGCACAGACTAAAACATATCAAACTAGAATGTGAAGCCAAAGTGTCCATCTTGGCACTCGTACAGCAAGTCTCAATTTTACTTTGTTTATGTTCGTCATGGGAATCACTCATTATGAAAGTAAATATATTATTATTACTAAGATGAAAATGCACGAAAGGAAATGATCTGGAAATTACATCTTCAACATAGATGCTTAAAAGAACTTATCGATATATTATGAATTATTTTAGTATTTACTTCTGCTGACAAAGTCGTTATTACCAGATCACTCCGCAAAAACAATTCGGTACATCTAGAAAAAAACAAATAAATACGAAAGTAAAAAATGGAAGGAAGAGGAAATGGGGAGGGGGGTGTCAGTAAAGTATATTAGATAATGGTAGGAAAAAATCCAGAGTTTGCAGTGGAGTCTATTATAGCATCTATCAAGAAGATCTAAAATTATTTAACACATTACACAAGCTCAAAAACATTGTATCTGCGTCTATAGCATTGCTATTTTCTAATACCCGTTATAAAAAATATAATGACATCTAAAAAGATATGGAACATAAAAATAGGTGACTAATCCTACGCGTTTTGTAGCTAAAAGGGGGTTTTTTTAAGTGTTTGCGAACTTGTTATCAAAATAAGGTATTTTTGAATTTGCTTTTATTTTACAATGAAATCGCATTTTGTACTATGTATTGTGCAATGAAAACGATAATCACATTTTTGAGTTCCACAATATGTCTTTAGTCTCGTAGTATAATGAGAATAATTGAATATTTATTTTGAAATAGTATTGATTCGTTTTTGGATTTGATACAGATTACAATCATGGTGTAAAAATCTTACGCCGAATTTTACATGTATAGTTTTCGGCGTAGACTATTTTTGACAGATATTTCCAAGATTTGTTACAGATCTCCAGCATAAATGTAAAGACCACATGCCAAAATCTTATTAATGACCTTGTCCCATTCCTCTAATATTGTTAAATTCACAGGCAACGAACAGACTGAATGGTATAATTCTAGAAATCTTTTTAAATTTGGGATGGGAGGGTTAAAGAAGTCAACAATGTGATAATCGACTTAATCTAAATCAGGAAATTCAATATTTTGGCGGTCATAACAGTGTCTTCTTTGCGTACTTCTTACGTGAGAAATTGAAACATTATTGTCCTCAATAATGAAAAATTTTCAGACTGAAATAAAAATGTATCGTTATTTTTTTTTAAAAAAATCTGTAATTCAGTATATTTAAATGACCGCACGTTTTTGAGATTCCATATTTTGAGATTTTTAAATAATTAACAATATAAAAACTTAAAATAATAATATAATTAACGATAATCAGTATGCTTTAAATAATACAAGATTTACCAAATTGTGAGGAGCTATTAAAGGTTGAAGCACAGAGCCCAACAGCCTAGGGCAGAAACCTTTTGGGGGCCCCCCTCTTCTCCACTACTTTAGTAATAAAGAACATTCATTAAAGAAGGAAACGCAAAAAAAAAAATTACTATTCGATTTGGGGTACCCACTTATGATGGGGCCCGGGGTAACTGCCTTAGTCAGGCCCTGTGCAAGCGAAGCTTCATTCAACGCATTAGTGTAAAAGGAGGCCAGGATAGCCTGGTTGGTAGAAAATAACCAGGTATATGGCTGGTTGGTATTAGATTCGTGTTCCTTAGGTTGCGAGTTCGAACCTCGACTGCCGAAGATTCCAGGAGTTTGTAGCGGCTGGCACCCGTTAAATCTGTCGTGATCACAAATTCCTCCATGTCGAGTGTAATACCACTGGAGATACTGGGTCAGAGATGTTCCTCTCTGTTCCAGATCTAAATTACGATCTGTGGATGAATGAATGCATGAAAATGCATGAATGAAGTTCGCCCCATAAAAAAAAAGGTTGTGATGTGTGCGTAGCTTAGTTGTGCTCTTGGCCTTAATTGACGCTACTGAAAAACGAGAGATGCGGGCTTGAAAAAGTGTCATAACTAACAGTAACAACGTAAAAGAATTTTTTTTTTAATGCAGAGTGATCATAAAAAAAACAGTATACCGATCTCTACAGCCAGTCCTTCAACCGATATAGATGAAATGTCAGATATAGTTGTTATTCAGAGGTATGAGTTCAGAATACTGTAAACGACAACGAAGTGGCGTTATAGGTTAAGGTTAAAGGTATAAACATTCGAAATTTTTGAATGGCTACTTTCACCCATCGTAAAATACTCAACGCATGGAGAAAAAATTAAGAACTTCGGAGTTGGTATGTGTATTATAAAAAAGAACGCGCGTTAAGCACAAAAAGAAAAAGTAGTTCTTTAACCATTCACCTCTCCTCGAAAAAAAAATTGCAACGTTTGTGTAGTGAGATGCTGTCATAGAGAGTGTTACAAGCCAAGTTGGTGTCATTTCCTCATAGAAGTACACTCTAGGAACAATTCTTTCAGCAATGCTGCATCACATAGTAACGTGAGCGTCATATAAATGTACTAAAGTTTTCTCTGTGCATCTATATTCCCATTCCGTTTTTTTATCGGTGTTCTACTCTGAATATCTTGCGAACGACGCTTTGTGACAGGTGTGTTGCATCTGTCAAAGGCAAATTTCTTTGTGTGTTTTTGGAGTGAGGGGCACTCATAGTTAAGTTCAGTTATATTAACACCTCATTTTAAAGCAACACTATGGTTATTTGGAAAACGACTTTGTAATTTTGAACTACAGTCAAATGACGAGGACGATAGTTGGGCAAGCACTCTACTCTCCTAACTTCGTCAACACACCAGTAGGAGAGCGTTTGGCATCCCGATAGATTTAACATTCACCAGATCCGCTTACATTAAGGTTTTTCGATGAAATAGATTCTGGAATATGAAGTTCTCCAGTTCTGAAGCCGAGATTTTACCATTAGACTTCCGTGACCCCCAAAGTCATGAAACTCTCATGGGGCTCCATTTTTGAGGTTGAAAAACTCGTTTGTTTTTTGTAACACGCATACCGTTCTGAAGCTCTTTTGGATTCTTATGCACTGCGCATTTTGTGACAGGAAATAAATGGACACTGCATTCGATACATCCAAGTTTCTGTACCTATAAATGTAATCGTTAACGTCCCTTTGTTGCCGTTTAGAGAATCCCAAGTTCATGTTTCGGAATAATATATCTGAAATATCATTTCGATAGGTTGAATGGACTGACCACTTGAGGTTCATATATTAGCAAAGGTTTTTTTCTTTTATTTATTTTACACCTCTGTGTATCCGAAGCATGTACATCAGACAGCACTTTACCATTAATGTAGCTTCATTAAAACTACCAACCTTCATCTGTGGCAAAAAGTTAAAAAAATTATTACATAGGGTTTTTTCAACAATAAAATAAACATATTTTCAGAAATGGAAGTTATTCGCCTCTTAATAAACATTTGCGCATTTTAAAACACGAGATTAATGTCCTAAGAGTGATAACTGTTACAAACAACAAACTACAAACGCACAAGCATTTTCTAAAATAGCTGAAACTTTTAACCTGGGACAAAATATTGATGTCTAGCGTAATGCGAGCTACTGAAAGCCGGGTACTAAAAATAGATGGCGGAACTATGCCAAACGGGACTTGAGATGTTATTATCTTTTATATCGCCATCACATAATTTTAAATGGCAGCATGTTTTTAAGCTTACTTAACAGCCGCTAATATTTTACACTGAAGGAACATATTTTTCTCAGTAACTTCTAGAAGTCTAAAAAACTATTATCCATAAATATTACCTCATGTATAGTAGTTTGTATTTTGTTTGATTAATTATCCAAGATGTCATGTCAGAACATGATGTTGCTTTGGGGATGAAGTTTTTGACTTCAACAAAAATCCGTAGGCAAAAAATAAAAATTTTATTATCTGCACGAGCATCTCAAAACATCAGCTTTTAATAACGAGATGCCATCCCATTTACGAAAGCTTTGATTGAAAAAATAAGTTGTTAACTACAGCCAATAAAACCTAGAAAAATGTCATTTGAGCACGCGATTATATGAAAGGAAATAAATTGGAAAATGTGATATTTTTTAAACAATAAAAGCGGGAAAAAGTTTTTTTAATTATTTTTTGCAATACTAAAGTGACTCATTCAATGAAACCATTAAAATGAATAAAAATATAATTTAACTCGCATGAGCATTTGGTGCTTGGCCGTTCAAGAAATGATGTTCTGACAGGATACATTGAAATATGCCTAGCAGATTTCCTTTTAATCTTTTCAGTTTTATGCGTAGAATTTAAAACAGCATTAATTATTTTACTAAAAGCATAAAATGGGTAAAATGATATCGATTGTTCCTAATGAAATGGGATGTTGACATTAATTTATCTGATAATTTTGAACCGTGGCCAGATAAAAATTATGACACCTGTATCGTCACTCCCTCTGTAAATTCCATCTCCCCTCCAACTACTACAATCACAATTCCCGCTCCTTCAATCATTTGTCCTCAATGGATTTAATGTCTACCATTCTGGTTTACACGGTAGCTCTTTAATACAATTGTCTTTTGAACTTGAAAGTCCCCAGTCTCGAAACACAACCTCACTATCAGATCATGGTTGTTTTATGCTTGTATAAAATCTGAAGGTCGCTGGGATTGATATTACTCTGGCTGAAAATTATATAATTTAAAAAGAGATTGCATATTGAATTTGTACTTAATGTAGTTTCTGATTTACAATAAGTACAAATTAATTCTTACACTATTTCTCCAAATAGCATTTTGTTATATTAAAAGAAAAAAAAAACACTCTCGGAATAAAATGGAAATAATTTTTGTTTCATTCAAAATGAAAGTTTAGATATGAGGAAAAAGAGGAGAAACATTTTTTTCCGGTAATATAAATTTTGTAACATATTTACTGTACAGGATGTCGAATCTTAACGTCTAAAATAGTTAATTTTTAAACAATTAGAAATAAGCATTTAATTTTAGTATGAAAATGCTTTAATTTATTTTTTTTACATTTCATTATTACTTTACATTGCTCAAAGTCAATAAATGAAAAGGTTGAAAATATTAAAAATTCTATTTTTTATATGGTCTTCTAATCTCTATCAGTCATAAGGTTAAATATTTTTGACACAGTAACGTTTAAAAAATGCACTGTCCTGTGATTAACAATGACTGACTAATTAAACATTGGTACTAGTTATTTTCTCGAAATTTTACAGATAGATTTGGAGCATCGAGGGAGATCTTGAAAGGACTGTTTTCAAATTGAAATTTTGCACCAATGCATTTTTAAAAACCTTAACTTTTTTATACAACCTCTATATAGATTAAGCAGTCATGATTCGATGAATTTTAATTATAAAATAACGGAATTATATTTATTGTAGGGTATGGGATATAAACAAGACCGAGATATGGAATATACAAGAAGACCGAGAGACAGCATAAAAACTTAGAATTCTTGACTTTTCAATTATACATTTATTGACTGAAATCATATTAAAAAAATTTCTTTTTTCCCAACTTGAACTAATTATCTAGCTCTAAAGTTGTAGAAATTAATTATTTGATCACAATAAGAAACTGATATCAGATTTGCTCTGATATATAATGTAATAAACTCTGTGTATTACATTATATATCAGACAAAAAAAATAGTAATGAATTAAAAACAAGCAAGTGAATTCCGGACGCTTGTTTGAAAAGATGAAGCTATTACTTAATCATTAAGGCATTGCTTTTTCCGTTTAGCAACCATTCATTTAAACTCCATCATTACTTAAACAATGATGATTGATTATTAATTTGCAACTTATGATTATGTTTATTAGTGGGATATGAATACTTTTTATGAGCAATAAACTGTTTTTTTTCCTAGCAGAAATATAAATACTGTTTTATAAGGTTTTATTCCTCTATTTTCATTATAAAAACGTCAAAAATTATTATTCAAAATAAGGAAATAAATGAAACATTGCATCAGTCTTAATGAATCGATTAGTGCTACAATATCACAAGGAAGGAAAATGAACAGGGTTTTTTTCTCAGACTTTCCTCAATATAATTGGAAGTTTTCACACACTAAATCAGTTTTCAAAAGATGCTATATATGGTAGAATTCTTTTCCCTTTTTTTCAAAGCTTCAAAATTATTTTCTAAAATGGAAATTGATGAATAAATATTTGCCACTAAAAACTCTAAGATATTGGTCACAAACACACGCAAAGATTGGCACCCATTCGCATCTCACGGAAAAGGCAGAAAATTGTTTTCTTTTTTATAAATATATTTTCTTCAATGTACAAAATAACGCATCGCACAATGTGAACTAAAATTTCAAAAATAGAGAAATTACTCATTGCTTTGTTTACACTTTAAAAGTGCTTCATTTGCATATATAATTTATATTGCTTATATCTATGATACCCTGAATAATTGAAGGGGATTTTTGAATTCACCTGAAACAATTTAATCATCACGTATTGTTAAAGTCAATCAATTCTTTAATTTAGATATAATGCCAATCACATTTAACTAAATATACCAATCACCATTCAGCACATCTATGCTTAGGATGAAATGAAATCTCCTGAAAGCGTCTGTATTTTTGAATCACAAAATCTTAAAAAAAATACTTAACGAATATTGGAGATATTTATATCATTTTGTAGAGCATTTACTGGGAAAGGTTTTAGTATATTAAAGGCATACCAAAATAAGAAAAATAGTTTAATAATTGCAGTTTTAACATCTACGAATGAGCGAAAACCTCCAATTATGCATGTGCAAATAGCAAGAGCTGTGGTATACATATGCACTACATTTCTTTGTTAATGTCTGATTTTAAACAGCGATTCAAATCTCATTATGCTCAAAAGAAGGAAATCCTCGGCGGGAACACATTAAGTGTCAAAAAGCTTCGTTTGTTGCGCGATAAGGTAAATGAAGAGGAAGGATTCTTTCGATTAGAGAATATCAGAGAAATAATGTCCACACTTAAGTAAGGAGGGTCTTTTGATGAGCGAAATAACCGCTTTTCTTGAAATCGCACTGCAACTGAATTGCGGAGACAGAATGAATCTTCCGAGGAACGAAATGATTGCCTGTGTTTTGTCTACGGACATATCCTATGTTTATCTTTATAACAATCTAAATATTTCAGTATGTGTGCTATAAAAATTGTTTTGTAATTATTTTTGATAATTTTTAAATATATTTTTTTATGTTTGTTTCATGTTGCGTCACGTGCCCATGTCATATCTGGGGGAGGCTAGACTTTAGCTCAAAGCTATTTTTTTAATGCTATAGTCACGGGCAAAGCCATGTGGGCACTGCTCGTTTTTGAACAAAATAGAAACAAAAAACCCCCCATATTTTTAAAAATGTAATACCACCATTTATAGAAAAATGTCACTAATGACGAATTTCTTGCACGAAGAATGGACTTTTATAATTCCAAAATTGATAGTTTTGAAGATAAATGTCGTCTCAAGATCTGATGACTCTTTAATCGAGATCCAATAGTCGTCTGTCCAAGTAGCATGTTTTCAAAAACGATTTCATATTTTACCTAAGAAAAATTCTGGGAGTCCACTGAGTGGTTATCCATGTGTGTGGCATAGGAATCAATGAACGCCAAACGTAACAGCAGGCACCCATGAAATATTCCATACAATGCCGGTTTTAAAATATTGCGATGTGGACCAACTGTTCGTTTTCTAGCAGGATAACGTGGGAAAATAAGTCAAAATGTTCAATTTATTTTATTACATATAAGACACTTCATACACCTAGTTTCTTTCTCGGAAGAATAAGAATTCTTGTCGCTAGTAATTGTTCTATAAACACAATTCCCAGAAGAACGGCGGGATTTCGAAGAACGGCATATGTGTCTTTTACAACAGGGCTGGTATTGTAGTTACTTAAGAGCATAAATCATCACCAAATCCAAACGTTTCCCCAGGAGAAATTCAGAAGTTAGGACAATGCATCTGCGTTTTGGGTCGTTTGCAGTCTTGTTTTAATTTATCCTTTATTTATGTGATTGTTCTGGCGCAGATTCTAATTATTGTTTTTTAATGTAGGATTATAGCTATTAAAAACTTTGTACGTTTCTGCTGACAGTGTTGATTTACCTTCTAGTGGTGCTTTTCTTTATGTGTTTGCCGATTAAGATCTGCCTGCTTTGTTTCTTCACCTAGTATTTGTGTCATGGATTTATTTTTCATTTTATATAATGGGATAGATATATGGTTTTAGATATTCGTGGATTGTTTGATATTGTTGTACCGTATACTATGTCTTTTATTCTTTAAAGATTGTGATATTATTTATGTTTACGCATGCTACTGCTTTCTTTATGTACTTTTCAACTAGGTCTCTAGAACCCAGAATTGGTGTGCTAACTATATAATTTAAAGATTTTTTTTAGTCAACTGAACTACAATGTATACTCTTATTTACCACACATACTCTGACGATTATAGTAAGTCTTTGAATAAAAAAATAATGGTTCTCTCCCCGGTGACCTTCAAGTCCTTGCACCCTTTCGTGTTGGTGAGTCGACATGGGGTAGAGCAAGACCAAACGGTAATTACGTATTATACCGTCTTCGCCAACGATCGCCAACGGTTTGTAACTTTTTGGCTACGGATTTAAATTTGGCGATAAAGATCAACAGATTACACCATTGGCGGATTGTCATAATTGACGATGATTTCAAATTTGGCGATAAAGTTGGACGGTATGTACCGACCAAACGTTTCCTGCTGTTAAAATATGTCATTCTTTTAGAAACCAAATAAAAGAATAATCTTTCTTGCTAAGCATCTCAGCACTTCTCCGTGATTTCTCATTTTAAACATTGTTTTTCCTACTTTATAAAGCTTCAAGTTTCTCTTCCCTTTTTCCATAAATTGAAGTTACGTAATCTACCAATTAAAATCTGCAACACTATGCGGGATTAGCAACTTTTTTTTTAATTCCAATTATTTTGAAGTCATGATTGGAATTTTGAAACGATGCACTAATGGACAAATTTTTAATTATAATACTTTTTCTGAAGGAATAAATGTTTATCTAACTTTGGAATTAAATTTTGAAGCATATCTTTGCCAGTTTTGTAGATATCAATAAGAAATTCTATATCCGCGTAGATGAATTTAAGAAAAAATGTTTTTACTAATCAATATTTTTACACTATGACGGAAGTACAAAAAATTAATTTTTAAAACTTTTTACCATCAACCTCCATAGAAGAGCAAATATTTTTATACAATTTATTAATTATAATTTATATACATATTTTCATACAATTATTTCCAACTTTTTATTTATTACAATTTATATTTTCATATATATACAAGTACTAATATCTCTAAATCTGTTTGAAAATAAAAATACTAAATAATTAAAATTTAAAGTAGCTCATATTATTTTATTTAATGATTACTTCTTAATTCATAATTAATTCCTTCTTATTCCTTTAAATATATTTAACACCCGATCTAAAAAATTATTGACTAATTCTGAGGCTACAAGCGAAACAGTCAAAGTCCCAAATGCTCCCGGATTATTTCCAAACGTGCACAAGATTTCCTTTCCGGAATCAACACATGATAAAGAAATCCCTATAATAATCTCTTAGTTAAAATTAATAAGGAAAAAAACTTTTTTTTAGTTCTTGTTTTCTGTTGCGAACTGACAAGTGCCACCTTTGGTCCCCAGGCTCAAATCATGTTCCCCATGGAAAAATGAATTGAAATTAATTCCACATACGTCTTGTTATTGGTCATTCATTTGCATAGTAATACATATAATAATGCCGATGTCCTGCATAGGGGTAGTGCTTCTTCCCTTTGATCTGGGTGTCCAAGGTTTGAGTCCCGGTTCGAGCATGGTTTTTCTTCATTTGTTCCGAGATGTATAAATGTCCCTCCACTATAAAAAGTGGTTGTGCAAGCTAATATGATGAGTGAGTAGTTAAGACGTACCCTTGACCCTAGTTGGCGCTACTAAACCAAAAAACGCACCCTCGGCTTAAAATCACTGAGTTTATCCATAGTAAGCGCCATTAGAAACAGCAACATATAATAATAAATTATAATATTAATAATTCGATTCAAATTATATTTAGTATCAACTATCACTGAAATAATAGAAAACTAAAGTATGCTGAAAAAATTACTCCAATTCATTAGTAATTAGGGATTTTTTTTTCTCACCATGATGTAGGATGCATACAAATAAGTAATGGCTATAATAATTTAATAAGTATCTCAATATTAACTAGAGTATATTGTAATAAGTAATAAGGCACGATATTAATAAAAAATATCATGGATCCACTATGTTAAAAACTAAATTACATTCATTTACATAACCCGACAAAGCTTTAATTTATCATCAAAATTCACTTTGAAATAAGTCATTATAAAACGGGCATTGACAGATGAGCTAATTGCTGCAAAGTTTAACAGGTAGTTTGGAGACAATTGTTTTAAAAGTTTGCTGTAGTTGCTATGAGAGCTAAAGAACGAACCTGCCAACTGCAGGACAAGATAATTTATATAGTGCCTAATAGCGAAGGAATGAGTAATACAAACAACAATTGAAATTTTATTCTTAATCCCAATAAAAATAATACAAACTAGTTGGCATCAGTAGTAGCAATGGCAATCTGTTGCTGCATGGTGTTATCTAATTTTAAATTCTTTGTTTCGAAAGCTCCTTACGTCCACAGATTTTACCTGCCATTGTATTTTGAAAAAAAAAAAATGAAAATTCTTGAATATGATACGATATTTGAATAGGCTTTAAATAGAATATGTTTTTATTTATCATACTATAAATATATACAGAACTCTCCCTCATTCATGCTTAAATATGTTTTAAAAAATTTAGAAGTCTTTTCTATAGTAATGAGATTACTACCAGCTTTATCGCCCACTTAAATAATTAGTATTATAAAAAAATTAACCAATTCCCCCTTAGGTTAACAATTTTTTTAATTTTTATTTTAGTTACTTTTTATAAAATAATTACAATTAATATGAATAATTTATCAAAAAATTATACCTGGCCAGAACAAAATAAAGTCCGTTCAAATCAACCAAGAACACTCTCAGAATACACTCAATTGGTGTTAAATTTTCAACGCCAATTGTGGATTCAAAGCCAATTATGGACAACACAAATGCCTGAATTTTCAACACCAGTTGGGGGTAAGGCAATACTGATTAGAATACTGATTTAGTTTTCTTTTTTCCTGTATTATTTTAATTCGAAAACTTCAAAATGCATCTGAAAAATCGATTGATTAACAATGTTTAGTTTTAAATGCATCAAGCATTATGCAAATAAACAGAATCGTTTGAAATAATCGGCCGAAAATATGTTAAGCCTAACCTCATTAGTGTGTGGGGAGGGACAAATAGAATCCGTAACTTATTTGGTGGTGGTGAACTGAAGACTTTTTGCGAGAAAGTTAGTTTTTAATTAAATAATAAAAAATTAATGACTTAATATATTTTTTTTTAAAAACTGTATTAACATCATGTCATCTACTATAAGTTTTAAAACACTTACTTGAAATTGAGTGGATAAATAAAAAGTTTTTTATTAACGATTGAGAATCTGAACAAGGTATATTATATATATATATATATATATATATATATATATATATATATATATATAGGGGGTGAGTTAATTGTAGAAATTGAAAAACTGGATAAAAATTGTAAGAATTAGTAAGACGGTTTTAAATACACTTATCAATGAATGGCAGAAGGAATTATGCAATAAATTTATAAAAATACTTTATCAGAAGAAAATTGGGCTATGACTAATTTCTGCGTAATGTAATGAGAAGAACCACGTAAGTATCACTGATGTCATGGACCAAAGTATTTCTGACTAATCAATCTATCGTAAGCTTCGCTTAAAATTCGTATCAGACTTACAACATTTACTTTTTCAGAAAAAAACAAAGCTTTCTTTAATACTTAAAAGATAGCATTATCGACTTATCAGATCTCAACTTAATGATTCTCTGAATGACGCCACATCTAGGATTTAAGAGACTGAATTAATCTTATATTAAGGTTACACAAAATACGTCACTCAATAAGAAATAAGTAATATAAAAAAATTAAGTCAATTCCTACTAAGGTCAACAAGGGAAGATTTTAGTTATTCTTTATTATATAATTGTAATTCATCAAAAAATTATCCTGATTTTATCATAATTTATAAGGATTTTCGCTAGAATTGCACTCGTATTCTTCACCTTCACGTGAAAAATACTGAAATCCTCGCATTTCAGCGATTGAACTACCGCCTGCCAATTTCAATTTTCGTTACAAACCTCTAAAACTCTATTTAAAGTATTAAAAATTAATTAAATTTAATCAATGAATTAATATTTAAAAAAAACTGTATCAACATCGAGTGTCATCCACTGCAAGTTTTAAAAAATGTATTTGAACTTGAGAGGATGAATAAAAAAATTTTTTTTAAACATTTGATCATATGTATATATTTATATGTATGAGAGAGTGAACTAATAGCAGGAATTGAAAAATGGGTCAATGGATTAGGATTTGAGAAATTAAAGATTCAATTTAATAAATTTTATAAAACAAAGTTAAAAGAAAAGACCATTAAAATGTCTCTTCGGTTATGCATAGGATCAGATAAAGTACCGACTTGCAAACATTAACCATATTCAGATCTTTGACACAAAATCATAATTCCTATGATTTGTGTCTGTTCTCAAAGTTATTTATATCTGCTCTCAAAGTTTACGCTATTGTTGTATGTTATAAAAGCTATAAAGTATGTTGTTTGTTGTTCAAGCTATAATATTCTATTTCCGTACGCTTTAATGTGTACGGTTTCCGACGTACAATTCTTTAATTTCGAGAAAAAAAAATGCCTACAGAAGGCAAGTAAATGAATAAGTCTGAGATAAGAAAAAAATATTTTAAAAATAATTATTTAAATATTTCTTTAATATCACACGCTTTTAAAATGGATTAAAAATTATAAAATAATTGTACATGGATACACAGATTTATAACTACCCCAATCTCATACAGACTATCCTGAAAATCTGTGACAGTGAATTAATTAATTGTCTCCGTTTAAAAAGGGGCACATTTTATGTGTCTTGCTCTATTCTTTTTGTAGTTATGGTGTGAATTTGTATTCGAACATTCGGATAGACAGACATGCTCTGAACAGATTTTGCTCAAAATTTGATAGAAATCTGTAAATTGGCGAACAAACCGTATACCAAATTTCATCCATTTAGCTCAAAGCGTTTTTGAATTATCTTTATCACAGAATCACAGAGAAAAAGACATTTAAAAAATGTGTGTTTCGAACTCGTAGATGAACTAAACCCTTGGAAATTCGTCAAGATTTCGAGTACAAATTTTTTGGACGATTAGTACACTTTTTTTTCTATATTTCGTATAGAAGAAAATAAAAAAAGCATTATTTTATCGTCTACGTGTTCGTAATATTATTTTGTTGTTATTTCTAAACTAGGTTCAAAAATTAATTCTAAGTAATTCATAAAATTCTATCAAAATATAACAGAATTCTTTCGTTAAATTTGAATTAAAATTACATAAGAGAGTTTCGTTAATTAAATACTTTTAACACTCAAATTAATTTTTTTGACGAATAAAAGCGATTGCGCGTTTGAACTGAATACTGAGTATATCATTAAAATCTCATAAAAATCTTAAAACTTTTATAAAGCGTTTATTTTGGAATAGCACAGGAAATAATTCTATCTAACATAACCATCAACCTCAAGACGCTAGACGCCAAAAAGCAGCCTAAATTTTTTCTCTAACCAGTTCTCAGATTTTCCACTATCCTGTTCACTTAAATATCAAAAAACATAATTACAGCTTACCTGGATTTCCACTGCTCTAGAATGACGCCTTAAATTACTGGCGGCGGTCCAGGATCAGATGTAAAACGGAATCAAGATTAAAATAGAAAAAAATTTCCTTGAAATATCACTCTGTATTCGAAAACAAAATTAGAAAGAAAAATCTAATTCATTACTAATGACTTTTTTCAATCATTTACCACTGGCTTTAAAGAAATAAGGCAGTTTAAACTAATTTTTTAAAATATATAATCAAGATAAGTCTTTCTAAATATTTTAAGAAACAGTAAATCTAAATACGAATTTACAGCTTTAGAATTTACTATGCTTTTAAAAAAAAAGAAAATGGCAAGGCATTAAAAATTATCAAATAAACCGTAAGAGGCTTTTAAAGTAGCATAGTGCCATCATTTCATGTGTACTTAGTTCAATTGTTTTGAAAATAACAATCATTTGATCGCTCCAGTTTTCGTTTCCAAAGCTTGCGTAAAAGAAAATTGCGTTTTGTTTTGTTTTAAGTTTTATAAGACGCATTTCACGAAGCATTTCCCATCTGTTTTTGTAAACAAAAACAAAATTCTGCTTTTCATTAAATTTTCAGTCGTTATTTTATATCTTTAACCAATAAAGTATATATTTGTTGTTCGTCGCCTTTGGCCACCAGCTGTTTCACTGGGGACATCCGCTCTATTTAATTCCATCCAAATCATTTATATAAAACTTCATATCCGTGATTAAGCCAAGCTATTTGGCATTAAAGCAGGCCGGACGGTTGACCGTCTGTTGACCAGTACGTTCAGGTGAATGCAAAAGTTCAAAAACGCATTGAATTAAAATTGGTATGAGAGTTTACGATAAGTGCAATTCTATGTCAAATTTTTGTTTTAATCAATAAAGAAAAACGTATGTAAAACTCAAATTGGATTTTCGGATGCTATTAACGCATGTTAAGGATGGCACAATAGATTCAGTGAAAATGCCAAATTCATGCCAAAAGTAATGCTAAGTAGTTATTTTACGCCAAAGCCGTGTAAGGCGGTCTCTGGCCTGACAAGTTTTTTTTAAAGAGTATGCGAGAAAGTTTTGAGGAGACCACTCCAACTAGGAATTTTCTTCCCTCCCACTCTAAAATAACAAACAAAACAAAATATCATTATAAATTTGATATTGTGAGGAAAACTTTAGTTAATGATATTAGTATAGATATGGCACCGGCGTCATGGCACAGAGGTATCGCGTCTTCCTCGTGACCTAGGCGTCCCGGGTTCGAGTTCCGGTTAGGGCATGGTTGTTCTTCTGTGTTATATGTGTGATATGAATGAATGTGCCCCCCCCTTGTAAAAAGGGGCTGTGCAAGAGAATGCAATGAGTGAGCAATCAATTCGTACTCTCGGCACTAGTTGGCGCTACTTCAATAACAAGAGACGCTCATTCGGCTTAAAATCGTTGATGTCGTCAGTGCGCTTGTCCATGGCAAGTGTCATTAGTGACAACAGTATAGATATGGAGAAGATATATTGTTAAATGTTAATATCCCAGAGATGCAAAGCGACTGAAGTTCGGAAATGTTAAAAAACAGGGGGTGCAGGACTAATGATTGTTTTATCGTCCTCTAAATGCGAGAAGGATGAAGGTGAAACAATATATCTCTGTTCATAATAGAGATAGATGTGTGAGTATGTATGGGTGCAGATCGTTTGACCTGCATGTATTACTATGATTACCAAATGTGACACCAATTTACCTTAGAGATATTTACGGGGTTAATATACATATTTCGAAAAAGTTTACCAAAAAAGGGGCCTAATCTGAAGTGAACTAATTACTTTTCAGAGAAAATTCTAATTATAAAATAACCCGTTCGCTAATAAAGTACTGAACAGAAAGTGCATTCAGAATCGGCAAGAGCAACGATTCTTAAAAACAAGCAGCTTGACCTTCAAAAATATTCTAATATATTCAAAATAGGGCTATAAACAAGTCATGCTAAATACAAAGTTAATTTATAGTTTAAAAAAACAAGTAGAAAGTTATAAAACAAGTACAAAGTTACAGCAATGGTGCCATTTGAAGTCAAACAACTTTGAGATCAGACGAAAGGAAAATAAAACTAGTAGTGCTTCCAGAAATCGAACTCTACAGTTCTCGGAAAGAGAGGCAAAATGTCTGAAAATAAAAGGCTCGATTATAACAACCATTTTTAGCGGTAACATTTTGTAAATTAAGATTACCGAAGGGAAAAATTGATGAGGAGAGTTAGGAGGATTGTTGATGTATAATTACACACAGTTATACAGTTCAAGCTGTAGAAATATGAAATTATAAAACATTAGCTTTACCATTTCCCAAGAATGCATTGAAATACCATTTTAAGAATTCAAATTAATCTTTTTTTCTTCCTTCATTTATTTACTGCACAGCATGGTTGAAATATTCTGTTGTTTTTACTAATGCCCCTCGTCATAGACAAGCGCGCTGACGGCAATCACCGATTTTTAAGCCGAATGGGCACCTCTTTATTTTGAAGTAGCTCCAACTAGGGCCAAGAGTACGACTTAGATTCACACATTCACTTGCAAAGCCCCTTTTTACAGGGGGGGGGGCGCATTCATACACATCACATATAGGATACTGAAGAACAACCTTCTCCTAACCGGAACGCCCAGATCACGAAAGAAGACTCGCTATTTTTGTACCAGGACGCCGGATGAATAAGTTGAAAACTGATAACCAGGGTATAAAAGTTTATACAGCGTTTTTTCAAAACTGAGCTGCATTTTTTAAAATTCACTATATTTTAACGAGTGAAAAAGTCACTTCGGTTTTATTTTTTTCCATCAAGTGGAATTTTTTAGCGAAGTTTTTTAAACAAATGTTTTTTAAAAATGTTTTTTTTCCAACCAAAACATTTTATTATAACACAAATCATTTTTAATTTAAATTTATAATATTCTAAAATCACATTTCCTTCCTTATTACTTATAAAATGCTTTTTACATGTTATTTATAATTAAAATGTTTTATATATTTCCTGGTCTTTTATCTTTGAAATTAATATTTTGAAACTTAACAGTCAACATTTAAAATATGATATTTTTTCCCCCTCTCTTTCAATTGAACATCATTTTTTCTGTCTACAAACAGATTTAAAATTTTAATTAAACAATTATTATTTCTATTGTTCGTTTTAGTATCCTAAAGACGACCACTTTTCGACGATTCTATATCACTAAGGGGTGAGACGTGGAAGGATGAGTGCATTTGCGGGATTCCTCGACATTCTTAAATCTTGATTCACGCCTATTAGATACTTTATCATTTAATTTTTTTACGCGTATTTGTATATCGTGCTGTTTCTGACTTTATTATTTTACTTTAATTAAGTCTGTGAGTAACCCGAGTTTACTTTACTATTAAATCTGAACATCTCCTTTCATCGTTCCTCTCACCCCTATTTTGACGAATTAAACCCATCCTAACGCATGCGCAAAAGCGTGGAACGTTTTAGAATCCGTTGGTAAACAATATAGAGATCGTAAACGTAACACCATTATAACATTATCTGCATCAAAATTTTTCACAAAAACATGAATTTATATAAATGTACTCAAAGATTGATATGAAATCATTTCAGAAAGCTTTCGGAAAAATATAATTTATGTTAATAATTTAATTTAACTTATGTATTTTAAAAATGTTCCTTAATTACATTAAAGGGTTATAATTATTTCTGTCAGAAATTATACAGTATCGGATTTAGATATTTCGTGGACCTAAGGTGATTAAGAGCGTCTTACTTTAATAAAGTAGTTAATAGCATTTTATCGCATGTTTAATATTTAGAAAAGGATTTAAAAATAAATAATTGTTTTATTAATATTGTGGATATTTATTCGTATTTGTTTATTTATTACGATTTAAATTTGTTTGGCTTTTGCATTTCTAAACATTGTTATTTAAGTAAAACGACTAAAAGACCTTACATCTAGGTTCTAAATATCAAATCAACATAATGTAATATAAGAAGATCAAAGATACTACATAAAATGTAAATAATATTTTAGTATTTTATAATGCGAAGAGAGAATTTACATTTTTTACGAATTTTATCTGTCTAATTCTACAATAAATAAGTTTTTTAGTTCACTTAATAATTAGAATGAACTCCTTCCCCCCTCCCCTGGTATAAAGGGACTGCGCACAGTCAAAAATAGGCCGCTGGAAAAATCAGTCCGTTTCTTCACAAGCAATGCGAAGATATTATGATGATCATTTCTTTGGTTTAATGCCACTAAAGAAATCATTATCATCGTAATATCTTTTTTATGATTATCATAAATCGATTATTTGAGCTGTTAAACTACCAAAATATACACAAGTGTGGCATCACAAAACATTCATTATAAGTTAATGACTTTTAAAGATGAATTGGTAAAATGTAATAAAAAATGTTAATTCCTACTAAGATCAACATAAATTTTTTATTTCAATTAATTTTTATTAAATAATTACAATTATTGTTAATCTCATATTTCGCTTTACAACAGAGGGTGGGTGTAGTATTTTCTGAGAATATGACCCCTTTTGTGAACACGACATATTTAGAGTCCACTACCGCGCGCGCGCACACACACACACACACACACACACACTTCGGCTGGCAGGTTTGAACTCGCATTACAAGGAATGCGTATTCAACGCCCTACCAACCAGGCTATCCCACCTAATAATTACATTTACTATAAATAATTGATCAAAAAAATTATAAAACCGTTGAATTTTCAACGCCAATTGAGGCAACTGAATATGCGTGAATTTTTTACGCCAGTTGTGGTAACGCAATACAGATCAGAAATTTTTAATTTTCTTTATTCTGTATTATTTTAATTCGAAAGTACTTCAAAATTAATGCGAAAAATCGATTAATTAACAATGTTTAATTTTAAATGCATCAAACGTTAAGAAAATAAACAATAGTTTCAAATAATCGGACGAAAAAATGTTAAGCATAACCTCATTAGTTTGGGGAATAAAACTGAATACATTACTTATTTAGCGATGGGGAAATGAAGATTTTTGACTAGATAGATTTTAATTACTTAATAAAAATTAATGAATCGATATTTGAAAATATTGTATAAACATCAAGTGTCATCCACTACAAGTTTTCAAAAATTTATTTGAACTTGAGTGAATGAATAAAAAGTATTTTATTAACGATTGAAAGTTTGAACAAAATAACTAGGGTGAGGGTGAACTAATAGTAAGAATTTAAAAACGAATAAACTTTGGTATTCTAGATATAGAGTAACATAAGAAAATAACCATAGATTTTTCAATATTCTTAGGTTGATAGCTGTCATTTAAATCTTTTTGAAATAAACACAATGTTCAAAGAATGGCACTTTACAAGATTATGGAACTGAATAAAATTCCAAATCACATATTTAAAGCCAAGTTCATCCTAAACAAAATAAAAATCCCTTAAATTTACTAAGTACACCCCTTATATTATTTAATACGCGAATCTTCTAGAACCGAAACAACAGTACATCCTGATATTAAAACCAGATATTTTAATGAAAAAACAAATAAATTACATTATGACCTTTCCTTGACCTTGCGACGCAACATTTCTTGAGTCTACATGGTCAGACGCATGTGTTAAATTATTCATTAAGCTGCTCTCCACCGTATGAAATTGCACAAATTTCCTAAGGGAAGTGTCTCTTACGTCACGAGGAGTATATAAATAGTGTGCATGACCGCTGAATGTCGCGAGACTGAAGCCAGAAACTGACAGTTGGGAAAGATGTATGAACCAAGAACAACAAAAGCAACAACAACAACAAAGGAGTCTGGGGAAGAGCAAAAGTTGGCCGGGATCCACGCCATCAACCACTTAAGCAATCCTCCTTCGCAAACATCCCGTAACAATTTGTTACAATTAAAAACGTCTTCGAGCGAGTCCCAAGTGACACAGATTATCAGGAAATTAAAACGATATTCATTGAGGGCGATAATTAATGGGCTCTGTAAATTAGATCTGGGTTGTCAGAAAGAACATTTGTGACAAGGAGGTTGGGCAAGGCGTTCTTTTTGGAATTTATATTTATTTATTTTCTTTACGCTTCAGGGTCAAGCTCAGAGATTGGGGGGAGGGGAGCTGACGTAAAAACACTCGTAGATATAGACTAAGAAAACTATGAAGAGATGTAAACGAATAAAGCATTTTATAAAATGTCCCAAATAGATAAAACAGAACATAACAAACAGCAAAATATATTAAATTAATGATAATTGCTTGAATTTGACTTTAGTGATATTCGTTTATTTATTGCACTCTATCTGTAAAACAGCATTGAAAAAGTTTTTTTTGATTGGGATAATAGAGCTAATACATTTAAAATAAGTGAGATATTGTTTAAAAATAAAAAAAGATCATTGTAAAAATAGTTACAATATAAAAATAAATACCTTTATTATTCACTAATCGCCTCTAGAGACCAGTTGGGCGCCTGGTGTAATGGTTATATTCAATTTTTAATAAATCGTTCTTGTTCATGATTCTTCCAAAATGGCTGACATTGAAGAACATTTTATTTTAATAATCTTATTTAAGTTTTGTACATGTAACTTTCTGATGAAGACAAATTCTACTACATCACACTGGATTTAAAAACGTTATTGTCCAATTTATATAATTTTTGGAGCTTCTTGAAATTGCTTGACTCTTCTTGTAAACGACGTCTAGTATTCACCATAGACATTTATTTAAAACGATTCATGTATTTGAAGTGCATTTAATTTTTTGAATATGTAAAGGTAGTAGCTTTTACGTAAAAATTCATTTACTCCCCATTTTTCAGAATATATATATACTGTATGATACTGAAAGAATCTAATTAAAATTACAAAAAAATGGAAATATAAGTCCAAACAAGTACGTAATGCTCTAATACGTCAAATGTCGTTGTTTGAAAGTTAAATAAAAGTTAAGCAGCAATTTTCGTCAGCTTTCAAACAATCTGAAAAAGATCGGGCGATTAAATATTTGATGAAACAATACAATACTGAAATTCGCACTGTTTGTAATGTATTGAAGGAAATTAGACAAAATATTTTTAAAAATAATTGAAAAAAAGTCACATTTATTACATTGGTATAATAAAAAAATGAAATCTAATCGCAAATTTCAAGCTATCATGCGAGAACATTATTATATTGAAGTCATTATTTTTCTTAATTAATTTAAGTCATTAAGTAGTTTAAATCAGTTTGAAAAAGCAATACTGGTAAAAGCAGGTCAACCTTTTGAAAACGCATCTGCTGTCAAAGAATCATACCTAATAATAATGCAATAGTGGTAAAAGCAGGTAAAAAATATATGCGATTAAAAGAATCAGTAAAATATTGCCATTTATGCTCATTACCTGCGCGATTTTGAGCTTCAATTATTCAAAAACTTCCAACGAAAAAAAAAATGCAAGTTGTCACATGATAAAAACTTGAATATTTTGATGAAACGGCGGAAAATTTTTACGCAATAATATTTTCGGAAGTTATAGCGAAAAAAATTTAATTTACGCTGCATTTTGGCACATTTAAAATTTTAAAGTTGTTGTGTTGTGACTAATGGCACTTGCCTTGGACAAGCCCCCGCTGATACGATCAGCAGATTTTTTTAAATAAAATTTTAAAGTGATATCTCCGAGTGGCATATAATATTGGGATAGGAATATTATGTATGTCAATTTGATTGCAGTAAACCAAACGGTCTGACTTGAATGCAGAAAGTCAATATAATGCCCAAATATCTTGATCATCAATAGAATAGAATCAAGCAGAATGGGTGTCAGGAAATCTCGATACTCGACAAGTCCAAGTTTTTTAACCAATAGTTATGAAAGTTAGCACAATTAAATATGAAACCAGAAGGAATGGTCTCTCTAAAACTTTCTCGCATATTATTTAGTAAACGACATGTTAAAGAGCATCTTACACGAACACTGGCATACAATAGTTACGAAATATTAAAGTTTGGCGTGATTTTAGCCTTTTTACAGTATTTATCTTTTTTTGGCGAGTTATTTGGCTATTAATCTCTGGCATGCCGTCATAGTATCCAATAATGGAATTTGTGTGTTAGATGCGCTTTCCCCACACGATTGAAACAAAATTTTGACTTAAAAATATAGTTGTAATCCCAAAACTCCATATATCAAATTTCATATTTTAAAAGTATTTGCGTTTTTTTTGTTATCGCGTTTGTATATTTCTGAAAGAACAGATTAATAGATGGTCAACGTCTTCTTGAATTTGGCTCAAAATTTGACAGGTAAATAGAAAGTAGATGTTAAATATGTATACCAAATTTTATCTACATCGCTCTGTTCGTTTTGTATTTATGACGTTAAATTATATTCGGACAGACGGACTTCTGAATGGAGTTCACTCAAAATTTGATAGGAATCTGTAGATTTGGTGAAAGGCCGTATAAAAAATTTCAACCGTCTAATTCTAATTGTAGTGAAGTCTTTGTTATAGACAAACAGACAGATGAACATTTTTAAAAATATGTTCTTGAGTTGGAATTTTTTGGCGATTACTAAACTTTTTCTTTATTACATTTACAAGAACGAAAAAAATAAAATCAGAAATGTATGCTACTGGATCAAAAATTTAGTATTTTCTTTCCTTTTTAAAATTAAGGTAGGTGGCGTTGCTTGTTAAAGTACGAAATGCTAACGTACTACGATATAAAGGGAAAAAGTATTTAAGACAGAATGATAACATCACATTTTCAGCTATGAGATCTCAAAATATTATAAAAGGTTTGATTCAGTTGTTGAAATCGAAAGGAATTAAAAAAAATCTAAAATTGAATGGACAAACAAATAAAAAAAGTACAGAAATCATCAGCAAATATTTCATTTCTTCCTATAAATCATTACACAGTTCATTATCAGAAACTAATTAAAATGTTTAGTTCGTACAAGAAAGCACTTCAGAACTTATGAATCATAACCGATGATAAGATCACTAAACTCGTTCTGGTGAGGGTTGGGAAGGGGAGTGGGAATCTCCATGGCTTTCGAACTTTTGTAAGTGAAAAAAAAATTGAAGTTGAAGAAGTGTAAAAGAAAGTTAATAAGCAAATGGTTACTCAAGATCCCTCCCCTCCCCACAATTTACGAGTGAATAAACTCAAAATAAGACTGTCCAGTCATCAATCTAGTCCGTCTGTATACGAATGCGAGTAAATAAAAAAAAATCACTTATTAATTTTGAGTTTATTGTTTGAAAATAAAATTATGTTTTTGAATTGCTAAAATAATTTTGCCATCTTAAATAATTAAAGTTTTACCGGAATGATAAAAAATTGCTCAATTTTTATAGATTTTAAGTGTTTATTTGTTGTTGTTTTTAATGGCACTCGTCAATACACCCCGCGATTTTAAGCCAAGGGTGCGTCTCTTGTTTTAAGTAGCGCCAACTAGGGCTAAGAGTGATGTCTTAGCTACTTAAACATCGCATTCCCTTGCACAGTTCCTTTTTACAGGGAGGTGGGGCACACCTCATAGATGGAAAAGAAGAAGCACGGCCATGCCCGTGACTCGAACCCAGGACGCCCGGATGATAGAAAATATAAAAGAGTCTTTAATAATGGATCTTCCAAGAAAGGAATCATACAAATGATTTTATTCTTAATTAATCATGAATAATTATTCCAATTAGATTAAACCTATGAATTTTCCGTACAATATTTAATTCACCTCGCATTCTATTCATAGTATATCCTTAAGATTCCATCAGTACGTACATTTTTATAATTGCAGTAATTTTTTTTCACTTATAATGCGCGTTATCATGTTCATTTATCCACTTTAATTATACACTAGATATTTTTCACTTTTTGTTGTGCTATATGTCTTTGCATGTAGCTACCTAATTGACTGCAATTTTGTTGTTGTGCCTAATGGCATTTCCCATGGACAAGCTGGCTGACGCAATCAGCGATTCTAAGCCCAGGCAGCGTCTCTTGTTTCTTCAGTAGCGCCAACTAGGACTAAGAGTAGATCTTGGCTACTCACGCATGACATTCGCTTTCACAACCCCTTTTTACAGGAGGGCACATTCATACGTCTCAGAAAAAAAGAGATGAAGAACAACCATGCCTGAACCGGGACTCGAACCCAGGACGCCCAGATAACGGAGAAGACGCGCTATCCCTCGGCCAGAACGTCGGTAAGTGTCCAAGTAATTACAAATGATATGAAACTTCCTGTTTCCGAATGCAGAAGAATGTAACCGACAACTATATTATTCAATTAGGTTTTCAGTATTTTGAGGCTTTTTTAAAACATGTAATAACCAATTCTTGATTATTACATAAGACTCTGATCTATTTTAACAAAAGCATTTAATCCAAATACAACAGCACTAAAAATAATTCATGTATAATTTTTCCGAATATTTTTAATTTTATAATAGATTTTAATGCACATTCCATCATAAGGTTTTCTTAACCTTTTCATATTCATTGATATTAATGTGGTACTATTGACAAATCGGTAATTATTTACCGGTAACATCATATGTTGGCAACCTTTTCGTTATTTGCCAGTGGCAGCACATTAAAAATTATTCAACAGTCAGTTGCTTAAAGAATTTCAGCGTTTTTACATTAAATCTATATAACATTCTTAGTAGCATGCAAAAATATGCACAGACATCGCTAAGAATTTTGAATCCTAATCTTATTTTTGAATCGTCATCATGTTCCATCTCAGGGACTTCATGAAAAGTTGAAGCACTTCGATTATCTCCTTAACTGCTGCGGAGGTCACAAGGTGATCGGCGGGCCCATATGAATTACATTGAACAAAATTCATGGAAACAGTTAATGTGTAAATAAATGTAGAGCCAGCGTCCTGGCATAAAGGTAGCGTTTCTTCCCCCTGATCTGAGAATCCCGATTCGGGTATTGTTACTTTTCTATGTTCTATCAGTGATATACACTCTAAACAAAAAAATCGTCGCACCAAGAAGCAATCATCCGATTGCTTTGAAATTTCATATGCATTAATGTTTTGACCAGATAAGCAAATGATTCAATTTTGGTGTCCAATGAATGCATAGTTTGATATCCAGTGCATCGGACTGCGCATCCAGTAGATGTATATAAGGAGCAGTTCTTCAACGGTTGTTAAAACTTTGTTTGATTGCGATTCAGATTACTTTTCAACAACTTAAGAAATGCCTCACCGCAGGGTTCGTACTCATTACAAGCAACTGTCAGAGTTTGGCAGAGGTCGTATCATTGGATCGAAAATGGCCGGTTGGACAAATCGGAGAATCGCTCGTCATTGGAGTCGAAGTGATGCGGCGATTAGAAGATGCTGGCAAGGATGTGTGGAAAATGACAGAATTCAGCGTCAGGATGGTAGCAGTCGACCTAGGTCCCTAACAGATCGTGAGGACAAAGTGATTGTCCGATCAGCTGTTACAGCACCTTCTTCATCTCTATCAACCATCAGACGTTCAACCGCAACACCAGTGTCCACCACGACCATTCACAGACGGTTGAGACAGCGAAATCTACTCTCGCGCCGACCGTTACGCCACCTACCACTCACGCCTGCACACTGCCGAGCCAGATTACAGCGGTGCATGGCTCGATCAAGTTGGAATGATGCCGACTGGAGACGTATAGTCTTTAGAGACGAATCTCGCTTCCAACTGAGTCCTGACGATCATCGAAGAAGTGTTTGGAGACACCCAGGGCAGAGGGGGGAATCCTGCTTTCACTATTGCACGCCACACCGGCCCTCAACAAGACCTTATGGTCTGGGGTGCCATTTCCTTTTATAGTCGGATACCTTTGGTCGTTATTAGAAGTACAGTTACTGCACAGCAGTACGTAGACGGCATCTTAAGATTTGTTTTTGCTACCATTCCTTTTGCAGTACCCTCGGCTGGTTTTTCAGCAGGACAATGCCACACTATGCTATGAAAGGTATGCAAGCTTGTCAAACACTTCCTAGACCTTCCAGATCTTTCACCCATCTAGCATGTCTGGGATATGATGGAAGTCGATAGCAATCTGCCATGGAATGTTGACGATCTCGTTCGACAATTGGAGTGAATTTGGCAGGAAATACCGCAAGACACCATGCGGTAACTTTATCGGTATACCACGCCGTGTGGCAGCTGGTATCCAGGCTTGAGGTGGGTCAACACCTTATTGAAGTTGCTATTGTAACTCTGAAGTAAATTATTCAATTGTTCTGAAATTTTAATCATTTACTATCCAGTACATTGTCTTCCTATCCACCGATTTTCGTCTCAATCGGACAACTCCTTTTTAGTACGTCGATTGTTTTTTGTTAGAGCGTATGCGAATGAGCCCCCTGTAAAAAGGATGTAGCGCATGAAGTAGCTATGTCGTACTCTCAGTCCTAGTTGGCACAACTAAAAAAGAGACAACTAAGAGACGCTCACACGCTCACTCAACTTAAATCGCTGACAGATAACTGTCAGTGGGCTGGTAACGTGCCAGAAATAACAACAACACAAACGTAGATGAAGATTCTTTGGGAGCTTTTCGCATGGAATGAGAAAAACCACAATATTTGCATATAAATCTTGCAAAATGGCGTCATATTTGGAAAATTGTTTTTGTTACTTATCATCAAAAACAGATTCATAAAATAAAGGTAGAGTTTTTATAAAATGGATTCATTTTTTAAAGAAAAGTTTAATAAAAAAAATTTATTATAAACTAGAAATATTTGCTGCTGTTTTTCTCTCAATAGACTCAGCAAATCGCATTTATTTCCGTTTCTTATTTTTGAAAAGAAAATGCATTTATTATGCTGTAATGAATTTTAGATTTTAATAAAATACTTTGTAAAAATCATCGGGAGAGAAGGCATTTCTCATGAAAAACGCTTACCTGAAGTTTTGATACATTCATCAACATTGATAAAGTGAACTAAATTACAAGCGCTATTATATGAACCTTTGAGAACCAGAGTACATAAATACACATTTTTCGCAAATTTTATTTAGATATAATTCAGAAACATAAATTTCTTTCAATATTAAAATAGTTAAAAAGAAAGTGTTAGCTACAGTATATTAGTTAGCAAGAACAGTTAGTTTTCAAGGATTATAAATTACGATAGCAAATCCTGCTAAGCAAAAATTGTGGATTACTATTCTCTGATTCACAATGCTGATTTTAATATAAAGATTATAACGATATGTATTTTCCTTGTCTCCTCCTAAACAACTGGACCAAAATCAACCAAATTTTGTACCCTTATTGCGTAATACATAAAGAAAAATACCGTCAAATTGTCAAAGTACAATAATTGAACTTTCAGTTAATTGTTAATCTAATATTCAACAAAGCAGAAATCAACAAAATGCATTTTTTATTAACTTACTCTACTACTATTTCTTTAAATTTCTCTTTTGAAAATATGGTTTATATTAATCTGAAATTAATGATTTAACTGTGCTTTATATACTAAATTTAAGTGAATCCTTTTGACAAGACAGTGAACGAAAGTGGCCTATTTTTTAAAATCAAAATTAGTCAACAACATTTCTAATACTGATATAACAAATATTAATAACTTATAAGCAAATATTTTTTATTATTATTAAGAGCAGTTTAGTTCAACTGATCTTTTAATTTAAATAAAAAGCAGATGATAAAAGGATTTAATGTATTAAAATATTTTAAACAAAAGTATTTTTTACGTTAAAAATATTGCAGTTTAAATGATTTTAATCCCTAGTAGAGTTGGATATATCAACCAGTATTGTGCCGGTTTTATACTCGGCTAGTTATAAGACAGGCAAGCAGACAACGCGTGCGTAAAAAAGGATTAATTCGTGTTTGCCATAATTTCATAAGATAGATTCTGGCTTTTCATGCTTGGCTATAAATTACTGGTTAGGCGTCCCTGAATATTTCCTTTTCACTGCGTATCGTATTAAAATGATGGGTATTTACACAAGGAAATAGGATAAAATTAAAAAAAAATATGGCAACATACCAAAATTAAAAAAAACTATAGAAAAGAAATGGCAATTAAAATGAAGAACACAATCTCGAATTAGAAAGAACAAAATATGTCGGAATTAATCTGGGAAGTCAATATTTTCCCGCCAAAGAAAAAAAAAACTCGCCTAATTCGACAAACGCATGTGCAGCAAGAGAAAATTCAGTACAGTGGTTCCGTCGGAGCAATTTGTTTTCAACGACAGAAAAATCAGTTTTCAGTAATTTAATATTTTTGTAAAAGAATCAATGAACAAATTAGTAGTAGTCAAAAGATATGAACTGAACTAGATTTTATCACATTTTATACACTGGGCTTAAGTAATCAATTAAAAAATAATCCAATAACGGAAATTAGGTTTTAACCATGCCTTTTTATAGCAAGTTGACATAAATGATATATTTTTTAAAATAATATTATTTGTTTAATATAAACTCATACTTCTTTATTCTTCAAAAATGTCAAAGTTTCGATGTTCACTAGTGTAAAAGGTAAGAATTCATTGAATTACAGCAATCTCTTTTTCTCATTTATTTTTAAAAAAAGAAATGAAAGCGACATAATAAATTAGGCAAGATTAAACATTTTAAAAAGAACACAAGTATTTATTTTTAAAGAATTCAGAACAATCAAAATAACACTAAAAAATAATTCCACACTAATAAATAATTCCAAGAATTAAGCGTCAAAAGTTGGAACATTATAACTATAATTCAATTCAGAAAATTGTTTATTCAGGTGTTTGATCTAAAAGCATATAAACAGCTGAACATACGCAGAGTGTGTACTTCATTATGCATACCGTCTGAACTTAATCAAGCACAAAAATATATAAAGACATTAAGGTTTTTCAGCGTAAACACATGTACATGCATCTCTATAAACGTATCCATTTTATTATCTGTATTTTATATTCGTAGCTTTTCTTAAGCTACGAATATACGCCCTAAAGCATGCTTATTTATACTTGGTAATACGCCGTTTTTTTAAATGTTTAATTTGACGACTGTAGTTGATGTATTTGAGTTGAAGTTGCTAGAATCCTTAATTAAAAATACCAAAATAAGACCCCATTGAATATTTCTAATTCATCCAATTTGTTATTTTCGTAATTTGCTGCATTTTATTGCAAGCAAAAGATTTAAAATGAGTCATTTTTCGTTTTGAAGTTATATTTATGCAATTTAAAGTCACAATTACAGATAAATGAATATATATAAATTTGTGGAGGATTGAATGTTTTCGAGATTTTAAGCTTGTAAAATGGTAGTCTCATATTTATATTTACTTATAGATTGATATTTTTGTACATTCCTTCCTCAAACGTAAAAATAAGACGCAAATATATTAAAAATATGTGAAATATAAAACATACTTCACGATTTCTAATCTTTCTATATAGATATTTTTTTTAAAAAAACTAAATTCAAAACAGAGTTCTTAATTTATTTATTTTTTACTTTCTCTTATTCTAAGAAAGTATTGTAATTCATCTCAAAAATTCGATCGAGATTTTGACGAATATTCTTTGATAAATCAGAATGGTATTGTTCGAAGTTCGAAAAACACATTTTTGATGTTATGTTAGTTTTGGTTGTCATTGAATACGATAATTCAAAAACTCTTAGAGCTAGATTGATGGAATTTTTTACAAGGTCTTCGTATCAAACATGCATATCAATACATTGACTTCTAGATAATATAGAAACAAAAAAATATTTTTTTAGAAAGAAACAAACTTTTACTACAACGACATTTTGATGTGTTTGAATACTTTGAAATTATTCTTAATTTTTTAAACTTTAAACAAATGAAAATGTTAAGAATTTATGATATATTATTTACATACAATTTGATACAACAAAAAGAAGTAGCCATTTTTATTGTACTTCGCATCGTTGTATCAGTGACCACTCAGACATATCACCACATCGTAAACTTCCGGTCTACTTACTCTTATCTGTAGATGTTTTGAACTATGATAAATTAAAATGTCATTATTCCGTTCCAGTTTGTCAAAACCTTCATTACATTGCCATGAAAAAGAAAACCATTTTCAATTATAATTCTTAATAAAATCAATAGTAAATAAATATGTATCATTAAAAGACTTAGATATCTAAGTCTTAAAATCAATGTAAAACAAGTTATCTTTCTACAATAGAAAAGAAGAAATTATTCAACTAAATTCACTCCCAAAGCATAATAAAAGTTTTAGTTCTCCTTTCAGATTTTTAGGTTTACATAGCGCAACTGGATGAATTATTAATAATTATAAAGTTATTATGATCTGTTGCCTATAAAACTCCTAACTCAGTATATTGGTCTACATTAGATTATGCGCACCAAACCAATTAAATAATAGATTAGTATTACAATAAATATAGAGATATTTCCCCTGCCTTTATTTGACACACATTATATAAACATGTTTTCACAGATGATTGAACGAGATGGAATGTTGGAATTTAACTCCGATTTATTTCATCAAAGGAAGCACAATTGTACAAGAAATAAACGATGATAAAAGAAGCGGCAGTCTGCATCGTGACACAAGCGTAAAAGAAAGAAATTTACTCTCCAGTGACTTTACTATGAGATTTTAATCGGATTTCTTTGACACGCGTCGATTTATGAAAGGGTATTTTAAGTATCATTAAAAGAATGCTGTAAGCCTTAAGGATTTTTATCCCTTCGCTCGGAGCGCGAGAGAATTTTCCACCCCCCCCCCCAAATATCATCTAATATTGTGTGGGGGGGATACCCCACAAAGCTATTTTAATTAGCCATCATCTATCTGCCTTCATTTTGTTTTGTCAACACCCGATGATGAATGTAATCAAAAGCAAGAGTTGTAAAAGGTTAGATCATCTCCCAGAGGACGATACCTTTAATTAGTACAGCATTCCAGAACAACGCCATCTATAGAGCTTTTGAAAAATTATGCCAATTAATATTGAGGCAGAGGCACACTAAAGGTAAGACGTCTGTCTCCACGCGTCAGCGATTCCCGCAAAGCTACGCGGTAATACGTTTTCAGTCATAATGTTTCGTTACTTCTAACATCCTCCCAGAGGAAATAATCTAACTAATTGATTATTTAATATCTCCATGTTTTAATTCTCTTTAATATTTCCCTGCACATACTCCTCCCTGTAAATATTTCCCTTTAACTCTAAATAAATTCTTTTATTTTTTCTAAAGAAGTCTCTTCATCCTTCGTTAGCATTAATTTAATCTTGGTTTAGAAACTAACCCGTAAACATTTTTTTAAAAAAAACCCTAGACATCACGCCACTAAAATCCCGCAATCTGAAGAGTCTAATTTTTGGAAGATTTATTTAGACTCCCACATATATATAAAGAGAGAAATTATATACTCTTAAAATTGTCAATAACTATTAAATTAACTCTACTTTCAAGCAATAATTTCTCTAAGTCCTAAGGTAGCATATCCCCCGCACACCACATCACTAAGCAGCCAATCACAGCGAGTTCTGATACTCGCCCTCACCCTCTCCTACCATCTCGCTAATATTACTTAAGCAAGAACACCGGTTTAATTCGATTGCGTTCTGAAAATGAAGGTTTTTTAATGATCTAATCAAAGATCTAAAAGATTTGTTTAAAATATTCTTTCCTTATTTCAGAATAAAGTTCTGCGTTCTAAAGAGGAAGCCAAGGCATTTGACTCGAATATTTTATTCTAGAAAATTATGCACCTTGCATTTACTGGGTACTATCACGGTATAAAGATTGTTTTATAAGTTGGCCAAGAATGAAACGGGATAAGTTATGGTTAAAGTAATAAACGGGCCGACGGAACAGTTATCATAAAGTGTTCTTTTTATACGTCTGTAAATACTACGGTCAACAAATAAAAAGAAGCAATTTAGAAAAGTAGAGAAAACATTTCCAGAGACTGAGTGACTCAGTTTTCACAATTTATCTCGTGATTACTGCGCTCACTCGCGACACGCATTTATACCTTTCAATTTTAAACCACTTCATCAAGAGAAAAATAAGGCAATTATTTTCAGGAAATAATTTCCAAGAAAAAAGATGTCTTTCAAGTTTATTTTGAGGCTTGATCTTCTATTTTTGAGGTACGAACAAAAACTTCCAAATAAACAATCTCAAACAACTGAAAAATAATTTCAGAACCGTCGGACTTTTAGTCTTCAAAAAATCTCAATTAATATCCGTTACATAAACATCTGTTTGCTGGATGAATTATTAATCTTTTGTTTCTGTACACGTCGTTTTTATATGGAAGAAATACTGAATTCGTTGAAAATATTCATCCAAACGACATATTTCGTACAGTTTGATGTAGCAAAAATTCATTATAAGAGTTTTATGAAATAAACAATGAACTGCATTTTATTTTGTTGTAGTCAGTAAATTCATTCATATAAATAAAAATGAATCGCCAAATGTGGTCCTAAGTGCAAAACTAGAGAACAGCTCGACCAATTTGGCTAATTTTTAAAAAAATATTTTCGCTAAGGGACGAGAAAGGTTCTTATAAAGAGAGAAAAAGGAAAAATAGCGAGAAAAATAGTAAAAATGACAATTTTCTTACTTTCCCGCCAAAAATCTTCCTTTGCCCCGCCGCTAAATGAGTAAGACCAGTTTGTTTTTTACCCCCGCTAATGAGTTTAAGCTTAACATGTTTCCGACCAATACTTCAAACGATTCTATTTATTTTCTTAGTGTTTGATGCATTTAAAATTAAACATCGTTAATTAATCGATTTTTCGAGATCATTTTGAAGTGCTTTTGAATTAAAATAAAACAGAATAAAGGAAAATAAAAATTTCTGATCAGTAGTACGTTACCCTAACTGGCGAAGAAAATTCATGCATTTGTGTTGCCTCAATTGGCGGTGAATATTCATGCATGTGCAGTGTATTGTAATTGTTGAATTCAATTATAATTAAATTGATTTTAGGTTAGTTGCATGCTTTACCATACGTACGAAGTCACGGGTAAAAGTTAGTCATTAATAAAAATTAAAATGTTCTCTTTTTATTATAAATTATATCACTATACAACTAATAATTCAAGCCTGATCGTGTTATTATATCAATACAACTAATTATTTCCAAAGGTATAAATACAAAATACTCATTTAAGACGGTGATGATCGTAAATTTCAAATTTTTTAACATTTAGAGTTAATTTAAAAAATATATCAATGAATTATTTGATCCAAGTTCTATGCATCAGAAAGGTTTAAGCATTTTTTTTTATTTGCATTGATTTTATCCCATTTGGTCATTGAATAAAATACAAGAAATGCAATAAACGAAGCGATTGTTTAAAAGCATTAAAAATCAAATAATATATTTCTTGTAAGATATTTGGTATAATTAGATTTTAATGGCGCCAAGAAAAAATTTCGCCAAATTATAAAAAGTATACTCAAGTCCATTACTATTTACTAAGAAAAATGTTGAACTTGCGAATGACATGCTTCATAGTTCGACGACAGAAATCGCCAAATTGGCGAAAATTTTCTTGGCGCCTTTTGGTTGCTGTTGCAACCAACAAGTACCAGATATTTTTATTTTATAAAACATTTACATCACATTCAAAATGATATTCGCTTAATGTTCAACGTTTTTTTAAAAAAAATCTAGCAAATCAGTTTTGAAAACTTATTTCGGGAATGAAATTGATTTTAACAAATATTTACATGATTAATTTTAATAAACATTTGAATTAACAATGTTAACAAATATTTAAATCGTTAATTTTTATAAATACTCTTGTAATATATATATTTCAGACAATCGATTAAAATTTGAAATAAATATTTAGAGGCGAGGCATTTTTGAGTGTATAATTTCTGCAATTTTCAATTCAACAGAAGAATATTTTTTTAACAAATAGAAAATAAAATAAAAGTAAATACTTTTTAATTTATAACATATTTTCCGCTCATTAACGCCTACATAGCATATGTATTAGGTAAAAAAAAAAGCAGATCTCGAACTTTTTTTAGAGTAGTTCGTCATTGTACGATAAACGACATTGTTTCAAATTCTCGTTATTCGCTCTATTGGTTTACACGCTCTAGCTGATTCTCTCTCAACTGAAAAAACAGAAAGGGCCAGTTTGGTTTTGAAGAAGAATTTAGTCTATCGGAATCATCGCCAGATTGAAGACATTCTTGAAAAACACTGAACCATTGAGGAATTTTGATGCTCAATGATCATCCAAATACCGAAATTTGGTATTTATAAAAACAATTAAATCCACTCATCATAAAAAAATCACAATAAACTGAATTTAAGACGTCTTTCCAAATATATAATAGAAAATACTTCATAGAAAATAACGTACGGTTATGTTATTTTAAGTATTTTATTTATTAAGCATCATATTTTAATCCACACAAGTGCATTTCTTTAAAAAAATGTATATATCAGCATATTTGAATCGAGCTTCAGAGGAAAACAAGCTTAATATCTATTATATCTATATAATGGGTTTTTTTGTTAAATTACAGTTAGTTACTCCGTTACCACAGAACTAAGCTGTATAAACAGGAAATAGTGTGACTGGCTGTTATGCTCATTAACTGTCCACCGTTTGCATAAGAAAACAGCCAACTAAAGTCCAAAGAATCGTCTAACTGTTGGTAAAAGGCTAGAAATCTTTTTCGATATTTCTTTTAAGTTTACAGGATATTACATCAAAATTATACATGTAAAGTTATTGCTGAAAAGACAGCATAGCGATATTATAACAATATTTAAAAACAATATTATTGTCTGCTTATACAGATTCAGATTTTTCAACTCATTTTTAAAGTATTAATTGATATTAATTTCCAGTAGATGATGCATAAAAAATATTCAAGTGTGTTCAACTATAATAATATAAAAAAAGAATTATGCTAAGTATATTTCATATTTATCGTGTCAGAACATCATTTCTTGAACAGCCAAGCATCACGTACTCGCGCAAGTTAAATTATATTTTTATTCATTTTAATGGTTTCATCGAACGAGTCACTCTAGTATCGCAAACGATCCAAAAAAACTTTGTCTCGCATTTATTGTTTTTAAAAAAATATAACATTTCCTATTTATTTCATTTCATATAATCACAAGCTCAAAATGACATTTTTCTCGGTTTTATTGGCTGTAGTCATTAACTCATTTTTTTTTAAATCAGAGCTTTTGTAAATGCAATGGCAACACGTAATTAAAAGCCGATTTTTTTTAAGAGGCTCGTACAGATAAAAAAAATTATTTTTCGCTTACAGATTTTTATTTTTTTCTATGGATTTTTGTTGACGCCAAAAACCTCATCCAAAAAACAACTCTATGTTCAGACATGATAATAAGAAATATTCAACTAAATATATCCGAAATTTTTTCACAAATTAAAATCATGATGCAGTTATTTAGTTTGCAACAAAAAGCTAAATGCAGTAATTAGATATTATACAAATTAGAGTGAGTAAATCTAAAGAAAAACTTAAATAACTTTCATTTGAACGAAGCTGCTACTAATTTTGCAAATAAACAATTTCTTTGGGAGAGAAAAAAAAAGATTTAATGTTGCCAAATATATCATTTCTTTAACTGTAACTGTGGCGTTACTTAATTTTATAATTAGCATCTGGGTGGAAATATGTCGAAGCTTTCCCATTTCGAAAACACACAGACACCATATAAGAATATACATAGGTATTTTTAGAAGAAACTTTTTATAAGATAGTAGGGGGCCTTCACCCCCTGCTCTCTTTCGCTTGTCAACCCTGATATTGTCCTTGAATCGTGCATGTCCTCACATTAGTGGGGTGATTCCCTCCCTCCCTCCCTCCAGATAACACTAAATGGAAACAAACTGTTTTAAAAAGGATAAACAAAAGTTCAATTCTAATTTTTTTAAAAGAAATATTTTAGAAATAGTTAAAATTTTGAAGAAATGCCGTCATAATTTTAACCTTTTCAGTAGAAATGAAGAATTAAAATAAACTTAAAAACTTAAGATTAAATAAAAAAATTCTTAAAACTGTTAAAAGATTAATATTATAATCATCTACATATATTGCAGTTAGATCATTAACCCTTAGCAGTCCGATGGTGAGTGTGACTCGACATTCAAGACTGTGCAT
Source organism: Argiope argentata (assembly GCA_026289955.1). Lineage (NCBI taxonomy): Eukaryota > Metazoa > Arthropoda > Arachnida > Araneae > Araneidae > Argiope > Argiope argentata. The sequence goes on from JAOUZG010040464.1 coordinate 5,380,159, forward strand.
CATTTTGACGTTTTATTTATTTTTCAAATTTAATTGTTAAAAACGCTTACATAATGATTAAGAGATGTAGATTAATTTTTCAAAGAAATTCGGCTTAAAAGAATTATATATATTTATTTTTCATAGCAATAAACAAATCCTTGTATTAGGTGAATTTTGCATCTAATTATTTTTCGGAGTGCGAAGGGTTAAAAAATACGAAGATGTTAGAGACGATAAATATCCGTAACTGAAAAAACAAACTCGGAATATTATGCATTAGTATTACCACAAATGTATCTAAAAGTAGAATTAACAAGTAATGTTGTTTTTACTCATTTGCTGTATATTTGGTATTGATTAAAACTTTATTTTTGTCACCATTTTATTGTTGAGTACAATATAAATGTTTACTACGATATATTAATAATTTAATATTTCAAACAATACTGTGCAAAACAAACCTCAAAAGCAATAGCTGAAGTGATTCACTATTTACCAATCACAAAGTGAACCAAAATGCAATGCTTACAACAACAACAAATGTGTGTGTGTGTGTGTGTGTGTGTGTGTGTGTGTGTGTGTGTGTGTGTGTGTGTGTGTGTGTGTGTGTGTTTTGCCGAGAAAGACCCTGGAGAATGTCGACTCTCACCGGTGAATGTTAGCAAACACATAGTCGCTTGGTGCATGTCCAAAATATTTGCTAAGTACCCTTATTTATGACTTACACCGGTCAATGTCGACATGCACCATGCACTAGTGGTGAATGTCGTACTTGTCCGATATTTATATTTTCTTTTCCGTAATTCAGACGCGATAAATTTTTCGCCTCTCTTTCTGAAAGGAATGATTAAGAACTTAAAACACACAGCGCATTCAAAATGATGCTTATTTTGTAATCAATTAATAATTCTTTTAAATTATTTCAAAAAATTTAAATTAATTAATTTTAATTAAAGCTAATAAAATTTAAATAATTTTTATATTTTATTTTAAAATTAATAGTTCTTTAAAATTATAAGCATCATTTCGAATGCACTGTGTGTTTTAAGTTCTTAATCATTCCTTTTAGAAAGAGAGGCGACACATTTGTTAATAATTAAAACTTTTAAATTAATTTTAAAATTGCAAGCAGAACAAACGATTTGGCGGGAAATAGTCAGTCGCCTCTTCGTTGGCTCCTCCCTTTTCGACATCCACCAGAGCATATCTGTGATTGTCGATATACACCGATGAGGGTCCGAATGTTCAAGAATGTAATGAAATATTCAATCTTTCACTAACGTATTTGGTGTTTGTTGACATTCACTGGTGAAAGTCGACATTCTCCAACTTCGGTCTTTCTCGGTAACATATATATATAATAACAAGGTATATATGAGGCTAATGATCACTAAATTTGCATTTCTTCGAACAAGTGCCTACAACGCACCATTTCGTTGACAAAATAATTTTCATGCTATCTTGTTCCTTATTAGACAACTTTCCATTTGTTTATTTTGTTCCTTGTTAAAAAAGGAATTAGTGTTTCTTCTTTTTCCTTCAGAATAAATGAAAATTAGACGCAGAACATCTACGTCGATTTCCCCACAAGAATGTAATTGCAGAGCAATCCTAACATCATGAATATTCAGTTTCTGAAGCCACTAATTAAAAGACTCGTCTATATGTGCTACTGTCCCCTACTCCACCCAGTTCTGTGAACTTACCAGAAGAGTAAAAACGAGACAAGATACCGTATCGATTTATCTTTTATGTCGAAAACAAGAGCTCCAAAAGGGTTGTTGGCAATGAACGTAATTAATGTTCGTGGAAAAAGTGCAATACATGCGAATGCAATTGTATAGGCGTGGCAGAAAAATTACTTTTTCCGAGTTAGTGCATGAAAATTCTTGGACATTAGTTTTTAACACGCCTTAATTTTTGATACAGAGAAGCAAAGCATCACGCAACGAATTTAGATTCGCAAAATTCATTGATGAAGCTTTTGAATTACAATAAATTAGATGTTACTTGGGAGGGCCGAGTTCTAGTCCCAGTTTGGGCAAGGTTGTTCTTCTGTGTGCTGTCTTTGAGATGTGTGACTGTGCCCCCCCTCTGTAAAAAGGGATTGTGCAAGCAAATGTGGTGAGAGTGTAGCTAAGTCGTACTCTTGGCCCTAGTTGGCGCTACTTTAAAAACAAGAGACGCTCCTTTCGGCTTAAATCTGCTGCTGTGTCAGCAGGGGGCTTTTCCATGGTCAAGAGCCATAAGTAACAACAAGATATATTACTAGTGCAGGGCCGCAGAGGCCTGGTGTTAATGTCTCGACTTCCAAATCGGAGGGTTCCAGGTTCGAAACTCGATTCCAACAAAGAATAATAATGTAAGCGGGTCTGGTAGACGTTTAATCCGTCCGGGCCAAACGTCTTCCCACTGGTGTGGTGTGCAAGTTTAGAGAAGGAAGAACTAACTAAGGCGACATCTTCGAAAATAAGCGAATTTCAGGTTTCACACCCGATTTCATCGAAGAATCATCATGTAAGCGGTATGGTGCATGTTAAATCCTTTTTAGGCAATCTTCCTACTGGTGTGTAGCAGAAGTTAGGAGAGTGGGATGCCTTTTCAAATATCATCCTCGTCATTTGATCGCGGTTCAAAATTACGAGGTCCGTCCCAAAATAGCCATAGTTTTGTTTTAAAACGGGACATTAAATATAACTAAACTAATCTAACTAGTCCAATACCCAATTATTAATATCTTGTACACACATTAAAAGGATATAAAACTTCCCCTAGACCTCTGTTAGACAACCTGCGTCTTTTTAAGTTCCTGAATGATATGCATGAACCAAATTAAATTTAAAATAAAAAGGTAAACTTACCAATCAATATATTTTGAAAAATAACTGCATACTATATTATTCATGATTTATTAGGTCAGAACATGATGTTGTTTTGGGAATGAGACGAAAAATTGAAATTTTATTATTTATAAAATTGAATTTTATTAAAATCAGCTTTTAATAACGAATTGCCATTGCATTTATAAAAGCTCTGATAAAAAAATTAATTACAACAGCAAATTAGAAAAGTGTTTTGGATCGTTTGCAATGCTAAAGTGACTCGTTTAATGGAAGAATTAAAATGGATAAAAATATAACTTAACTCGCACGAGCACGTGGTGCTTGGCCGTTCAAGAAATTATGTTCTGACATGATACATTGAAATATGCATAGCAGATTTCATTTTAATATTTTATTTTATTTATTTATTTATTGACAAAATAATCTAACTAGAAAACATTTTTTAAAGACATACTTTAATTCTATAATTCTCACAGGCGCGGAAGGAAAAATAATCAAAACTA
>JAOUZG010040464.1:5383886-5399722 GCA_026289955.1 Argiope argentata
TATATATAAACTGACCACAAATGGATTTCAATGTATTTTTAGTGCCTTTAGACAAAGGGGAAAAAACTCATTTTAAAGCAAACACAACAAAGAATATTTTTAGCTCAGTTTTCGAGAAGATATATTTTAAACTCGGTGACTTGCGGTTTCGCAAGCTTTGTTTTGGTGACCAAATGTAATTTCTTTTCTCCTTCGAATAATAGAGGATTTACATTTCAACAAAAAAATTATTATTTTTTATGTATTTAAATTCATTTTGAACATAAAATTCCAGAGACTGAAGTGATTATTGTTCATCTCTTGTCGAATCTTTTATATTTTATTCATCAATGTAACGATAAAAGAGTAATGAATGAATTCATTTAATATGATTATTACAAATAAAATTGATTTTTCTTCTAAACAAAAGAAATACGATAAAGATCAAAATGAAATCTGCTATGCATATTTCAATGTATCATGTCAGAAAATAATTTCTTCAACGGCCAAACACCACGTGCTCGTGCAAGTTAAATTGCATTTTGTTTCATTTTAATCGTTTCATTGAATAAGTCACTTTAGCAATGCCAACGATAAAAAAAACTTTGTCTCGCATTGGTTGTTTAAAAAAAATATCACATTTCCGGTTTATTTCATTTCATATAATCGCGTTCTCAAAATGACATTTTTCTAGGTTTTATTTGTGGTAGGCATTAACTTATTTTTAAAAAAAATCAGAGCTTTTCTAAATGCAATGGCAACGCTTTATTGAAAATCGATTTTTTCAGATGCTTTTGCAGATAATAAAATTTCAATTTTTCGCCTACGGATTTTTCGGATTTTTGTTGACTCTCATTCCCAAAATAAAATCATGTTCTGACATGATAATAAATTATATTATTCATCAATATAATTTTTTTCAATAATGACTTTATTTCTATTTAAAAAAAACATTCCTTTCTGTTTATTTCTGTGAATTTTTTTAAAATTTAATTCCCATTTTTGTGCGCATTTTTCTCTTTTTAGAACTAACATCACTCAAAACAGAACACTAACAAACGAAAAAAGATTTCGAATAAATTTTTTATAAATATATATAAACATAATTTTACAAAACAGATCGCAATAGAACATCGAATCACCAAGGTTTTCAAGGATAAGCTTTATAAAAACTGGAAAAACCACACATTTATCGGTATTTGCATCTGACCTCACATGCTCTAAAAACTAGCTTCTTAAAGCTAATAAGACAGAATTAAAATTTCCAACGAAAAAAAAAGTGAATTTTAGATTTTAAAACACAATAAACCAAAATTCCGTAACTCCAGCGGAAACCTTAATCATATTCCTCAACAGAACCATAATAAAAGGGTAGAGTCGTTTGGCAAGAATAATGAGGCAGGTATCTAATTGCCGTCTCGCCGGTTCCCCAGTAGACGACCACGTGGGTGTGCAACAATGGGGCAGTAGTACGAGAAATGGAGTAAACGTAAGCGTGCTCATACCGAAATACTACGTCACGCGGGAATAATATCGATTTTTTTGATCGATACTCGCAGATGGTTCTTTCTTCGTGCATCCGGAACGGAAGAGGGTGAGAGAGGAAACGCTTTTTATGAACGCCGTGGATCACTCGCGCGCAAATACATACGCTTCCTACATTTCAGAGCTAAGAAATGTAAGAAAGAGATCAGAAGAATTTTGGGAAGATCTATTTTGTGTGTTAAGTGCGGTTATTTTGTGAAACGAAGAACCTTCGGTAAACCTAAAGGCGCACATTTTGTCAAGTTTCATTTTTAGAAAAATTCGAATGCTTTGTTCGGAGTTGGCATATCTTGATTCTGCAAATCTATTTTATTAGAATAAATATTTAAAAAATATATAAGTTATTTCTTTATCATAAGAATCTACCAATAAAAAAATTAAAACGATTTTTATTGATTCATCTTAAAGATAAATATTTTCTTAGTCAAAATTATTAAAAGAAAGATACATTGTATTTAAAGCTTTCTAAAAGCTACTGCATCTAAAACAAGATATTTTCTTTCTAATTTATCTAAATTAGAAATAAATAGTAAAAGAAAAAATGAATTCTGTTTTAGTTTAATATTTATTTTTAATCTGGATTCTTTTTCACAAAATATTGTTGATTATCACGCTAAATTATAATTACTATGTGAAACAAAAAAAACAATTAACATATTTCTATTTCAATTTATAGTATTTGATTAATTTCGTTCCATAAATTCAATGAATCGCTTTATATTTCGAATATTTATTTTCCATTGAAAATGAATTCAGTGTTTTCTTTTAATATTTAATACTAATATGGATTCTTTATTATAAAATATTTTTAAATTTAACGCTAAATTATAGTTAAGTGAAACAGAAAAAAAAATCACGGAATTGAATTTAAATTCTGAATATCTGAATAAAATCTTTCAATAAATAAATTACTTTTTGTTTCGAATTTTTAGTTTCCCTACCATTAGATTCCTATAGAACAATATATCAAGTGAATCTGTACTCAAAAGATAGAACTTCACATTGTAAAATCATAAATAGAGTTTGATCAGACGCCCAGTATTTGTAAACAAAGTATTTCCTGGAGAAACTTAAAAACAACGTTTTCTTTCTTTGCGTTTCCTCAGTTCTTAAAGCAAGGAAATAGCTTTTGAGATTTAAAAAAATTAGTAACGAAGATTACATAATCATAGAATATCTTAATTTTTTCATAAGATACGTAATCAATATTTATATACATAATATTAATATTCTTAGAATCGTATGCAAAGCACACATTTCATTTTCAAATACTGATTTAATTTAAAATTCTGCACAAAAATTAGAAATATAAATCGATACATTGTTGCCATAAAATAAAATATTCTGCTGTTGATGTTCAAAATTTGGAAATCGATTTTTATTTCTTAAATATCATATCCTATCGTAATCGATGCAATATATTAAAATATGATTTTCATTTTGTATGCAATATATTTTTTAGTGAAAATATGAATTATCAAATCTAAATTTCTTGCCTTATAAGCAGAGAATCTAATAAGATTTTTAAATTTTTAGAGGAAAAAAGAATATTTGATCAAATCGAATATTCTTAATTCAAGAACACTGATACACTGATTATTATTCAAGAACACTGATACTTAAGTTTCCACTGTCTGTTTTTGTTCGATTATGATCCATTTAAATTTTAGTAAAAAGTAGTTTTTGATAATATTTTTATTTTTTTCTGAGTTTTATTTTTATTTCTGCAAGATTATATTAACAATCAGCATTTGCTTCTAATGAATACCAACGTAGTAAATCATACAGCGAATCACATAACTCAATTTTATTGCAAACGATTTTTTTTTCTCTTCGTCAGACAGCTCGAACAACATAATCACAATTTTTTGGCTCTCTTCCAGTATTGTAATCCGAATTATTCAATTGATTTTAAAATCATTGTCACTTAGCATTTAAACAATGGTCTGTTATTAATGTTATAGTACGGGCAATTTTTACTAATATTAGATTTCCTGATATCTAGAAAACCAACTCCTAAACGTTCATTTCCTTTCAGAATTGTAATATGAATTATTCAAATGATTTTTAAATTATTTTCACTTGAAGTTAAAAAAGTGATCCATTATTAATGTGAAAATACAGCCAAAAATGTTATACTTAATATTATGCTATGTTTATGTTAATATTAAAAGTTTTTCTCATTAATTTGAGAAATTGCTATTAATTTAAATTTTTCTTAGTTTAATTTCATTATTTAAATTAATATGCATTTTTATTTTTTAGATGTTTTTTCAAAATAAAAGAGACGATAAACAGGTAACGATCCATTAATCCTAGCAAATTTATCATCATAAATCCTTAATTAAAAATCACAAGTTTTCAGCATAATGTTGACGAATGAATACAATAAGAAAATCGTAAAAATAAAAAGAAAGTAAAACGAATATGTTACAAATCTTTATAAAAAGTAATAATTCATTTTCAGATATAAGATTTTTATCTATTTTACTTTAAATTTACTACAAAAACAAATTCGGAATTACATTTTAAAATTATTTTTTTAAAACATTTTTTTTAAAAAAAAATCGATTAGCCTAAAATAACACTCACAAAAAATTCAATCAATATTTATAAATCGAATTTGCATGCATTCGCTAAATAGAAATAAAAAAGAATAAATATTGTTTTAACTTACCAGGTCTACTCATAACTAATGCTTTTATTCGGAACTAAAATTTCACTTTTATTGTACAACAGCTTTCGCTAACCGATTCATATGCTGAGCCTTTTCGAACAAGAACCGGTCTTCCACGTGGATCCGATCAACACTGAAATAAAAACTGCACCACTCCAACACAAGTATTAGCAGAGCATTCTGGCGGGGACGACCGAGATCAACACCTGACAGATGACTTCCTTCTACGGATCCCAACTCTTCAAAAGCCTTCAACCCGCTGAGCAGGCTTACGCAATAGTTCAGTTCCCGCAGTCGATTGTGTCGCCAAATATTATGAAAGGCGCCAAATTTCCCGCCCTCATTCAGAAAAGCTATTCTTTTAAACCTCGGTGTATAAAAAGGCATTTCGTACGTATAGTAAATTCTGAAGTACTTTGAAACTATATTAAACAGCTTTTTATTTTGTAGGATTGTGAAAGAATGATTGATTGATTGATTGATAAAAGGGTAATAAAAAAGTTATTTTTCTCAATAGTGTAAAATTTATTTGCCAAAGAAGTTTATTCAAAATTCGAAAGGTTTTATGAGATTCAAATTTCTAGTTTGAAATATTTATTGCAGCATGATCATGTTTTTGAGGTTGTTTTATCTTTCTTCGTCTAGCTTGATTCCGTGTATGATTCTATGCCATTTCATTCCATGCATAATGAATTTTACGCCACATAATAAAAGTACCGCGTATCTAAAAGAATTATCATATTAAAAAAAACATAGAATGTTTCAAAATATACTTTATTATTTAATGAAAAAAATCTAATGATAGATTATTTTTATTTAGTTGTATGGGAGTTGTTAAAACATTCTTTATGTTTAATACAATACTATTGAATTATTGCATGCCAGTATCTATAAAGAAAATATCAAAAAATATTGTTCAAAACTAATTTTGAAAATTTATTTAAAATCAAATGAAAAAAAACTATAAAATAGTTTAGTTATATTAACGTCCCGTCTTAAAGCAGCATTAGGGTATTTCGGGACGAACTTGGTAATTTTGAACAGTGGTCAGATGGCGAGGACGATACCTGTGTACGGAAATATAATTAATTTTATTTGTATATTTAGAAATAAATTTGAAAGTTTTTTTTGTTATTTTTAGATGGTATAAATTATTTTTTGTTTTGTTCCAAAGTTAATAAAGAGAAATATTAACACTTTGCTTCATTCTTTATTTAATCTAGGTAGAATTTAAATAAGTATATTTTTCTAATCAAGCCCATATTAATCAACTATGTGAAAAATCTGTGACTCCTGATCTAACTAAATACATAGAGTCAATATTACTATGTATTTTCGTTCAAAATTATAGCATTTTAATGTATATACCTATTTTATCAAATAAGAATTACCCCAATTAACAAAAAAAATTATTGAAAGATCTTTTATAAGTAAACCTTCAGAAATCAGTTAATATTTTTGATACCAGAAAGTCAAAAGCATCAAATTATATGTAACATATTTTTGCAAATTAATTCTGACTCATAGATAGAAATTTTATCTGTATAATAAATTCGAGAATTTCCGTTAAATCGATATTGGAAATTCACAAGATATACAAAATTATTAACTATTCGTGTCTAAGATATTTGTTAAAGTCTTTGGAAGATAATCGACAGTAGAACACTAATTTAATTATAGGTAGAGCAAATTCATTTAAAGTAATTTCAAATCTTAAAGTTCTTTATTTTTTCAAAAGTTTTTAAGTTGATGCTGTAATTTACGAAAAGTTAATAAAATTTACCAATTTACATAAAAAATATGGTATAGGTATACTTATAATTGCAAAATGCAATCACAAATGCAAAATGGAATTATTATTATCGATGTCGATCAAGTTAAATTGTATATAATGGGAATTTTCGAAGTGCGAACAGTAATTTTTTTTATTTATTCAGTGAATCGACAAACGATATTTTGGTTATACAAGTGTATACTGTGTTGATTGCTTCGACAAAAATTATGTCCCCAAACATTCGTCACTTAATAGATATACTTGAGAAGCACGAAGAAATTAGCCAATTCGAGCTTCTCATACAAACGAGGAACGACAAGCAAGTAATAGAGCAGATCCTTAGCGAATTACAAATTCACATGCTTCAGAATCTCAACAAGCGACAGAAATTGAAAGACAGCTTTTATATGCTACCTAATTATGCGCATCAGAATCAAAAGACCAATATAACAAGAAGCAAGGCAATCATTATCAACGGTTAGTAGATTGTAAAAAATGTGCTCATTTCACACATTCCCATTATTCCCAACGATATGCCTTTTGATTTGAAGCGACTGCAATTCCCCATTCAACTTACATTCTCGGTTACCATTAACAAGGCGCAAGGTCTATCGTTTCAAATGTGCGGATTGAACCTAGAAAATCTATGTATTTCACATGACCACTTGCATGCTGAATGCTTACCAGTCGGACAGCCAAGAAATTTATTTGTTTTCTTTGAAGACGGAAAAACAAAAAATATTGTTGACCCTAAAGCACTTGAATAATGAAATAAAAAACAGAATACATATTATTTGTATTTCTTTTTTATATATGGTTAAGTTTTAATAAATATGTTCATTGCCGATAAGAAAATAAATAACACTCTATCTAACATTTCTAAATAAACAAGACGACTATTTTAAACTTTAAACAATATTTCGAATCTTACTTCTCCTGTAGAAGCAGCAAGATATCAGATAGTAGCTTATAAAAAGCTTATAAAAGATAATAGCTTATAATAAGATTATACGAGAGATGAAAACAAAAGAATACGAAATAAATGTTAAAATTTGAATTTCAAAATATAAGAGCAATGAATCGAGTAAAATATATGTTTTTAATGAAACGAGTTTTAAAATGAAAATTATAATATATAAACTGGATGCATGAAAAATGAGTCATTTACTAAAAATAATGTAATAAAAAATTGAATGGAAAACGTAAATATACAATGAGATTTGTAAAAAATAAACAAATAAACAGAACGATTTAGTGAAACATGATTTATGTTCGAAGCCAGAATAAAGAATTAAGCAAACTATGAAACATTTTAATGAAGCTTTTTGCGAAATAAGGATTTTTATTAATGATAAAAATTCAATTGCACTAGCCTTTGAATGATAAATCTTGAAATATTTATAAAATTGAAGAAAAAAAATTCTCATTAATAAAATTAAAATGAATCGAAAATTTCCTTTTTTAAAAAAAATTTAATTGATGTAATAATATTTATACAATAATATTCCCCCAATTTACTAAGGAAAAATGATAAAATCTTTCAAATTTCAGCTAATTAAAGAAATTATCTTATTATTAAGGCAACAACAAGCATGGGTAAAATTGCAAATTCTGCCCTAATAATTGATTAGATTTTTACGTCATGTTATCACACACGTCACATGTAACGTCACGAATGATGCTTTTGCAAATAGAAAGCGAATGTAAAAACATTATCATATCAATAATATAAAAAATTACAAACAATGATTTGCATTTTATTTGAAAAAAAAATGATTTCCCATATAACTGCAGTTGAGATTAAAGAAAACTTTTAGAACGACAATGACACTCATTTATGCCCAAAGTTGTGGAAATTTTTAAAATGGAAAGAGTATACTTGTATTTTTCGAATCTAGTGGTTCTTACTGAGACATTTCTATAATAATATTTTAATAGAATAAAATTTTTTATCAATGGGGAAAAATTTCATCAAAAATGTGATTAAACATATCAAATATGTGTAAAGTAACTTGTTGAATTATGGCAGAGAATTTAAGATAAATTATGTTTGCGGTGAGATTATAAGATTATTAAATATACAAATTATAAGATTTGTATATTTAATAAACTTATTATAAGATTATTAAATAATTATTAAATAATTAATAATTAAATTAAATATACAAATAATTTTATAATAATAATTAATGTTAAAATTGTAACTTCTAGGGCTGTAATTAATTCTTTGTGAGATTCATAGGAGAGCTGGATAATCAAAAAGGTTAAGTAGATATTGTTCAAGGGGCCCCTATCTTTCAAGAAGATATTTTCGAATTTCTCACCACAATGCAATACTTTCACTTAAATTGTAAATGCTGGATCTTCGAAAATGAAGTAATGGTTAATACTTTGAACCTTATTTTTGGAATTCCTTTTCTTGCTTACAGATTCGTTTATGGATCATTTTTTTTAATTAATTGACTGCATTAGCATTAGATGATTACGTTAGAAGCTTTGTACAAGAACATTTAAACAGTATTTTATAAGTTTTGTAATTTTTTACAACGTTCAAAAACAATTTTAAAATTTTTACACTTTATATTTTGAAATCAGCTCTGTTGAAGATGGAAGGTAAAGTTATCAAATGTTTATTAAATTATTTATTTCAATACAGTTTTAAAACTACATTTTTCATTGAGATTGAATTAATTAAATTTATAAGTTCCGACCCTAAATTAAAATTGTCTAAGAATTCCTACAAGGTTTCTTTCTGGCTTTTCCTTTAAGAAAAATGTTTGCTACCCCCGTTTCTTTCCAAATTTTTAGAATCATGTACTTTAATTCATTTGAAATTAATATCAATATAAACAATTTTGAAATATTACAATAAATTCAAATAGCAAAATATATAATTCTGGAAAATTTGTAAGAAAACTTAAGAAATTTCAAATTAAAAAAAAAAACTTTATCTATACTATTATACATGTGAAATTTTGAATAGATGGGTGGATGATGTGATTCAATCACGCCAGAACGACTGAAGGAAATTGGGCGAAATTTAGCACAGAGATAGATTATAGTCTACAGAAGAACATAGGCCAATTTTTATTCTGGTTAATTGAGTGGTTAATCTTTTATTAAAAACTAACTTTTCCGCCAAAAAATTAAAAAAAGAATCTGAAAGCATCTGCCCAGGCTTTTTTAATCGTTTGTTTTTATTTAACTGTTTTTCATTTCAAATTAAAGTTTTGATAACATTTTAGACTGTCAGTTCTCACATATACAAATCAAAATTTCCAAGCGTACGAAGTCACGGGTAAAAGTTAGTATAGTATATATCGCATATAAAAAATTAACAAGTAGTTTTAAACAAAATGGCAAGAAAAAATTTAGACACTCAAATAGAAAGTTTGTCAGTGATACAATCGATTGAATGTGAAAAAAATAATTTTACAAACAATTGTTTACGAGTTAATTTGAAAATACGTTAAAATTCTAAGAATAATGATATGAAATTTAAATGCTGATTTATTTTGATTTAACTTGCAGTTTCAAATGAAATAAAAACATATACTTAGATTACCCTGACAGTTTCCAAAATAACCTTGAGACCTAACATCCTAAAAATTGCCAGAATTCTAGGCATTTGCTCATTTTATTTATTTGATATTCTGGCAATGATAACTTTTAACTTTAATTGCAACATTACATTTCTTTATGTAAATTAAACAATTCCTCCTTTTTTTTTACTTTAATCCGGTAACTGTTATAATAACAGGACTGAAATCTTTCTAAACGATTTTATTATCGGAATATTTTTGACTTATTAGTTGTTTTTTAATCGATTTTATTATTTTACTTGAGTAAGCGTTAATCTGTCTAATGTTAATTCAAAATATAAAAAAAATATGATTTTCTCAACAGTCTTTATCTCATACATATACATCAATCTCTAAATTATTACTTTTCCCTACTTCATTACCTTAAAAAACATTACACTTGAAGGGTTATTTTTTGAACAACAACTCATGTTATTTCGAATATTTAAATTCTGATCAATCATACAAATTTTGCTGTCAGCTATTGATAGGATACAACTCCAGAAGATTAAACTAATTGGGATTTTCGCAACTGGTTTAAAGCAGTCAAAATGCAAATGTTCTTTAATATTTCTTTTGAAATATTTTATGGCTGTATCCTCAGGCATAACATTACTTCGGGCCTTTCGTTTTTCTATCCTACAGTTATCAAAAGGTAAGAGACATGATGAAGAATATAATCATAAAGTATAGTATTTTTCCGTTAGCCGAACGCAAGCGAAAAACCGCCAAAGAAATTTGGCGCAATTTTACATTATTTGGCGATTTTTCGCTTTAAAATCGCTGTAAGAAATTTGGAGAAATTCTACATTATTTGGCGATTTTTCACCTGTACCCGGCTAATGGAAAAGTACCAGGACTATTTTGATGCCATCATTGCGAATAATAATGCTCCATTGTTCCAGAAAACATGTGTTTCAGTCACTTTTAATCTTTCCGACCTTTGTTTTGGAGATTTTTATTTGTTTGTTTTGGAAATAATATGACTTAAATAGAATACCTGTGGTTTCTGGGTCGGACGGTCCATCCACACAATGCTTTGTACCGTTATAGAACCTTTTTTTGTTCAGTTTCCAACAATATTTCTTCCTATTTCTTCGTAAAAGCATCTTTTTACATTGGCTTCTCAGAGAACGGTTAACTCTTTGCGCCATTTCTTTGGTTTCAAAGAAATAAATAAATAAAAACAGGAAAAATACCAAACAATTTAATGACAATCATATATCATATTGAAAAATACTCTCTTTCTAGCTCCAAAACATGACATTAGTAGCTAAAACAAACCGAAATATTACAGAACATTACTTCTCTTAAGACTCATTAGTTCAATTGAAAAAAATGTACTGCCTTTCATTGGCTATTCGGTTATATAATTTTATGGAATGTCGATAAACAAACAGTCTTTATGGCATTTAGTATTTGATTAAATCATTTTTCCAATGATTACTCTAAAAAAAGTAGCGTTATGTAGCCTTAAAAAAATGAACATTTTTTTTTTCTTCTGATCGATGACTATAATGTTGGCTTCTGATGCGCTTCAATTGGATGAGTTGAAAATTTAATCTAACATAAAAGATTTAATATAATTTATTCCATTAAAATAAATGAGAGTACATTTTTGAAAAATGAATTTAAAAAGCAGGTATTTAGAAGAAATTCGACGATTACGGATTTTTCATGATCTTTGTAATTCCCTGCGGTCATCAATTTTAAGGATCAAATTCAGAATAAAGTCTTAGTGCCAAAGTTGATCTTTTTTCTTCTTTTTGATTACTTCTTGATAAATGTGACAATCCTGATAATTTAAATATAATTCTAAAAAGCATTTGGTTCCACTTCTTTTAATTATCTAAGATCATGGACTTTGTTAAAATTTTGTTGTGTTTGGTGAGAAATTATTTTTTTAAATTTTAATTACTTGTGTTCCAAATTATGTTACATTCTGTATATACAAAATAAGAGACGAGCATTAACACTTTATAAATTCTGTTAATTTGATTTAAAATGTACGAATAATTCGATAAGGCGGCAGCTATTCCAGAGACCAGCATTAAGTAGCACTTTCCGAATTCTAATAATTTGATTTAAAATGTAATAAATAGTTCAATGAAGCGACGGTTATTACAGAGTCAAGCATCGAAAAGTGTTTTTTAAATTCTATTAATTAGATTTAAAATGTACGAAATAATTCTACAACGCGATAGCAAATACTTAGACAAGCATTAAGTAGCACTTTTAGAATTCTATTAATTTGATTTAAAATGTAATAAATTATTCAGTAAAGTGAAAAATTATTAAAAAGCACTTCCCAAATTCTATTAATTTGATTTAAAATGTAATAAATAATTCTATCAAGTTATACTACTACAGAGACAAGCATTGAGTAGCACTTTCCAAATTCTATTAATTTGATTTAAAATGTAATAAATAATTCTATGAGGAGACATCTACTACAAAACAAGCATTAAAAAGTGATTTCCAAATTCTACTAATTAGATTTAAAATGTACAAATAATTCGATATGGCGACAGCTATTACAGAGATAAGCATGAAGTAGCACTTTCCAAATTCTATTAATTTAACCAATGTAAAAGCAGCTTGACGATATTCTTTCACAAAATAAGCATATTGATAGACGGTTTTAAAGAACAACAACTTTAAAATGTTACCATTTCTCTAGCAGAGCATGACAATAAGTATTTTAATGTCTAAGCCAAGTATCTCTCGCTAACATTGTTCGCCAATATCACCGAATCGATTATTAGGCTTAAGCAGCGTCACTACTTCAAATGTATTCGTCTTTTTTATCGATATCCGATTTATTAGCATAATGGTTGTTGTAGTTGATGACTATACTATAATAAGCGGTATGAAGTTAAAAACTTGTTCTTAAAATGTTAAAAAAATATCGAGAATTTTTGAATTCATTCTTTTCAAGTTATAACCTTTTGCAGTAATGATAGAAATGATGAGAAAAATCGCTTCTATTTTGTTGACGTGACTTTGAAGTTTTCAATGGTAATTTGAGATATTTCAATCTGTTGAAAGTCCATTTAATAATATATTTGTATATTGTTCAATAATATTATTCTTCGGCAATTTTTATTTTAAAATAACGCAACTAAATTTCATCTATTAATCTCTTTAGCCTTTGGAGTGATATTTACATACTCATATAGATATCATATAAATGTAATTTTAAGAATATTTTTTTTCTTGAAAGATTGCTAGAACATAAAATTTCATCGAACTTTCGAGGTAGAATTTTTGTAATACTTTTTTTATATATACTATAACTCACTGAGGTGAGATTTAGGTTGTTGCGTTCTAAATTATTATGTTCAAGTATATTTCTGTGGGAGTCTAACCAAACCTTCTAAAAAAATTAGACCCTTCAGATAGCGTGGTTTTAATGGCGTGATGTCTAGGTTTTTTAAAAAAATATTTAGGGTTTAGTTTCTAAACCAAGATTAAAATAATGCAAACGAAGGATGAAGAGACTTCTTAAAAAAATAAAAGAATTTATTTAGAGTTAAAGGGGAATATTTACAGGGGGGAGTATTTACAGGAAAATAGGAAATGGATTAAAACATGGATATATAAAAGAAACAGAAAGTTAGATTATTTCCTCTAGGAGGACGCTAGAAGTAGGAAAACATTATGACTGAAAACATATTACCGCGTAGCCGCATAGCTTTGCGAGCGGGAACCGCTGACGCTGGAAACGTCTTTCCTTTTCGGATGTTAGTGGGCCTTTGGCTCAATATTAATTGGGGCAGTTTTTCAAATGCTCGATAGATTGCGTTGTTCTGGAATGTTATACTAATTAAAAGTATCGTCCTCTGGGAAATGATCTAACCTTTTACAATCCTCGCTTTGATTTAGTAAACGATAGTATGTTGATAAAACAAAAAATGAAGGCAGATAATGGTTAGATAAAATAGATCAGTGGGATATCCTACATTCATATATGTATGTAAGAACAATGCATGAAAACGAGCTCAAACAATTTAAAAGAATTTAATAGACATCCAATTTCACAATACATAACATATTTGATAAAATTCTTTAGAACACTGACCAGTAGCCACTATTCAAGAATATCAACTTGAAAATGATGAGTATCCTTGTATATTTTCAGATTTTATAAGCAAATTAAACGCTAATGTTTAATGAAATTTGTATTGCGGTCACCAATGTACGATTATTACAATACATTTGGTTTTATGGCACAAAAGTGGTTAATGGTACAGCGTTTTAAAATTTGTTAAAGTGAAACAATGAATACTTATGGATACTAGCAGGGTTCTGATGAATTGACATTTAACAAACCCCGACATCAAGCAAGCGAGGACATTTGCTTAAATGAGGACCACTGTGAATCGGAAAACGGACGGTAGTGAAATAATAAGGTTGTGATAAACAGACTTTTGTTGAATTCCATACAAACCTCAAGTAAACAAGTGTATTTTCTTAAAGAAGGAATATTGTAAAATGGAAAATGAAAGTAGTGAAATAATAAGGCTGTAATAAATACAAAAAGGCTAAATTCCATGCAAAACACAAGTATACAATTTTTTTCTACTTCTCATTATTGATGTAACTTCAACCGCGTGCTATGAAGAAGCGAAGCGCAAACAAATCTGACTTCTCTTTGAACTCTTCTGTCCTAATATAGATTCGCCCGATCCAAAATAGATTCGTCCGATATCACATGGTTCTTTCGTCATTTGCATTAACTCATCAGAGCCAGTAAACTCTAATACATGGTCACTGACAATAGTCTCTAAAAATTATCAGATATATCTCCATTGGTCAGCCTCAAACCTTGAAATTTATTTTACTTTCCATTTCAGGGTATACTCTTTAAAATAACAAAACAAATTTAAAATTCAAAATTAGGTATTTAATGGATAATACATTAGTCCTCACGTTTTACATGAATGGAAAAGAAATCATAATTGATGATAAAATATTATTAAAATTATTGATGATGATTAACCAATATGATTATCATCATATAGTCTATTCAATTCTATATTCAAAATTAGATATTTAATAGATAATCTGTTACTCTTCACGTTTTCCATGCATGGAAAAGAAATTATAAATGATGATAAACAACCATTAAAATTATTAATGATGATTAATCATTATGATTATCATCATGATTTGTGATGATAAAATAATTTTGATGATTGTTTAACTTGTTAACTTGCAGTTAATTAAAGTGAATTTGAAATGCATGATGGAATTCCTTAATGAAACCGTTTATTATGTTCTCATTCCAAAGGTTTCCTATTGGGAGGACTAATAATAAAAAGAGAGGCGAGGGGATACAAATAAAGAAACAAAAATTAACACAATTTTTAAATCCAAAAGTGGTTTGTGGTTCTTCACTAAATTCGTTCTTGCACCTTTAATTAATTTAAAACAATATATAAATATTTAAAAAATAGAAGAAAATATTTACCTTATCAGAATGTTATTTATTTTGATGCTTTTATAGTCTTTTCGTGAATTATTCCTATTATGTTTTGTATAACAATAAAAGACTTTAGAGAATGATACTTTGTTTTATAATATCGCTATAAGTTATTATTCGAAATATGACAGTCTGATCTGAAGTTATCAGTGAAAATTGCAACCTTCGAATTTAAAATTAAAGTCATTCTTAAAAATAGCTCCAAAATATACTATTCATGAAATTTAATTGGCGTGAAAAGTTATTTCCTCTTCAAAAATATCTTTTAAGGGGAAAATTTCTTTTCTAACAAAGTTTCAGGCTATTTCTTTTAATTTATTTGTCAGTTATAAAAATTGCCGATTTATACAAGTTAACGTTTTACGTTTTCAAAAAAATATGTACTTTTTAAAAATATTTTTTATGCGTGCTAACATTAATTATAGCTGTGAAATTCTTTGTGACTATGTATTGCCATTACAGATAAAAAAAAGTCAATGCATACGTATTTGCAATGGTAATTCAATGCATTTAAAGGCTCGAATTTTAATATTAACATAGAAAATCTTTTATTTAACATTTTATGTTGTTTTGGGTTATTCTTAAAACACTGTTGCCCATAATACTTTTCTGATAATCGCAGAAAAAAAGAAATTAATACAGACAGGTAAAATAATACTCATAATAAAACTCACTTTAATAAAATTTATTTTGAATAACTCATTTAATTTTTATTATATACAATACCACCATTGTTGCAAATTAAAAATAAACTTCTTAAATCCATTATATATATATATATATATATATATATTT
>JAOUZG010040464.1:5407260-5450452 GCA_026289955.1 Argiope argentata
GTGTGTGTGTGTGTGTGTGTGTGTGTGTGTGTGTGTGTGTGTGTGTGAAATTAGTGAAGATTCACATTCATTCAATAATTAAACGACTAGTTTTTCTGAGAATTTTTAACATATACTATATTCTCGCATGATTGAGAATACAGAGAATGAAAGGTGAACAGTAAGAATGTCATTAACAAACTTATACACAGAAATATATGTAGATTTTCAGGAGTATTCCATTGAAATATACGATTCTAATTACCTTAACGAAAAATACAGATTTGACAAATCCGAATTTTCAACTTTATTTCTAATTTATTTTGTTATTTATAGTATATTTTTTTTCGTAACAAAATTCGAAGATCCAATAAATATATTCCGACTTCGAGTGAATATACTTAGGGTTTTTTAAAAAGACATGGCATTTTAAAAAACGGCGAAAACAAACTGATTAAATAATATTGCTTTTTATAATATTTAAAAATAATCTGAAAGACTCGATAATAAGTGTATTGTAAGTCACAGGTGATTAAGTCATAGTGCTTAAAATTGAATTTCTCCGTCTTTTTACCATTCTGTAGGTATATTTACTAATCAAAATTGAAAAATAATAAATAAAACGTAAAAAGATGCACCAACTTGAATGGTGCCCAAGAGGTACCATCGAGTGCAAAAGGTTAAAAATCTCATCTCCTACAATTATTAAAGCATATTGGTATTAAGTCAGTTTTTCTTGAAAAATATCTTTATCTCTAGTATGAAGAAAATGGACAAATTTAATGCCACTGAATTTGCACTGTCGTCGAATCAAGTTATTATATACTAAACATATATCTGATCGAATTTTTTTTCCTTTCAAATTTTAGTTTAGGCTAGTTTTCCTTATCATTCTGAAAAAGAACCAGTAAAACTTGTTTCTTATCCACTTGAAGATTCATTATGATAATTCATTTATCAAGCATGTAATTTTTCAAACGACTGACTTAATTAATTGCATCGGATTGTCTGATATCATCAAAGGAGATCTGATTATTGTATTTTTAACAATGTTTATGCAAAACAAGATGTTCTACATCTTGACCTTATCGCAGAATTCGGTAAGAATCGAACTTGCACTTTGGATCTCTTTCCTTTTATTGATTGGATCAAAAGTTTTGATGCTGCTCTGTAGATTTGAAGTCACAGACGAGGCATAAAATGTTGGCATTAAGTAAAATTTTAAAGAATTTTTAAATAAAATATGAAAAATAAGAATTATTTGAATGCTAAAAAATGTAGACGATTAGAAGGGCCGTTAACTATACCTTAGATCGGATTGTTGCAAGTCAGTTAATAAAAGTTATATTAGAAAACCCTGTTAATAATATCTCAAATCTGATTGTTGCAGATTAATAATGAAACGTATAATAAAAAATGTCATGCATATTTCTTTAAAAAATGAAGAAAAAAAGTATTTTTACCACACTTTAGATATAAATGTATATTAACATTAGAAGCTTGGTTTTCTTACAATGGGATTTTCCCGAGCATTAAAACAATTTTCATATGAAGAATAATATATACTGATTCTTTCCTTATATACTATTGGTAGAGAATTCTATCCATTCCACATATACTACAGGGTGTCTCAAAATCAACGGAAGATTGGAATTTGCCACCATTAGTGAAGTAAAACTTTGACAAGCATATTAAAAAAATGATATTTTAGGGTTAATAAAAATGAAGCGTTACACGATAGAACAATGTGTTTTCATTATTGGGCAATATTTTAAAAATAATGAAAAGCTGGCACCCACAGTTCGAAAATTTCGAACTGACTTCCTCTAGCGTGTAATTTAAAGACATTGAATTTCTTTTGATGGAGTTATTTGAAGTAAAAGGCTATTTGAAAACAAACCCACAAGCACTCGTACTTTGAAACATGAAATTAAATGCTCCATCAAAGAAAATCAGCTACATTTATGCAAAATGCTCAATGAAAATTTCGACAAAAAAGTACTTAAGTGCCAGCAAAACCATGATGGTTATTTGCCCGATATGTTATTACATACATAACCCTATCCTTTGTGCTTTACGATTCAATAAAAATATAACAAAAATATTCTTACTATTAGTTCACATTCCCCCTAAGTATATCTTGTTATTTTCAATCGTTAGTAAAGTTATTTTGATTCATCCACTCACGTTCAAATACATTTTTTAAAGCTTTTAGTGGATCACACTAGATGTTAACACCGTTCATTCAAATATTAATTCATTCATTAAATTTAATAAATTTATAATGCTTTAAATAAAGTTTCAACAGTTTCTAATGAAAATCGAACTCAACAGGCAGTAGCTTAATCAATGCAAGGATTTCAGTATTTTTCAAGTAAAAGTTCTTACGAAAATTAATATTTTTGATAGGTTATTCATATTAATTGTAATTATTTAATAAAAAGTATCTAAAACAAAAATTTTCTTTGTTAACCTAAGTAGGAATCGACTTATTTTTTTTTATATTACTTGTGTTTGTTTAATTCAAATTTTACGGTAGCATGCTGCTCTAACGTGTAACGCTCCGTTTTCACTAACCCTAACTACCCTTCTACTAGTAAATTGTTATTAAATTAATGACCTATCCTTAGTTTTCATAATTTATTTTGGCAACGTAAAGCAAATGGAATCAGAAGTTCATTCTAATTCTCTCTCTGTGTGACGATAAAAAAATGTTTTCCATTCCATTTCCATTTCCTTTTTTTATTTGTGTGAGGACAAGTGTTTTCCAGGTACAGAATAATTTAATCAAATAGCATAACATTTTTTTGTGATTAATTCCATAATTAGATCTTATTTTTATAATAAATAAATAACATACTTAATTATGCAATCTCTACTAACAATAAAGATGAATAATCTTATGCAATTATGCAATCTCTACTAACAATAAAGCAATCTCTACTAACAATGTGTTTGCATGTTTTTGTGTTTCTATTAATGAATTGGTGCTCAATAAACCAGAACGTTTGGTCTAAAACTACCAAATCTAGCACATATATACTTCGGTGAAAATATGTACCTCAGAGTGATGTCTTTGAAATTTTAGTAAGAATTTTAATTAATTAAAAACCAAGCAAAGCTTAAATGTTTCCAATATAACTTCCGGAAATATTATAGCACAAGATTGCTTTCAGGGTTTTCAAAAATTAAAAAAAAAATTTTTTAATGAAATCCATTTCACAATCGTGCAAATTTTTCCAGATTTATAGCAATTTAAAAAAAAAATTTTTTTTGTCTAATTTTTAACAACTATTGACAAGAATTTCAAATTGCTTTCATTGTTTTATCAAATATTTATTCGCGGAATTTTCTTACATTGTTGAAAACTAATAAAGAATTATTCTGGTGAATATCTGTTTAATTTATAAAACAAATAAAAAATAAATTTTTCAATGCTGTGAAATTGAAAAGAAATGGGCTGGCCAATTCCGTTTTTCAACTCTTTTGGCTGTCGTGGGAACTACCGGTGATCAGCGGATTTATATAAATTTTATTGTAAGAAATTCAGCTCAGCTGTCAGTGTTTGTTGTTGTTGTTGTTGTTACTTATGGCACTTGCCTATGGACAAGCGACCCGTTGATATATCAGCAGATTTAAGCCGAAAGGAGAGTCTCTAGTTTTTAGAAAGTAACGCCAACTAGGGCCAAGAGTACGACTTAGCTACACACTCACCACATTTGCTTGCACAACTTCTTTTTACAGGGGAGCACATTCAAACATCTCACATATAGAACACATAAGAACAACCATGCCCGAACCAGGACTCCCAGAACGCGAGGAAGACGCGCCACCTCTGTGCCAGAAAGCCGGCAGTCAGTGTGTTAATAGTGCAATGATGTCGTAGGACTAATTTCCATTAAGAATTCATGCATACATATGTAATACAGTTAAAACATATGTAATTACGCACACAGTTGTAATATATTCAGCAGATCATATGTAATACATTTAAAACGGGACGGTTTTTATATCTGCTATTTTGAAGGGATTAGGCGCATGAAATTACATCAAAGCGATTTAACTGAAATTAAATAACCAGAATCCACGACGAATCAACTGTTTGTCAAAGGCGACCATTTAAAAATCTGGATTGGTCTAGTTGGATTAAATCAATAACAAATACATGCCGATTTATAAATGAAGAAATATAGCCAGGAAAAAAGCAGGTAAACTTAATGTCCTTGAAACCAGAGAAATGTGCTGCTACACTTATATAAACGTTTACTGTTCTTTTTTCTTCGAAAAAAATCGTTTTATTCGAGAATGAAAGTAAAAAAAAAACTTTATTTCCTTCGATTAATAAAAAGCTGTACATAAAAGCTGTTCATAAAAAGCTGTACATGTTTGGATCTTTAACAATATAGGAAGTTCTTCGATTTAGTTCTTTCTGTCAGAAAAAAATCATTCTCTTTCTCCCAGAACTATTCTTTAGCTCTAAAATAAGTTCAGAGAACTCAGACAATAGAAGAGAATGTTAAATGGCTCCATTTACATTTATGTAAAGACAGCACAAGGCCTAAAATATTTCTTAGTAGAAATACTGTCATTCTACATTCAGTGATTTTTTAATGCCATGGTTCTTTATAAGTATTTAAAAATTTATCAGTCTTGTCTTTACATAATTGATGTCTTTAACTAACCCGATATTTTTATCTCTTTTTCTATTTGATCCAAAAATATCACGTTTACTATTCCATGGAAAAGTATTTTTAAATTTAATTTAGTTAAGTTAACATCCCTTTTTTAAAGCACCCCAGGACTATTATTGGGACGTAACTATTAATTTTGCACCACGGCCAGATGACGAGGACGACATCTGGGCTGACGCCCACTCTCCAAGCTTCCACATCGCACCAGCTAAAGCACATTGTCCCGATGGATTTAACATGCATCCACTCACACGATGATTTTTTGGTGGAATCGGATCTAGAACCAGAAAACTATTCGGTTCGAGGCTGAGATCTTAAAGTATTTGTTAAACACGAGACATTTAGAGTACGGTTTTTTTTCCCAAAGGAAGACAAATCTCTCTTCTTTGATCATCTGTAAACATCTACTTCCCTTCCTTTCAAGCTTAGATTCTCATTGAAAAAAATTCGTTCCCGTATACTTCCGAGCATCTGAGCGTTAAGCTATGATTTGTTTTCTTTATTTTTTCTTTTGATTTTTCTTTTTTACTTCTATTATTTTTTTAATTAATAAAACGAAGAATCACTGATCAAATCATTACGTCAGCCGTCATCGGACAATGCAAGGTTGATTGCGCAACGTTTTGAAGGTTGAAAGCAAAAGTGATTTAAGAATTTTTCCACTCAAAATTTATGTACGATTTATTCTTTTCTCTCAATACCAACTATTTATTTGCCATCATAAAATGAAGTTTGATTTGTAACTGGCTCATTCCGACAGACATAAGATTCTTTTCAATAATTTAATAATGTGTGCTGGATTAGTCGAACCTAAAACTTTCTTACATGCCCTCTAATAAATGTTCTTACGTATTACTAACCGCATGCCACTTGTGAAAAATAATTAGGGAGGAATCTATCAACGAGCGATTATATAATAGTTTTGAAATGTGATTAATATTTTGAATGTGATCATTTAAATGTGATTAATACCCAAGTATCAGGAAACAGAATATGCATTTTGAATGATTAAAGGCAATATTTTGATGTAGGACAACAATTATATTCACAAAATCACATACCAAATATAATAGACGTCATTGGATTTTTTTAGCTTTCACATAAGCATACTTGTGAAAATACAGAGCATCAGGCAATCAACTTCTTGACTGCCTGATGTTTCTTCTCCGTATTTTCAACCTTTCCTCTGTGTGTGTGTGTGTGTGTGTGCGTGCGTGCGTGCGTGTGTGTTTCTAGTTTAGTTATAATAACGTCCCGTCGAGAGCAACACTACGGATATTTTGGGAAGGACCTCGTAATTTAGAACCGCGGTCAAATGATGTGGACGACAGCTAAGCTCGTAGCTCCCCCTCTCCACACTACACCATACCAGTGAGAGGACGTTAAGCTCTGACGGATTTGAAGTGTCAAGCCCTTACTACCAGGCCACAACCTTTCTTGGAATACAATCAAACTGCCAATAACGTGGAGGAATTTCATCATATTACCAGACCATAGTCCATTCTTAAACCAAACAAGGATGCTTCGTACTGAAATAACTACTATCCCATATCACTAATTAGTACCCTATGTAAATTTATGGAAAGACTTGTCCATACCAGAATTGTGACATGGCTTCTCAAGCAGAATGTACTGCATTTCTACTAGATAGCACATAGACCTCAGTATAGTACTGTCGACCAACTTCTGTATCTGGTGCAATCAATCATGGATGGACTTCAAGATAAACTCGACAAGAAGACAAGTGCAGCTTTCTTCGATCTAACTACGGCCTTTGATCGTATGCGGAGACTGAAGGTCGTCGGAATTATTCTCGCTGCCGGTATTTCTAGCAACTATTTGTTCTGGATACATTATTTTCTGAGGAAAGTAAAATTTGTATGGAGGATAGATCGAAAAATTCTCTAAGACGCACAGACTATGGACAGGAGTACCAAAGGGCTCGGTTCTCAGCCTTCTCCTCTTACTTCTGTATATGAACACAATTCATGGACACATTGGCAATGGAGTTAAGATAGTCAGCTACGCAGATGCCATCGCTATTTGGCACACTCACTCTGAAATAAAATTTCTGAAAACACCATAAGCATTAATATGTCTAACATTGAAGCCTGGGATAGGGTTCTAAAGCTGACGACCAAACCTGAGAAATTTAACTTATGCGTATTCCCTACAGACAGAAAAAAAACAGAATTGCCTTTCAGCTTAATATCAAGGTTTTCAACTCTGTAATTGAACAAGTCAGAAACTTTAAATATTTTGGTCAAACATGAGAAACATAACTGAGATTCACCAAAGATATTGCGATAATCTCACTTAGAACGTCAAAAAAAATCAGCATTCAAAGGAAACTTTGCAGGTCGACATAGGAATCCTAACCAATGATTCCCCTTGATACATTTACTACATTAAACCGATTCTAGGGCGTCTTTTTCTTCGATTGTGTCCAATACAGGGCCTAAAAAATCATCATTGGGGCTGTCTCTTCCCTCAAATAATTTTAAAGCAGAGACTGAACATGGCCTGATCCCATTGGAAAACAAGGGAAAGTTGGCTACCGTGAAATTTCCAAATAAAAGCAGGAGCTGCCAAAAATAACTTATTTCAAACGTATCGTTTCGCAATTGGACAGCAAAGAACAGATTGATAATTGATAAGATCTCCAATATGATAAGAGTATCGAGGAAAATATCAACCTAAACCACACCTGTCTTGACACAATTCAAGAACCATGCTTTCTGTTAAACTATCCTCATCTGTTAAGATTAACTTGTATCTCCAGGAGCCGTGTACAGACCCGAAAGAAATTATTAAAAGAAAGGGCATGGAGGCAATCTGCAAGCCTAATCTTGCCATCGCCTACACAGAAGTTTTTTCTAGTACAGCATGTGACAGAAGAAGATCAGGGATCTTTTGTGTTTTTCCAGATAAAATAACTTTAAAAAATTAAGCCTTAGGGAGGAATATGGCCTCTATCATCACAAGTGTAATCATCGCTATCAAAGAAACTTTGATCATGTATCTAACGCCAGGGCCGACCTTCTCAATAAAGGGGTCTGGGTGCTAAAATCAATTTGGACCCCCCCCCCTCTTTTTATTTGTAAAGTAGAAAAAAAGTACAAATACGAATATATATTATTGTTGCAAGTTTATTTTTACTGTTAATTATTTCAGAAAAATTAATTTTTTTCAGATTACAATTCTTTTTTCTTTTCAATTTCCATTTCTCTGCTTAATATAGCAAGTGCAATTAAATCTTCTGTTCATAATGCTTGACCGAAGACAATTCCTCATTAATTTTTGATTTGTTGAAAGAGAGTTTACCATTCTTTCTAATGGTTGAAATAATTAATTAAAAAATATGAATTAATTTGAAATAATCTTAAATCCATCTTTTATTCGCGCAATTTATTGTGCAGACCGGTTATTTAACCGAGACGAGCGAAAGCAGTATAATAGGTACGTTTAAGTACCAATTATACTACTAAAAATAGCATTTAAATTCCTCTATCGGGGTTTCTAAGTTTAACTTGCTATTTTGGAATATAATATTTTTTCTTTTTTCAGAAAAATGTTCTGAAATATTAAAATTGCACAATATCACTTTCGCTTCGTCTAAAAATGCATTACGTTTTGGATTTCAATTTAAAATTTTTTTCGGCTAAAATTAAATTAATCAAGAACATTTGCTTTTGATCAAAATAATTTATTGATATTGATATTGAATATTCTCGTCTTTCCGCTATTATAATCCAGAATACTATTTTAGTTCTTGGTCATCTTCATCATGGGATCAGGATTGCATCATGGGATCAGGATTGCTCTGTATACTTTCGTTTCAATCTTAACTGTCCCTTATTTTTCTTATTTTTTACAGCAATTGTCACACGACAACAACAATAATTTGATACTGCTGTCGTCACATCTGTCAACAAAGCTGTCTTGTATAATTTAAAAGTAAAGAGATAAATTTAAGTCTG
Source organism: Argiope argentata (assembly GCA_026289955.1). NCBI lineage: Eukaryota > Metazoa > Arthropoda > Arachnida > Araneae > Araneidae > Argiope > Argiope argentata. The sequence goes on from JAOUZG010040464.1 coordinate 5,415,911, forward strand.
AGCTTGTCGAAAAAATATTTTACTGATATCGGGTAGAGATAAATAGATAAATACATTATTTCTCCACCATCATAAACTACGGAACAGATTTTTTTTCCGTATAATTTTCAAAATGGATTTTTTTTTAATTATTTTTCATGAAATTTTTTTCAAATTTTTTGAATTTATAAACATAGACAAGATTCTAAAAGATCCATCGTTCAGAATACAGTTGATCTTTTCTAATTAACGGAGATCTCTATGATTAAAATCAAAGTAATCTTTCGTGCTCATTTACATTTAATAGGGCACCATGGTTTCTTCATTTTCTTTTGACATTTCTAGTAAGAAAAGCTGAGGAATTTAGTTTTTTTGTGATAACTTATTATTTATTATTCCATCATGATATTGATGCCTCAGTTATATCATTTATACTTCCTAATATTCATGAAGAGCATTTTCCATCCGTTATTTCATCTTGAGATACAAGTTTCGGTTATATTATTCATACTGTCTAATATTCATGACGAGTACAAGCTTACCAACACTTTTCTATACAAACCAGTGGTGAAAGTGCCCCTTTTGATTCTTCCGTATTTGTAAACAATAGTATTTTCCCTCACTTCTCATTATTAAAGTTTGCATACCCGGAAGTGTTATGTGTGCAGGAAAGGAGGTAAGAGAGGCAACAAACCCTCTAAGATCACACAACAAATTCACAATAGCAAGAGTGATTCTACAATTCCTTATATAATGCTTTGAATTTTTGTAATATAATGAAGAATACTTAATTTGAATTTTGAATGTCTTTTTTAAATCGATTGGGTTCAAATTTCATAAATTTCATTATTTACCAATTGTCTTCTAATTTCAATGTCTTCCTTTTGATGATCGAGTAAAAATTTCAATACACCTTCTTTTCAGACCAATTGGGTCCAAATTTCAATGCATCTTCTTTTCAAACCGATTGGGTTCAAATTTTAATACATCTTTCAGATCGATTATGTCCAAATTTTAATAATCTTCTTTTAGAACGATTACATCCAAATTTTAATATATCTTTTTTTATATCGATTGTGTCCAAATTGTAACACAATTTTGTTTCAATCGATTGGGTTCAATTTTTTTAGTCTTTCTTTCGTGCGAATGGATCCAAATTTTAATACTTCTTTCATATCTATTGCATTCAAATTTTAATGCATCTTCTTTTATATCGGTAGTGTCCAAACTGGATTACATTTTTGTCTCAATCGATTGGATCAAAATTTTTTTTAGTCTTTCTTTCGAGCGAATGGATTCAAATTTTAATACAGATCTACATTTCGGTTACAAATACATGAAAGTAGTACTAGTAAAGAATCAGGCAAATGGCCGACTCTAACGGATGTTATTCAAAATTTAATAAACACAGGACTTTTGATGATAAATTATGTATCAAATTTCACCGATCAAGATTTTTGCGCTTTAATTACCACATTCTCATGCACGAAGCAGACATAATAAACAGACAATCAGACTCCTTTCAAAGAATTTTGTCTGAAATTAGACATTTATCAACAAATATGATTTTCAAACCATACATTTTTTGTGCCTATCTTAATGCATTTTAATTATCGTCTTCAAAGACTATTGACAGATGCACTTTAAAAAGTGTGTTTTTCGCATTCAAGAAGGTCAAAGTAAAAACAGAAGGAAAGTTTTGCAACGATTGTCATGACTACTCTCCCTATAAATACTTCTTACAAGAAAAAGTTAAAAATCAAAAATTAGGTGAAAAAGCTATCTGCATCGTTTTAAAATAAAAGAATGAAAAAAAGAAATGCGCTGGTTTTTGTCAACATGTTGTTTTCCCCAAGAAATTTTTTTAAACAACAATCTATTTAAAGAATTAGGAAATCTGTTTTTCCTGAAATTAAAAAAAAGTTAGGCGCTAAGTCAACGTTTTGCATATGAATGTGTCTGTCAATTCAGGAAAGACAAATAGCGGTTATTTGTATTAGTATGTAGTACAGACATTTAAGATAGTTCAAAAACAAATAAACATGTTTTTAGAATATTTAATTTTAAAAATAACCAGAGCTTTCTTTTCTTTTCTTTCTGCTTTTTTTAAATCGGTTTGTATGCGAATTTGAACATTACAATAAACAACGTAGAAAAAGCAGTGAAATAAAATTCTATTATTTTATCTTTTTTAATTATTGTAACATCTACTTTCTGGATATAATAATCCTAGTAATGGAACAAAATATTCTACAATAACTGTGATGATGAATGAAATAAAAATTTAAATAATTTAATAAAAAATTCTAATAAATTAAATAATAATTGTAACATTGAATCAAATAATAATTTAAATAATGGAAAAAATTCTAATAACAAATTAAATAATAATTGTAATAATAAATCAAATAATAATTTAAATAATGGAAAAATTCTAATAACAAATTAAATAGTTATTGTAATAATGGAACACAGCAATTCTAATAATGAATTAAATAATAATTTTGATAATGGAACACAAAAATTCTAATAATAAATTAAATAACAATAATTCTGATAACTAATGAAATAATAATTTTGATAATGGAATACGATAATTCTAATAAAAAATTAAATAATTATTCTAATAATGAAACAATAATATTAATAATAAATTAAATAATTCTAATAATAAATTTAAAAATAATTCTGTTAATGGGGCACAATAATTCTAATAATAAATTTTTAAAAAATTCTAACATGGGACATAATAATTAATAATAAATTAAATAAAAATTATAATAATTGGACATAACAATTCTGATAATAAATTAAATAAAAACTCTAATAATAGGACATAATAATTCTAATAATAAATTAAATAATAATACTAATAATAGAATATAATTTCTAATAATGAATTAAATATTAATTCTAATAGTGGAAGGGCAGGAGAATATATCAGAAGGGATCTAACCGTAACTGCATCTGTCATAAATAGCAAATCCCTTTGGAGTGAAATATCTTAATGAGGAAGAATATCTTAATGAGTGAAATATCTTAATTAGAAATGAGGACACGCAGAAAGGTCAGAGTTTCAAAACTTTACAAAACTTTCATAAGAAGATTTCCAAGTCTCTTTGAGAAAATAGTGTTATGAAACTCACCGGTTTCATTTAAAGTGGTGGTGTATGGTAGACATAATCAGCAGGTCTCAGTAGAAAACAACAACGACACTTATTTACACGAAGACACTAACACAAAGACCACGAATACACAGACGACAAATATGTACAGCCGAAATGAACACAGGACAGCACACAACAGCAGACAGTAACCCACAAGTAGCAATCGACCACAGCACTCAAAGCGCCCAGACAGAATTCCTGGAGCTTCGCTCTAGGGCTTCACCAAACGGCTGAAGTTATCACTGTCTCATCGCTTTAGCTGCCAACTTACTACCATGCGAATGGTACTCCACATACTATACGTCACTTTTTCCACAGTAGACAACAGGCCTCGGAACACAGCAGTTCAGTACTCGCTTGAACTATACACAACGCAACCACTCTGCCATTGTTTCGCTATCCTCTCGAAGAATCATTACTTGTCTTCTACTTCAATTCTGCTTCCTGCTTAATTCAATTCACCGCATACCACAGCGCTAGGGATGGGAGTTTGTCAGCCTTTTATAGCTCCCGGGAGACTGACCAAGAACATTCTACACCAATCAGGACGGATGTCGGTTTCTGTTGAACGGATGGTGAAAATTCTCAGAGTTTCCCACATTATCCATTTTGTCGCCAAAGTCACCAAATTGGTCACTACGACGCCAAGTGGTGACCAAGTTTTTCGCCAAACTCTCAAATCACTTATGTAGCACTCGCTCAGCACGAAACAGAGCTGATCGTAAATCAGTCTTTCTTACGATGATACTGTTTGTGCTGGGAAGCAGAATTACTGATTTGAAGCAATAGACAATAGGAACTGGTCACCTTTAGATCCATTTCAATTCTCCAAGAAGAGCATATTGAAAACTCTTTGACAAATCAATAATAAGCTATGGTTTGTCAGGAATGAGGACATGTAAAAGATCATCTTCTTAATTTACAATGTGTAATTATTTATTGTCATATTTTAAGTTAAAAAAAACAATTTTTCTTTCACAGCCACTTACTACGTAATTTCATTGCCATGCCATTAATCTATACGGTTGTTATTTACGGAGGTTAAGAATCTGAGTTCAAGCACTCTATGACACTCTTTTGAAATCGGCAAACATACTGAAAGTGTTTCGCATTAAATAAATATTTTAAGTTTCTGAAATTTCATTGGATAAAATGTATTTAAAACTATAATTTGTGGTAAATAATCACACGCATTATTTAGAAATCGTTAACTATTATTTTCTTTCTAATTCATGCATCAGCCTGAATATCTATTCCTTGAAATTCCAATATTTCGTAATTTTAAGTTAAATGTGTTATTTTAGAGACTGATTTGAGTCCAATTTGTAAAACCTTTGTTTTTAACAAAATTAAGGACAAAAAGTCAAATAATCAAAGCAACTTAGTGCTTAAAATGTAGCTAAAAATGTTACGATAACAAATATAAATTCTGCATACCGGATATATTTCCTAATATATTGAAATTTTTAGAAGACTTTGTTTTTAAATAAAGAAAGAATGTAAAAATTCCATTCAGATTATTCCAAATCAAATCACAATCTAAAATTTGGATGCAACACTGCCAAAAAATATATGGATATATTTTAACTTGTTAGTTTTTAACAACCTTAGCTGTTGTTGCTACTAATGGCACTTGCCATGGACAAGCCTCCCGCTGATACAGCAGTAGATTTAAGCCGAAAGGAGCGCCTCTTGTTATGTTTTTCGTTGTGCCAACTAGGGCCAAGAGAACGACTTAGCAACACACTCCCCACATTTGTTTGCACAGCCCCTTTTTACAGGAGGGGGACATTCACACTTCTCACAAACAGCACACAGAAGAACAACCATGCCCAAACCAGGACTCGAACCCGGGACTCCCAGAACACGTGGAAGACGTGCTACCTCTGTGCCAGAAAGCCGGCAACAATATTAGAAAAACATGCAATTAAATATTTATAGAAATAATGAGAAATCTTTGAAATTTTGCTCTTTATGAGAAAATTTTGCAAATAAACAACATATTGTAGACAATTAACTAGTACCATGAAAAAGTAATTTTTCTAAATATAAGAAGATATAAAATTCATTTTTGTGAATTAAAATTTGAAGAAACTAATGTGAAAAATTTCGACATTTAGCTTAATGTTTAATTTTTTTAAAATTCTAAGTTAAATTTTTAAAAGCTTTTCAAAATGCACTTTCCTAATTTTAAAAGTATTTTTATATTAAATTTGATTACTTTAAATCAACATTCCAATATAGAAGAAACAAATTTAGAGATAAGATACACATTCAGACAGTTTATTCGTTTTTATTATTAATAGAAATAATATCAGATATCTTAATATCTTTCATTGAATATTGGAAAGAATGCTAAATTACATTGAAAACTTTAAACAGAACTTTTTATAACAAAATAATTGTAATATTTCTGTACTAAAATTCGAAGGAAAATCAGCTGTATGAATGAAACAACTTTGTGTTTGCTAAATGTGCTATAATTAGATCTCATTTAATAATTCATTTTTGGTGCTGTTATTACAATTTCAAATGAATTTTATTCATATATTGTATCTCCAATTTCTAATAACATTTGCAGTCTCACTGTGTTTTTGCTTTGAATTATAATTATCATGAGGAAACGTGATGTTGTTTTGGTTAGGAGGTTTTGGTGTCTCCGAAATTTGAAGGCAAGATTATTCGTTTTTTCAGAGGTAGAAACGAGTCACCTGACCCATGACATTTGAGGTTTGTTTTGCCAGTATTGTTTGAAATATTTAATTAGTTAGTATCAATTGCTTTTTGTTTGCCGTTTCTATGAAATAACGTCATCTTCCTGTTTGCTAACGATTTCTTACTATTAAATAATTAGTCTCGCTCTCAGAAGATTATCGTCTATTTTTAAAATTTCTTTTTCAGTTTTAGCTACAGCAATTTTGTAAAAAGAGATTTATATTTGTTCTTGAACGATATTATAAGCACGCTCTTACTAATTGTATTTCTCAAAATACTGTAAATATTAGAATATAATTTTAATACCAATCTGCATTACGTTCATTGGATTTTACCACATATACAATAGCTATAAGTAATAGCGAACTTTTCGTCGAAATTACAGGTTTTTTTAAATCTTAAAATCGGTTGAGCTCCAGCTAGAAGCTTTGTTTGCCAGCTAGAAGAATGGAAAATGAAAGTTAAAAAAATTATCATTAGGGAGAGAGAGAAGTCTCTTAATTTTTTTTCCAAAAAGATTTGAATTGGTTAATGACTTAAATTAATTAAGACAAATAATTACTAGAAAAGTAATGTTCTCAGATGATAACTTGAAATTTGCAACCGTAGATTTCAATTTTTTTACATCGTTTTCTTAACTTTTTTTCTTTTCTCTTTTTGTATTTTGCATTTTTTTTATTTTCACATAAGGTGCATTTTAGCGATTTTTCATAGTTCCTATAAAATGTTTGCTGACAGTTATATTGTGGATATACATTTTATTCCGATTTTATTGATAAATATCTTAGATTTTTCTACTATAAATCGTTATAATTGTTATTACTTTTCTTTTAATAGCTACAATTTCTCCTTATCTTTTCACATTTTCCTCAGCTGAAATTACAAACCTTACATAAGATTTTGAGGGTCATTCCTCAAGCAAGAAATCAGGTATATTTTTCAGTGGCAAATATTTTTGATGTCTTCTATCTCTAAATTACATTTGAAATTAAAAATGCGGTTAGAGGTTCTTGTATAACCCCATTTTTATGAAATAACTGGCTTGCGCGCATGGGAAAGCAGACAACTGACCACAGAACAATTTATTTTCAGCGTGTACCTGAAATAAAGCAAAACAGCAAGCAAATCTGTATTTCTTTAAAATGAAGTCAAATCTATCTTGTATATCAATCGAGATTGAGACAGCTACAGCATATAACATTATTTATAATTTTAAAACTTTTTATAGCTAAAATACATTATTTAATAATATGCTATACATTATTAAACTTTTAATAAATATGAAAGCACGGTTGTCAACAGTTAAAACACATTGTATATGCTAAAATTTTAGAGCCAACTGGAGCAATACAAATGCATGAATTTTCTACGCGTTGGGGTAACGTAATACAGATTATACATTTTAATTTCCTTTTTTTCTGTATTATTTTAATTCAAAAATACTTCAAAAAGAATCCAAAAAATCGATTAATTAATAATTTTTAGTTTTAAATTTATGAAACACTAAGGCCGGCATCCTGGCACAGAGGTAGCGCGTCTTCCTCGTGATCTGGGCGTCCCGGCTTCGAGTCCCGGTCAGGGCATGGTTGTTCTTCTGTGTACTATTTATGCCTCTTCCCAAGGATCCAGGACGAAAATTTGAAGAACGATTCGCCACATTGAAGAAAACAGAGATTTGTTTAAATTTTAAGAACACTATATATAAGAGTAGCTCTGAAAATCCTTACATTTTTTCTGTTATTTTTGTGTTTGTACATATATTTTTTTTATTTTCTGTGTTTTTCTTCTTCATTATTGTTTCTTTCCTCGTCCCTAATTTTTCTTTTGTATTTTTACAATATTTCTCGGAAATTTGTAATTTCAAACAAACAATAAGTCTGTTTTTGCGAATTGGCATAAGTCTTCAGTTTATCTCCAATATCTAGCTTAATTAGACAAAGCCACTTTCCATTTAAATTTCAAACAGTTCACTGCCCCAGCTTTCTTTTATTCAAAATTAAAATTCCCTAGTATTATTAAATTCTAACCGATAATTGTGTGACGTCTAACAACAGTCACTTTCACTATATCTTCCACTTCATGCTCATTACACTGTTTAAATAACCAGGTGGTTATAGTTGCAGGGGCATGAAGCGGTGTTGCGTGTGTGTGTACTATCTATGAGTTGTGTGAATTTGTCCGCCCCTGTAAAAAGGGGCACTGCAAGTGAATGTGTGTGTGTGTGTGTTATCCTCATATGAGCTAGAAGTCAGACTTTTACCCTCTATTGCTCAGGTGTCCACATCTACAGAAGCTATTGCAGCCTCTCTTTCCGTTGTAAAGCGGACACGAGATCATTATCAAACGCTAAGAAAATAAACAGAATCGTTTGAAATACTGGTCGAAAACATGTTAAGCCTAACCTCATTAGCGTAGGGTAAAGCAAATTGAAGTCTTATTCATTTGGTGGTGAGGAAATGAAGATTTGTGGCCGGAAAATTAGTTTTTAATTATTAAAAAATTAACCCTCAATTAACCGGAATAAATAGTAGCTTATGTCCTGATGGCACAATATTGCCGGAAATCAAAATCATGGCTGATATCTTAATGACATCTTCATTCATGTCCAGTATCTTTTAACATGTGCTGCTGTATTTTAATCTCTGAGGAAATGAAAGAAGGATATAGGCTAAAATCTGATTAATTATACCATAAAAATATACAATTCTAACATTTTCTAATTCATATAATTTCCAAATCGCATTTTTAGAGATTTATACTTATAAGTTTTACAAATTTATTTATTTGGCTATTGGGTTAACTGCAATTTTTTTAATCGATTTGCCTGCGACCTTACCAATTGAACTGGATGGTTTAGCTGACTACCTTTTTGAAAATCCCTTACTGGCAGTATTTTTTTTTTTACAAGTTAATCATCATTTTGTAATTCGTTCTTGTACAAAATCCTTTTTACAAATCTGCAATATTTGAAATAATTGAAATATGAGGACTTGAATAAAAATTCACAAATTGAATTGAAACAATAGAAATAAATAAACCATATAAAAGTCGTGGAAATCAAAGAAAAAGCGATAGTTCGAATGGCTCATAAAATGGTGAATCGTGTTTATATGGATCTCTTAAGCTAAAACGAAATTAAACCATATAAAAACCGTGGAAATAAAAGGAAAAGCAATTATTTGAATATTGAAATAAATATTGAATCGTTCATACATAGATATCTTTCAAGCGACGAAGAAAAAAACCATTAAATTTATAATAAAAATTGAAATCTGCTATCTGAAATGTCATGTTATCATGTGAAAACATTATAATTTTTAAGCCATTGTTCGTCTTAATCAATTTAATTTATTAACTAATTTAACAGGCTTGAAATAATTGATTATCAAAATGCGCATCATCGATAGATCGAGAATCGATTATGTGACTTACATTCCTGCCAAGTTGTAACTTTTTGTAGGTGATAAGTCGCCAAATGTGGCAAACCCTGTTTAACCTTTTCCCTGTTAATTTGAGGCATTAATTTTGAAAATTAATGACCCAAAAGCGATAAATCACCATTTTCTTGCCCGTCCCTTTTGTAGCTTCAAAATTCTCAAACCAAAATAACATTATGTTCCCACATGATAAAAACATTTTAACAACAACAAAAAAAAATACTAAAGTTAAAAAGTTTAATTATTTACTTTAAAATAAATAAAAATATTAATAACAACTCAAGTGTTGTGAAAGTTTTGCAGCTGCTTCTATATATGCTTTCTGCGATCTGCTTAAATACAGCTGAAGATTTTCATATCTTATATGTGCTGTCCGTGTTTGGAAATACTGGAATGCCTACATAACAATAATCTACTCTAAGTACATATCTAAACATACGTTAATACACAGTATCTTACTGTGTTTTATCTACTGTGTTACTTGTCTTTTAAGAGAATAAAACGTTTTGCATCACGTTTCCCATTGCTAAAATATATCTAAGTCTTTTTAAAGCAATATAATTAGAAAAATCAAGAACTAATCCCCGTACCCCTCACATTGTTCGTTAATCCACAGTTCACTTGAAAAATCAAGAATTTTGCTATATTAATGATGGTTTCTTCCATTTTTGGCGTACAGAACAAAATAAAACTTTACCATGACCACAGGGCAATGTGGGAGCGATTCTGCCGATAGATTTAGCCTCTATGCGTGCATAGCTTACCAGACTAAATACTCTGTGATTGTTTTGTAAGTATAATTTAAAAATATCAGCACGTTTATTAAGTGTGATAAGTTTGGTCAAAAGCGGCGGCAGGAATTTGCCAACGGGGAGGCAAGACAAATTCGACAGGGGGGCAAGCACAATACCTCTCATTTGGCTTCAAAATAACTCAAAATAGTTATTTTACATTTAATTAAAGAAAATCAAGTATTATTTAGATTCTTTTTTGTATTCAGATACTGGCCCTTCCATTCATTGTTCATTGTACATTCGTAGAAAAAAATGTTATTATGCTATATGGTGCGATATCTCATTCACTTGTCGAATATAATGCCAAAATAAGCACAAATTATAAGTTAAATAAGCGACTATTTAATAAAATGTCGGAAATATGCAGACTTCTTCGACACTCGTCGCATTGAGTTTACAGTCGATTGATCAAAAATTGTCAATAAATTAACTTATCACCTTTGTCGGTTATATTGTCAAAAGTAGTACAAATTATAAGCTGAATGAACGACATTTGAATCAGATGCCTGAAAATCTACTTAACATTTGTGTTCGACGTCCATTTTCAATTTTTAAGGTCTATCAAAAATTGTTAATGAAAATACGGCATACTATTGATCTACCACCCTATCGAATATTTTACCAAATATAGTCTAAACAATTTAATCATTAGTTGGATATTTCGATTGTTTACAATATATTAATCTCAAAAAGGTTTAAAAAAATCATATTCGATAATGTGCAGCTCTCTACAACCACCCTGAAATGGTGACCATTTTTGCCGACGAAACTCTAAACATCTCGCCGACGGGGGCGGCGGCAAGAGGCTGCCGACAGGGGGGTAATTGCCTCCCTAGCCCCCCTGTTATCGCCGCCTCTGAGTTTGGTTTAGTTTAGTTATATTAACGTCCCGTTGTAAAGTAACACTAAGACTATTTTGGGACGTACCTCATAATTTTAAACCGTGGCCAGATGATGAGGACGACACTTGAGCTGGCCCTCTCTCCACACTACACCAGTGTAAAGACGTTTGGCCCTGATGAATTTCACGTGCAACAGATCTCCTTACACGACGGTTCTTCGGTGGTCTCGAGCCTGAAATCCTACGGCTTACGAGCCGAGACCTTACCTAAAAGCGATCGCGACCCATTAGTGTGATAAGATGTAGCTATTCAAATTTGCATAACATAGCTAAATTCAAGGTCACTAAGTATTCATAATTCTTTCAGAAGTTCGATATCTTCAGAGCATTATTTGAAATAAGACTGTACAGCTTTGCCATGTCCAGAATCTGAATTGATTATAATTACCTAAACGTCACCAGAAAGAATTCGAAATCTTCGACATTCTAGCAGCTGATTCAGCAGTTAACGCTGGACATCCACTATTACTCAGCTCCATTCCATTTAGATCGAACAACAATTCGAGCGGTCCATTTCACTTCAATCCTTGAAGCCGCGGTGGCCTGGTGGTAAAGTCTTAGCATGTAAGCCATAGGTTTTCAAGTTCCAGACCTGATCCCACCGAAGAACTGTCGTGTCAGGGGATATGTTGTACGTTAAAACTGTCTCCCGCTGTGTGGTGTGGTGTGGAGAGGGGGGATGCCAGTTCTTATGTCGTCCTCGTCATCTGAACATGGTTTAAAATTACGAGTTCAGAACCGGAGGATTACAGGGTCGAGATCCGATTCCACCTCAGAAGAGTCGTGTAAGCGTGTCTGGTATACGTCAAATCTATCAAGGCCAAATGTGTCCTGATGTGGAGCGGAATTAAGAAGAGAGGGACGGGTGCCTGTTCAGGTGTCGTCCTCGAAATCTGATCGTGGTTCAAAATTATAAAGTCTGTTCCAAAATAGTCTTAGTATTGCTTTAAAATGGGACGTTAATATAAATGAACTGAACCGTTTAACCGTAATGACAAGGTTTCAGGTTCGGGGTCGGTGAATTTCAGGTTCGGAATGTAATCCCATTGAAGATATGTTCTCATATGTGGGGGTAGGGAATGGTAAATACTGGTATTACCGGCTAATGTCCTACGGATAGTGAGGGAGTTATTTAGGTTTATAATAATCATATTCTACTTAGAAGTCGACAGACTACTTTCCAAGTTACCCAAATCCACCAAAACTTCCAATAGATTTAATGAATATCAACCCAGCTTATATGGTACTTCTTTGGTGTAATCGGGGGGGAGGGGGGTTGTCGGCTCGCGAGCCGTTGAGTTTCAGCTCCTAGACCCAATTCTACCGAAGAAACCTCGTGTGAGGGAACTCTTGCCCGTTAAATCCATCAGGAACATACGTCCCCCCACTGGTGTGGAGAATGGGGAGTGCCAGCTCAGATGTCATCCTCGTCATATGACCGCGGTTCAAAATTATGAGTTCCGTCCCAAAATAACCCTAATGTTGCTTTGCAAAGTAACGCTAATATAATTAAATTAAATTAAACTTGGTGGAATCACGTTTAATTTAGATTCCGAAACCAAAACCTTATTATTGTATTGTAGTAGTCTGGGCAATGATTGGTTCAAATTTCATTCTCGTCATCTGAACGCGGTTCAAAATTTTGAAATTCGTCACTAAATAACCCTAATGTTTCTAAAAACAAGGTTTTAATATAATTAAGTTAAAAGTAAACCTTACTCTCATTCAGTGAACACTCAACCCAAAAGACGCATTAAAAATGAAATTAGGAAGGGTTTGATATCCAATTTTCTAATCCATGTCGCACCAGCATTCTTCGGGGTTTTTTTTAACACTGATGATAAATTGTGGATTATAATAACTCTATTGGTCTATAGTAATTGTTTTCTTAAGCAGTAATGCCCGTAATTCATTTTGTTTTGTTACCCATATGCATCTGTTTTACTTCTTTGTTTTTGTGATTACGGTGGATGAATCTTGAAAATAAATTAAGATTTATAGAGCAATAATATAAGATAGATAGAATATTAATAAAAAATTAATTAATTATTAATAAGAAATGACAGTAGGGAGCTGTCATTGTTTCGATTTGAAGTTTTGAGTAAAACAAGAATTCGAATTGTGTTTGTATTTGTGTTTAGAAGTCATTTATTACAATTCAGAAGCGGGATAAACAGGCCATTTTAATTTTCAATTATGTTTAAAGTACAAAAGTCGTTTTTAACGAGACTTCGTAAGGAACAATTACGTTTAGTGGCTGATGAATTATCCGTAGATATAACATCTAGTGACACGAAAATTTGAGATAGCTAATGTTAAATAGAGAAAACCTTAATGAAGAAATGGTGGTACTTACGTATTAGATAGTCTTCGCCAACGGTCGCCAAAGGTTTAGTAACTCATTGGCGACGGATTTAAATTTGACGATAAAGATCAACGGTGGCAAAATGGCGGACGGTGGTTAAGGTTTGAACAATTTTTTAAATAATGTCTTTTTTGCCATAATTGGTGGTTTTGGCAACTCATTGGCTTTAGCAACTTCAAATTTGGCGATAAATATGGACGGTTTATTATGTAAAAAGTACCAAAATGGTAAGAGGAGTGGATGATATTTTAGAAGAAGAAGCTGAACAGGTTCGACAAGCTAAGCGAGAAGAAACCGAGCGACAAGCCAAACGGGAAGAAGCCGAGTGACAAGAAAAGCGAGAAGAAGCAGAAAGAAAACAAGTTTTAGAACTTAAAAAGCTAGAGATTGCTGTTAAAACTTCAGATTTCGTTGGCTCAGAATTATAATCAACTACACTAAAAGTTAATTGGTAGTCACAATTGAGAAAATTTTACATTAGTTGTGAAGGTCTTGGCCTTTACTTAGTTCATTTCGAAAGGATCATGAAACGAGTACAAATTCCAAATACGTAGTGAATGGTATTGTTACAAGCGGGCGAGCGGCACAAAAAATCACCAAAGATGGCGACGTTGGACGAGGAGCCTCGCGCCAGCTTGATTCGTTTGGCGAAAGGAATAGTCAAGTAGCCGCTGGGTTGCGCGCGATGTTTTGAGAATTTTCACGAGATTCTGTGCACGCGCTTCTTCGGCTATATAAGGGACGAGTAGCCGGAGTGAGTGAGTTAGTTGAGAGTTTGTTCTGAAATAAAAAACGCCTCGCTGGACTAAAGGATTTGTGAGCTGTGCTTACGTTTGCTGTTAACGTTGTATTATTGAGCTCGCTGCGATTTACTGTTACTGTGCTATACGAAAGCTGTTTTGCAGTCTGTTTTTATTGTGCGTAAGACTTGCATTTAGGCTGTAATTGACTGTTGACTGCTGGATTTTAATTATCTGAAATTTTTACTTTATCAATTATCCTGTAAATAACTGTAAATAAATTTGTTTGTGCTGTCCTCAATTCAATCTGAACCCGCTACGCTAAAAACGTAACAGTATACTTGGTTAATCAGCTTCCAATTGAAATTGTGAATTGATTATGAGAGAACCAGAAGAACATTCCGAATATTATTGTGAAGTCACTTTTCCTTAAGCGTTACAAATTAAGTGGCGAACAATTTAGACAATTATTTTATTAACATAAGATTAATTGTGGTAAGACATGTAAAGAATGTTATCATGAGCTGGAATGTTTTTTTTTAATGGGAGAACCTCAGGACTTAAAATATAAGAGTTTTGCAAGTTTTCCAAAAAAAGGAAGAGTAACTTGCGATTTTATTCCTAATCCAGAAATAAAAATAAGAAGATACCATCCACTGGTAATCCAAATTATATCAGGACATGGGAGATTCTCTGAATATTCCCAAAGATTTGGAAGAATGCAGGAAAATAAATGCATTTGTGGAGGAATCGATAATGTTTACCACTATTTAAAGGAATGCACAGAAATCACCGAGCATGGAAAACATCTGCAAGTTGAAAATAATGACTGATGGCACCAAGTAATCTTAGTACTTTGAAGGGCATGATGTCTAAAATTGCCAGTTCTTTGCCAACTGATTGAAAGTCTGTAGAGGAGGAGGAGGTGGTCAGTATTTGGCCACTTTGGGGCCAATCATCTCGAAGAGAATATCAGTTTGACTGATTCGGTTAATGTAAGGATGGACATTGCTACAGACCACAGTCGGCCATAACAAATCCTGTCGATACTGCTACGTTCAGTGGTGGCGGGGTGGTTGGCTGTACACAAAAAGAAGTTTTGCGAGTTTGAAGGATTTAATCATTGCAGATCAAATGAAAACTCGCACACCTCGAGAAAATCGTGAACATTATTTAGATCAATGGGCACAAATAGTTTTCCCATACATGCTTGCTGAAAAGGTTGATGAATTTATTGAAAGAAAGGATAATTTCAGGAAAAGTGGTCGTTTTAGTAAATTCAGTTGCATTACGTTTCCAAAAGAAGAAAATTGTGCCATTTGTAAATAAATCCTTCCAAGTCGATTTAAAAACAGTCGAATCATCTGACATAGTTGCTTTGAAAAAGGACATTTTGATCGTGATTGTGCACAGCCCAAGGTACCAAAATTTTGCACTGATGTAAGAAGGAAGTTCACAGGACAAAAGAATATGCAAATAAAATACTTTCACCATCACTCAATGAAATTTCGGCTACCAGTCACTTTAATAACAAGATAAAAAATATCTGCCTTGAAATAAAAAAAATACTCTTTAATGGATACCGCAGAAGATATACCTATGTTGAAATATAGTTTTGGTCAACTGTTAAATAAAAACATAAACAGAAAAGTTGCTTTTCCAATTAGAGGTATTGGAGGGGTGAAAGAATCACTCGGAATCATTATTGTTAAAGTGATTTTAGACAAAGTAAAACTACACGAAGTGCTATTTTCTGTTGTGAACGATGATACTTTTGAAGATCCTGACGTCCTCTTAGGCAATGACGCTATTGATTCTTCCAATGTGATTATAGTTCGAAATCAAGGAAGATCCAAATTAGTTCATATTAATGAGTTCAGCTTTTACGTGATTTTCAAAGGGATGAAATGATTGATAGAGTAGTGTTAAGGTCTCTGATTGTGATTTATGATTGAATCACGCACAGTTCAATGAGCTACCGTTTTTAATGGTGCAAAAAAACGAATACCCAACAGTAATCAAGAGCATGTGTCTAATAGTGTTAATTTGGCTGTATATGATGGCAAAACACAAGTGACTGGAGTGAATCCAATTTATATTCAGAATTAAAGAAAAATCGAGCAATTTTTTGAAGAAATTGGGTTTCTTGAAAACAAAAGTAACTTTATAATGGAAGTAAAAAATTACTTCGGCGCCTACTGTTTTTTTAATAAAAGAAATTTTACGAAATCCTGTCGACTTAAAGTCAGTACATTTGGTACATCTATAAATGAGGAACAGCACCAAATTTTATGAAGTTATTAAAGGAATTTAGACCATGCTTTGCTCTAAAGTCAGATGAACTATGATGTGTTAACAACACAACAATGCATATAATTGAGACTTTAGAAATAAAAACTGTATCTCGTTTACCATATCGAGCATCTGACTACAAAAAGCAAATTTTAAGAGAAATAATTCAAGAACTGAAAGGATAGGGCGTCATTCGGGATAATTGCTCAGAATATAACAGTCCAGTTTTGCTGGTATCAAAGAAAACAGGAGATAAAAGTATGGTAGTTGATTACAGGCATTTCTACTCGCAGATTATTAAGAAAAATTTCTGCTTCCATGTATTGAGGATTTGCTTGAGAGACTTTCAAGGTTTCAGTTTGTTCTGCATTCGTGATGCATGCCAAAGATTCAATCAGATACCCATGAATGAAGAATCCCCAAGAAAAGCTGCATTTACCACACCTGATGGACATTATCAGCTAACACGTTTATTTTTTGGATTGCCGAACGGACTTCCTGTATTTCAAAGAGCCGTGTCTTTCACTCTAGGAGATTTGCTGTGGATAGGTGTCTCATGTTTTGTGGACGACATAACTTTGGTTCAACCGATTTTGATATGATAGAGAAGCTAAGTGCTTGAGAAATTGCCAAATGCTGGAGTGACACTGGAACTGTCTAAATGCGAACTTGGGATGTCATAAATAGAATATCTGGGTTTTGTAATTGATAAAGATGGAATATGACCAGGCCCAAGAAAACCGGCTGTAATTGATGAGTGTCCGATTCCTAAAACCAAGGATGAATTATTTCTTGTTCTTGATTTAAGTAGTTTCTTTCGATGTTTCATAACACGACATGCTTCAATAGCTGAGTATCTCACAAGGTCAGTAATGAAAAATTCCTTATTTATATCAACTGTTAATCAAAATAAAGCATTTGAAAACGTACACTCTTACTTAATATCAAGACCAGCATCAAAATTATTTGATCTAAAGGATGAAACTGACGTACACACTGATGCTAGATCAGTAGGAATAGCAGGTATGCTGTTACAACGAAATAAATATAATAATGTATTTTAGTTAGTTTATTGTGTAAGCTGTCGAACCACTCAAGAAGAAGAGAAGTATCATTCAAGCCATTTGGAACTAAAAACCGCTGTCTGGTGGATAACTAGGCTTAGGCCTCTCTTATTAGGTTTGCATTTCACGCTGGTCACTGATTGTTTAGCCATAACATATTTCTCCGTATGACAAGCTATATTAAGCAACATATTAGACAGTGTATTGTATGTGCATATTCAAAAATACCTGGAGGAAAAACCGAAGCAAATTGAATTTTATATCACCTAAAAGTTGGCCATTTGAAGTTATCCACATGGATTTTCTTGGTCCTTTTGTGACAAGTACGACTACGAAAAAGGAACTTGAGTTTTTGTCGACAATATGACTAAATTTGTGCATTTTCATCCTTGTCCTAGCTGTTCAACTAAGAGTGTTTTAAAGTACCTAGACGAATTTACAAATGACTTTGTTTGTCCAAGGCGTATAGTTACAGACTGGGGAAGTTGTTTTCCATCATCTTTAATTGAAGACTATTGCTATGTCTAAAAAAATCTTAATTTCGATTGGTCTTTGTTAACCCGCCACTAGTATCTCAAAGAATCACGAATCTCCAGTGTGACTTTCAACTGTGAAAAGGCTTGATTAATATCTGAAACCCCTCCTATGCAACCAGTTCGAAATTTTAACAGATGTGGGGAAATCTACTCTGAAAGACTAGGTTCAGCACTTAAACATTCATTTAGAGAAGCATATGCAGGTCGTTTTAAAGAAGCATCAAAACAGATCATACTTGAGCTGTAGCACCCGAGGATTTGAGGTCGGGCCTATGAGGAAGATAATGACCTAGCTTCGAAATCTCCCCATCTGGTATAGTTTCTATAATGCCTTCCCTTTGCCACTGTTTCAAGATATCATCGCTGATTTCGCAGATATTTTCTTTCTGTACGCGTTTTGTTACTGAACATAGTCTAAATTCAACTATATAATGTTCATCATACACAGGTGGGTGCCCAGACAACCAGGTAAATCAACTTCATAGTTACCATCTTCACTAATCCTTAAAGTTCCCCGGAAATGGGTCATAGTCTCTTCAAAAGAGAGTCTTATTTTTTCTTTCAATTGGATCTTTGATATCCAAAACTTCGAAATCCAGAAGTTTTGATAATTTAGTGTTCTGTAAGGTTAACGTTAACCACTTTCTTTTTACTACCTAATCCTAAAATTGCCCAACCAAACAAAGTCTCTATGGCTGACACTCCAGATGTAAACACCTCAATCCTTCAGGTCAAAATGCTACCTAGATCATAGAAGAACTCTTATAGGGGGCATATCCTTTCCAACATCTGCCAGTTTAATACTTCGAGAAGCAAGTTCAGCCAGTAATTTTTCATCACATATCCTCGGTAACGTTGAAAAAACTTTCGGTTGAGCAAGAAGAGCGATTGAAGTGGAATATTTAAGATCAAAACTTTCAACAATTACTGTAAATCTACCGTGCTCTGTTGCAGGAGAAACTCCACCTCCAAATAGTCCTTAGGATAACGCTTCCTATGCAGAGGGGAAAAGATTCAACTCTGTAATTAAACTCTTCTCGATATACGAACGATGAGATCCATCATTCATTAATGCTCTGACACAAATTTCTTTACCCTGGTGCCGAAGTCAGACTTTTATTGTTTTTAGGTATACTTCATGCTCTGAGGGAAGATTGGTTAACAAGACTTCTGTCGAATTTTGCTCTTCATCTGGGACTCTTTTCTCTGATTAAAAATTATCACCCTTGTGTAAATCTGGACAAAGCTACGCATTGTGCCTCCTTCTACAAATCAAACATTTCACACCACTGTGACATTTTTTGGTCGTATGACCAGGCTTGAAGCATTACTTGTAATTTTCTGTCCTCATAATTCCTATTAGATATTTTCTGACAGTCCTAACTAGGATGAGAACGGTCACAGAAAACACAACTTTTTCCGGAGGCAGTATTTGCAATCAATGTAGCAGCCGTAGGTTCATTTCTCTGAACTGATTTATTATCCCACTTCCAAATGAAGATTCTTTTAGAACGCTCTTCGCTTTTAACTTTTTGACGTAAGGTGGACATTAGATTTTCCAAAATCTTCTCCTTTATGAGAACAAGATAGTCTTCTTTGACTTCTCTATTGAGTCTGTATTCATCCCAAGACTTCGGGATCTCTGCTGGAAGACAAGATTCCATAACAGGATACAGCATCACTGCATCATAGGACGTTGCCAAACCAAATTTTTCTAAAGCTCTTAAATACGAACCAAGTTTATCATATAAATCAGTTAGCTTGATGTTTGATTTGTAGCTTACTAATGCTAAAAGATCCCGCATATAAGCTTCTATCCATAAATCTTTTCTACATAATCGGGATTTTATATGGTCGATAAATTTCGAGTAAATTTTCTTTGGATGGTGGATAGTTTTCAACAATATCGCGGGCTTTCTTTTTTGGCTTTAGTGATGATAATAAACATTGAAACTGGTCTTCCCTTACACTATCTCCCTGAATCATGCAAAACTGTCCCCATAAAGTAACCTCTCACCTGAGAATAAGATCATATTCTTTCAAACGTAATTTCGGCAGTTTCAAATTATTAGGTATGTAGAGTGAAGGTAGCGGTACGAACCTGCGACGTTTGGGCCTGTAGCCGAGTAATATACCGATCAAGGAAAAGGGACCCTTCAGCTCGAAGGATATTATCTGGCTTATAAGGCTGACGCTACAGGTAATTGTAATTTCACTTCATCTGGCTCTGAAGAATCTTTCAAAACAGAACTCGAATCTTTATTTAAAAGTATTTCTACTTATGATTTAAGTTCAAGAAAATTATCTCTATAATTCTCTGCCGCTTCAAAATCGGCAACAGACTCAGTATTTTCTAAAAGTAATGACAAAATTACCATTTGAATCTCATCTAAACGCAAATATTTATTTCGTAACTGAGCTCTCAATGCGTACAGCTTATCGCCATTCCTGACGCCAACTTCCGTCCCCAAACATTGTTTCGACTTATTCTCCGCAGCCGTAAATGCAGTTCTTAACGACTTTCGTTTTGTTTTCAGAGCATCCTTAAAATACAGAAAAGGAAAATTTGACCCAAGTTAGAAACAGTAAAAAATTATTATAAATGAATTAATTTCATGAAATTATCAATACATAGGCTAACCCAATTAAAAATTAATTTGAAACATTCATTTCATAATAAACATTGCATTAATTCGAGCCAAAAATATTTTGCTGTAAGTTAACTTTCAATTCTAAGTGACTTTACAACTAGAGAATTATGAAAATGCACTATATATATGATGAATGAAATTTTTTAGACATAAATGTAGAATCAATGTAATTAAATTTTAAAAAATGCACTATAACACATAGAGTATTGAATAAAAAAGGACAGAAATAAGAAAAGATTTTAAAAATTTATTTCGTAAATATACATCAAAAAAGAACTTCAACACACTTACAGAAAATGGAGGGACTATATAAAAAGTACAGCTCTTAAATTTCATAGCTGGCAAAAATAAACAACTATTGGAATCATAAAAAAATTATTGGTACAATAAAGACGAAACAATTCATGCAGAATTTACAAAAATAATTATATACAAAATAATCAAAGATAATACTTATAAGTCATTTTTAATTACATTTAAGTGATAGTAAAGCAAATTAATTTGTTATTTAGTTTTAATTAAAGAGTTTACTTGCAACATTCCATTAATGATTAGTTTACTTCACAGCATCCCAAAATGAGCAATTTCATGCACCTTCTTGAATATAAATGTATTAAATATTCTATATAATGTATGGAGAGTTAACAACAAAATTCATAGACATGCTAATTTCAAGTTATAATTTGAAGGATATAGAAATTCAAGTGCCTGATTTTTTTCTTACAATAATCTAACATTCATAGAATTGAAAATTGTATATTTAAATCTTATTTTACTTCAAAATACATAACATTTTAGCATTATCCAGCATAGATTATTCACCAAGTAAAACATATTTTTGTTAAATACACGATTATTAAGTTAAGTATTTAAGTTAAGTGATTATAATGTTATAAATATAATACTTTTTAAAGAATGCTCTCTTCTTTGGAATAATACTAAAGCATTTTTATATCAATATTAATATAAATTCATTAAACACCAATAACAACAAAATACTTTGTATTTGAAGAGTAATTAAAATGAAAACTGATCAACAATATACATGATGCTTATTTACAGAAAATGCATTAAAAAAATTAAAATTTTCTTGTTAGTTAAATGAACATGGATGGATGCATATGGTAAGATTGAGAGAAAGATTAAACAGCAAAGCGAGGAAATTGAGTAAATTGCTAAAGTAGGCACTCTATGTTAAAAAGCGTTCATCAACAAGAGCTTTCCGAACCAAATTTCGTCTACCAGCACTTCGTCTTATTCCTTGAACAAGCTGAAATCATAAAAATAAGTAAATAAACATTATTACTTAAATACATTAAGAGAAATTTTTTATCATAATTTATAATATTTCTTCAAAATAAATAAAGAGAAAAGGTATAGTTATCAATAAATATAATTAACAAATTCAAGATGAAATCAAAAGATTTGTAGAAGTAAATATGAAAGGATTTAAATTTTGAATCATAACAAAATTACAATTTTACATTTTTAAAATTTCTTATTATATTAGTTTTTTTTAAAAAAAAATAGGGATAATTTATGGTATGATTGACTAAGAAAATGTATAAAAGTTTAACAATATAATTTTCAAAATTTAATATATCTTTTAGTAATACGATTTATTAATTAAAATGAATATTATTTGAGTTAAAAAGTAAAGAGTTATTACCTATACTTATAAAGGATATTTAATTCTCTCTCTGCCTATTAATTAATTATTTTTAGTGATAAGTTAATAGATTTTATTTGTCGATTTTCAATAGAAATGTGAAACTTTGGGAAAAATGTTTTTTACTGATTTGGTTAGGAGCCAAATAAGGGAATAAAGATTCTAGAAAACTATTTTAATTGTAGCCACTTCTGTTAATTGAATGGTTTGCCATGAATATAAGTTAGATTTATTTTCACATAAATTGTTTATATAAGACTTCATGATCACAATTCCATAAAATTGTCATATTTTAAAACTAGATTATTTTAGTTGTATTACTTAAGTTATTTATTGAGCATGTGAATCTTTCTAATAGAGACAATCTGAGAGCTTACATTCACACATATTGCTTTAAAACTATTTTACTGCTTTTGAATATTATAACCAGGAATTCTGAAGTTTCATTTTAATAGTCCTAATTGCAATTAAATTATCAATATATGTTTTCAAACAACAAAATCTGTAGGAAAATACTTTTACAAACAACTTTTATAAAGCATACAATTTTATATTAGATTTAAAATCTGAAAGAGAAGAACTAAACACTTACTTTTGCAACACCAAAAGTGAGAATCATGGAAAGAACATAGTCACTTGATGCAATATCTATAATACTGAAAAGAAGTACATCAAACAGCAGTAAGATTGATTCATTTCCATAAAACAAGACAGCAGAAAAGGAACGACCATCATCTAAAAGAAAAAAGGAATATATAAAAAAAATTAGGAATTATTTCATTAATTAAATTATATAGTTCTTACATTTTTAAGCTTTAATTAAAAATATAAAATTATGAAGTTTAAATCTATTAAATAAACTTGCCATTATAGAAATATCCACGATCAGCAACTTCATAACACTCGATGTCTAAGAGATATTCCAGCATAACTCTATCCTTTACAATATAGTCAAGGTCTTTAAAGGACTGGAAAAAAATCAGCAACTTAATACAATAAATATGGAGAATTTTAATTTCAATTCTCTCTAATAGTATAACAACACTATCATTTATAGTATGAAATAATTTCAAGTGTAAAAAATAATGGCAATTAAAATTGACAGCTTTAACACAAAATTTTTAAATTAAAAGATATTTCAAATATATTTTATATAAAAAAGTCGGTCCAAAACATGATGTTAATCTTATAATGGTTGAAAATGTCCCATTAAGAAAATATCAGAAAATTTCACAAAGAGAAACTTTAAATAATCATAATAAGAATCAATTACAACACTTGACATCACATTTAAAGAAATAAAGACTAACTTCATTTTTAAAAATGCATACTTTTCCTTCTACTTAATAAGATTTTTCAACTATAATCGAAATTATTATATAATGACAACACAAATCAAATTGGAAGATAAGTTATTCATTCTAAGAGAAAGAATTAAGAATCTTTAAACTCAAGACAAAATTTAATTTTTATGCATTTTTTAAAAAATTTTCTATATAGAGACAGGAAAAGTTTAAAAATCTCATAATAGAACTTACATGATCAATGAAGCCAGACAAAAATTTATTGAGCATATAATGAGTATTCGCAACTCTGTCAATGTCTACTTTAGCTAAGCGACCTCCAACTGAAATGGAAAAACTTTTTATAATACGTAATTGCTACATATAAATTTTATGTAGGAAAACTAAACATATATTCAAAATTAGATGCATGTATGAAATTCCATCAATAGAACCAAATTAGTGTTTAAAAAAATATATTTTGTACACAAAAGTTTTTGAAAAATTTATAAATAAAAAAAAAAAAGTTTATCTGCAATTTATTGTAGAAACCAAAGAAACTGTGTTCTTAAAAATATTAAATTCCGTATAAAAGAATGTAATTTCTATATTTCATTGATGAACCAACCAATATATACATAAAATACGGCTTTTTAAATATTTGATTAATAAAACCATTAGATTTCAATAAAATGAGTTTTTAAATTCCTCACATTTATTCTGAATACAATTCTTAAAATTCATTAAAATCACACTCTTTAAACATTGGATTATATTGAATTACTTTATAACCTTCTATCAATAAATTATAAACAGGTTTATTTAGATTCAGAGCATACTTTAAAAAAAAAAGTAGGGCTTTACCTTATCATTAGTTTTTACCTTGAACTTGAAAATCTGCTTTTATTTAGAAGTAAATAATTGTAATTAAATTGAATTAAAGAAAATTTTATTAGAAAAAATAGTTAATTGAAAAATTTCAATTAAAAAAATGTTGGAAAATTTATTGCACAGTTAATAGACAAAAATAAATAAATAAATAAAAGATAAAAAAAATTTCATAAAAAGCACGAATAACAGTTTTATTTCTTCATAAATTTAAATGAATTTTTTTCATTGATAACTCAAAAATCTATATTGCTTCAGCATTAAATTTAAAAGTAAGAACATAAATATTTAAAAATGCAGAAACTTAGCAAACAATGTTTATTGTTTTAAAATGTAATATTTTTCTAATATAACATAAACTAATCAAAAAAATGTATGTTATTTTGAAATTTTTCGTAATCTGAAGCAAATAAAGAGTCAATTAAATAAAAAAATTTAAGATTTAATATTTTGATTCAATTCTTTGGGTCAATTTACCTAATTGATATATTTATATAGGCAAATAATTTTGAAAATTTGCACACATTTGAAATTCCCATAAGTAATAAGCCCAGTCTCACACTGTCATTTAAAACATGTATTTAAAAAAAATTACTCTAATCTCAAACAATATGATGTAAACAGTTATTTTAAGAGAGAAATTTAGTTACAAAAAGAAAGTTTAGAAATAAGGGTAAAAAGTTTAGAAAATATTAACATTTCTTGGGATTTATTTTATAAACTACTTATTTTTTGGGTAATTATTTTCAACATTTGCTCACAATTATTGAAAATTAATAATCCATTTCAAAAATAAAGTAGAAACAAAATAATTCAAAAAAGAGAAAGTATTGCACTGGTGCCATTTATGTACTTTTAAATGAAAAAGATATAAAATTTCAGAAATGAATTTCACTATTTAAAAATATTTCAGAAAGATGAAATTTTTAAATAAAATTTTAAAAATCATACATTAAATATGTATGTTTTTTTTTTTTTTTTTTTTTTTTTTTTTTGCAAAGAAGTTTGCAACAGAAGAATATATACTTTTGTAACAGTTTTCCTCATTAAAATTTGAACACCAGAAATCAAAATTCTGAGTAATTTTGCTTGTGTTGTAACTATTTCCCTATGGGGAATTTTGTATAAATTCTGTCAAAACAATAACTTTTCATTTTTCAAAATTAAAAATAATTTACAAATACATTCTTTTCACTAGAATCAATGTAAAAAAAAGTAAAATTGGGTTATGTATACTCACCCCCTTGCATTCTATCAGCAGCTTGAGTATACTATAAAAGAAAATAACGCTTAATATATTGAATTTCAGAAATAAATGGAATACACTGAAATATTGAGCTATATAATCGAACAGAACAACTGAGATGAACTTACTGATGTAAGAGGTACTAACAGTCTAAGGAACTGATCATGAACACCTGGTGGCAGAAGTATTTGAAAAGTCTGTTGATCAGTATCAGGCAGCAGACCTCGACGACCACATAAATCCTCCTATAGTTTTAGCAAAAAGAAATTAATAATTCTAGAGATTTGCACTGACTGATAATTTACAACTATATGATTTAAAAGAAAAGACCACGCTTTAAAAGATAAATGTCATTCGAGTTTTATCCTTCAAAAGTTTATTCTCAGTGAAAAGCAAGCTCTAAATTATGCAAATACTACAGTGATAGATATAGTCATTATTGCATTTTGCCGTGGTTATTTGTAAATATCTATAGAGCTATTCAAAACAATATAAAGTATATATGTAAACAATATTAAAAATTGTATTTGTTTCTTCTTTTCTCTTTTCTTTTGCTACTGATTGTAAACCATTTTATATTTTGCACTTTTGAGTTTCTGGTTTGATCAAATTTTAATTTTGTTAAATGCATTTATTTATTTAACTTTTTACTTTTATCATTGGCACTGACTAGTTCAGTCATTTATCATTAATGCCAAAATATAAAAAAATAAGGCATTTTAATTAAAAACTTCTCTGGGAATTCTCTCATACCTCACAATAGTTAATCAAATAAATAGATTAAAATGTACCATTCTCAAGCATAATTTATAATCCTGCATTTACCATAAGCAGAGTTAAAATACAATACTCTTAAAAATTTAAAAATCAAAAACTAACCACAGGCGATTAGAGGATAAATAATAAACTGAATCAACTAGAAAACTTTTGATTTTGTTTGATCAGTATTAAGTCTTTTAAATGCTAGACAACACTAAAAAATTATAATGAGATAACATTTTGAGGGGCAATACTCCTAAAATAAATCTTGTTACCTCTTCCTTTCTTAGAAATTCATGCATCTCTTTCATATTCACATCAGCTTTTCCATGAGTTGAGCGACCATGAATATAATAGCCGAATCTTTTTGACACAAGTATAAACACACTTACCTAAAAATATTTAAAAACATATTACAAACCCATTTAAGACACAAAAATATTAAAAGTTTAATTCATAAAGGGAGTTGGAAACATAAGATAAGAGATATAACTATAAAAAGTGTAACTTGATTATCAGTTTGAAAAAAAGATGAAAAGTTTACATAAATAAGTATAAATTAAAAGATTTTACACTATATCTTATATTCTTTACCTTGTTCCCTTGTATTCACATATTATATACTAATTATATGCACTAATTAAATACTTTTCAATGCCCTTTTTTTAAATTTAAGCACTCTGATATTCATAATAAAGATAAAACAGCCACAATAGGATATAAAATTGTGAATAAAATACAAGTAAAAACTGACATAAATAAGTCAGGTAGCAAGACGCAAGAAAAATTTATAATGAAAAGTTTGATGATCATGTGAGAAAATTATAATGCATCAGTGATAAAAATACAGCAAGATTTTGCATTACTTGGTTTATACACCCATACTCTTTAACACATAATGCATTACAATTCCTATCTAGCATTTTAAGCACATCAGACAAATGGATGAAATTTACGACATGTACGAGTTCAAATAAATATAGAGAGAAATATTTAATCAGAAAATTTTTATTCTGTCATATAATTTTCAAACTGATGATAACTACATGCTTGTATCATTTTAAATGAATATTAAGGCAAAAAAATTATTACTGTGAAAAACATCAAAATTTAGAGATAATCAATAGAAAAATTTCATTCATGTAACTTACATTACTAACTGAACAGAGATCAACATACTGCTGCAACTTGTCTTCGACAAACCTTTCATATAGCCCTCTACGGACTATTACCTAAACAAAAGAAAATTGTTAGTAAAAAGACTAAAAAGTTTTCTGGTGAGATAAAGTATTTAGTAACATTAAAAAAAATGATATTGCAGAGCTATTCCTTAAAATGATTTACTAAAAATTTAGTTAAAGGCATACTTTTACTCAAGAATAATCATAGCAATAAAATAGATAAATCTTTAAAACTTGTCCAAACAACTGAAATATAATTTAAATACTATTTTTAATGTAAATTGAATAATCCATTTATTATACTATAAAAATTATGTGTAAACACATTTCTTTCAAAGCATTAATTCTAATTAAATTAATTTAATTCTATTTCGATTCCCCAAATGCATAGCAGTTTCACTCCTACTAATATTTATATAACATATTCATAAAGAGTTGCATTAATAATCAATAACAATTCATCCTTCAAGAATGATATTCTATTTTATGTTACAAAGGAATCATCATTTTAAAATCAATAAAATAACATTACTAACACTTAATTCTTTCACACAAATAACTTAACTTTTTTACTGTAAAATTAAAAGCATTTGATCAATCAAAATGCATTAGGAAACATGAGCTTATTTATATGCATTACATATACTGGTCATTTACACACATTTGCAATGCATATGGTTGCAAATGTGTATAAATGACCAGTATATGTAAATGGAATATAGAATATAAATAAATGGAATATAGAATAAATGAATATAGAATTATGTACACAATGAAGAGCTAAAATATTACAGCATTCCCCACAGTTTTTTTTCAATGAAATCTTCTAGATAATGTGGAGAGCAAGTGATTATGTGGGAATGGAATTTAACTGCTGCTGGAGAAAATAAGAGATCATTCTTGGACCTACATTTGTGAATGATAGAAAAGGTTGCTGATCTAGTGAATTCAATGGAAGGCAGATTGTAATGACTGAAGAGACAGTAACTCAAGTATGTCTGAAACTGCATAACAGGTAGGTTGTTCAAAAACAGTTATTGTTACTATTTATACAAAGTGGATAAATAAGGTGAAACCAGGCAATGGGCACCCATACGTTATCAAAGAAAAATGACAGTAGATACTGTCCAACTTGGTAAACCAAAATTAATGCCAGACAGTAGCTCA
Organism: Argiope argentata; assembly: GCA_026289955.1. Classification (NCBI taxonomy): domain Eukaryota; kingdom Metazoa; phylum Arthropoda; class Arachnida; order Araneae; family Araneidae; genus Argiope; species Argiope argentata. The sequence goes on from JAOUZG010040464.1 coordinate 5,444,745, forward strand.
GCTTACAGCCCAAAACAATGAAAGTTAAAGTACCAATGATTTAGAAGAAACAGTTCAGCAGATATAAGTGGATATGGGATTAGGCAGTAGATGTCTTATTTGTTTCTGTTGACCAAGTGCCATCGTTAACTATACCTAAAGTGAGCTGGAGAATATTGAGAATGTGCCATAGATAAGTGGAAAAGGTGACTGGTTGTATGAATCAAGATTTCTCATTCATCGTATTTACAGTTGTATAAGGCTACACTGTCTTCCATGCTAATAGTTACAGCCCTCTTGTACAGCAGGTCACACATATACAACTGATGGTCGTGATATTAGGCTTTTGAACCTAATCTCATGGGTGACTCTGAGACCCATAGTTGTAGTAGAACATACCATGAAAGCTGCAGACTATTTGAACATGTCTGCGGATCAGTTACACCCTTAAATTACACCTGCCTTCCCAACTGAAAATCCAGATTTCCAGCAGTACAATAGTAACAAGTTCCAAATTTTGTTGCAATGGTTTGAGAAGCATAATGATGAATCCCAATTAATGTCCTGATCATGTTGTCAGATCTTAATTTGCTAGATCATATTTGGGCATATTTATTTAATATTTATACTTGGAAATAATGTCAAAGCTTTCTTAATCTTTTTTTTAAAAAACATGCATTTACATTTAATGCATGCTACTTTAAATTAAATTTAAACATAACAAATAAAAATAAATAATTCTTATTAATTACCCTTTAATAAATTCTAAACTTCTTATTAATCTTTTTTGGATTTTCGGAGATAAGATTTTCATTCAAGAAGGTAATTAAAAAATTTATAGATGAACAAAACTATGATTTAAATAGTTTTTTTAAAATATTTAATTACATAACAGAAATGAATGGTAACCAACCTGCAATATAGCAACAGATAGGTACACAAGAACCCCAAGAGCAAATCTGCAGCAAGTACTATAAGGCACATACTTATGGATATCAGCAGGTGGTAGAGATAATTTTAGAGCAGCCAAAGTAGAGCTTTCAAACCCTAAAACCTATAAGAAAGCAAATTCATAAGTAAAAATATAAGTAGTTTACTTTACTTCCCATGGTGCAATAAGCTGTGTAAATATGTAAAAAATAAACTAAATAATTTTAAATTAAGTGCACTTAAATATGTATAGGTAATCAAATCTTCTTAAAACAGTGCAGCAAACCTAAATAAAAAAGATTCTCATTTAATATAAAGAATGAAAGTTTTTTTTTAATAATAAGAGTAGTTACCTCTTACTATAAAAACAAAAAAAAAAAAACATTTCAGTTTGAGTGAATAAATTCATAAAAATAAAGCAAAAAATTGTATATATTTGCAAAATTTATATAAAGACAGATTTAGTTTATTAACAAATAATACCATTCAGAGTAGTAAAGTAAACAAAGTTGATATTCTGCAACAATTTTAGATATAGAGAATATAATAATAATTAACAAGAAATAATGTATATTAAATAATAATTATGAAAGTAGATGTTATTGAACATATCAACAATCTACCAAATAAAAAAATATACTACTGAAACATTCCATCAATTTGATTATAATAAGTGCAAAATTTATAAAGAATTACATATACTAATAAAAAAATGAAATGAAAATTAAGAGAAGAATAATTAATTTTAAAGCTAAAACTTTCATAAAACTAAATATTCAAGCAAGATATTAGTTTACAAATATAATATAAAATTGTACAATATATATAAAAAAATTTATAACTAAAGAACAAAAGCATTTACAGTAAAAAAAAAATCACATAGAGAAATAAAAGTATTAAATAACCAAATGTGTACTTGACGAGCCATAAAATATAAAAATTAGCTATAAGCAATTGAAAATCCATAGTTCATTTTTTTTTTCTTTTTGCAACTTTAGGAATTCGTACTATTATAAAATTCCTGTTATAAGAAAATCAAAAGAGAATGGATTTTTAACAGTCAAATTTCTAAGAAAACAGCACACATATCTGAAGCCATTATATGAAATTCTCATATCTAAAATTTTCATTGCAATAATTAACCAAAATCAGATTTCACACACTTTGAATGCTAAGGTCAAAGCAAAATTTCTAAAAGGTTAAGCAAAGTAGCTAAATATATATTTTTAAAAAACGACAATACTGTTTATTTTAAAATGGATCCCCCCCCCTGCACAAGATGAAAATATATCCTAATGCAAAGCATGGTTTGATTGCAGATTTTTAATAAAATAAACAAATAAAAAATCATTCCTTTTTAGTAAAAAAAAAAATACATGACAGTATTTATATCCAATCAAACCTCATTATAAATGATTTAAAATGTAAAAATACCAATATCCCTGATTACTATTAATTTTTGAATTGAATTGCTCTTCCCTAATCCTGAATGTAGGTAAAATTTGAAATACCTTTCAGATCTGATTTTCTTTTAACAGAAATTTACTTGGTTGATAATTTTCAAGTTACCTTTCTTTGTTTATACATTACCTAACATTCACCATTTCCAGGAATTCATTTCTTTACCCGGAATAAAATTGCCAGGCCATACAATTTTAATACACACCGCAATGGGGAAAAAAACAGCGTACCTTGGATTTTCAATGGATAACTGGAATCAATTTTCAAAACACATTTGTGCTGTAAATGTAAAATCCACCTATGCAATGTTGAGAAAAATTTATTGAAAGTGAATTAAAAAAAAGGGTCCTGGTGCAGCAAATGATAGCAAAAAATAAAGAAAACACATGCCAATACTTACATGTAAAATAAACAGCACCCCAAACAGCTGAACGGCTAGGCTTGTTTTGCGATTGCTCTGTATTTCTGCCCATTCATTTGCAGCATAGTATGTCCTCCAGATACTCACACCAGCCATTTCAGTATTAATTTTGTCAGGAGTAGTTTTGCTAGTTCTTTTATGGTCGGAACCAGCTGGAGTTTCAGCTATATTTTTAGAGGTTGTAGCAGCACGGACACTAACAGATGAAGCCCGTGCTCTTGGACGTTCCCAGTCAATATAAAATATATCTATGCTGCACTGTACAAAAAGTAAGTGAATGAGCTGTATAGCCTAGGGGAGAGAAAGATGTGTGATATGGCAGATTAGCATTTTTATTTTAGTTGTTATTAAATATATATATATAAGAAAAAAAAACTACCATAGATTGAATAGAGTGTAAAATATCCTTATACCACAAAATCTGATTAAAAAGATTTTAATTCATAATTTTTTTTAAGAAGTCCATTTCTGAAATTTTTAAAAAAAAATTCTTTTATTAATGCCTCACATCCTATAACATATGAAGTATATTCAGTAAATAGTACAGTAAAAACATACATTAAAGGTCCAATTTATTCAAAAAACAAAATTAAAACTGTATCAATCTAATTTAAAAACGAATGAATATAAATGTTTTATTATACACCAGATTTAAAAATGGAGATTAACCAGCTACATTAATTTTCATAACATTAATTGAAGGTTTTCATAAAATTATATGATAATGCTGCATACAATTCAGTATTTTTTTAAACCAAATACTCTTTCCAGACTTTCAAAAAAGATAAAATTGTAAAAATTTTATAAACGCCTCGTGGAAGTTATATCTTTTTCAAGTTTGATGCCAATACAACATACCACAATTCAATTTTGCATTGATTTGCTCAAAGTTCTTTATTATTATTAACGGCTTTTTTCAAGGCCTTCTTTAACTCAAATTATTTGAAATAATTCCTAATTCAATATAATGCAAGAAATTTATAAAATGACATTTATTAAATCTTTTCACTTTTAATTAGAAAGATCATAAAAATTCAAGACAATGGAAACAATCAATTCTTGAATATTACTAACCCTATTTTTAAGACATTATTAATCAGCCAATCACAATCCTACACATTTGGAAAATGTATTAGAGGATATTACTAACAATTTAAAAAACAATTTAATTGTCAGAGACTTAACAGTAGAACATTTTAATTTTAATAGTAAAAAAATATTAAGTCAAAAGTAAACTATATAAAATCATGATAAATGAGAATATTTATCAATTCTTATTTTCTTGCAGCAGCTAAATTTTGATCTTAACAACAAAAAAATTAATGTTTATGGTCAATATATAATCATTAATCATAGTAATATGCTCTCTGTTTAGAGTTGAAAGGCAAAAAAATATGAGAAACCAGTTTATAAGTTTATGTATAAAGAAAGAATGATTTCTTTTTATTTGTAAAGTAAAAGTACAAAACACTGTAGACAGTAATTCTGTGGAGGTTTATGGTATTAACAAAATAGTCACACAACATCAGAGAATGAAATATTTGAGAAAATATTGAAAGGAAAGCAACATAAAATTTGTCTAAGCACACAGATTGATCTGAATGATAACTATAGGAAACGAAGTGACAACTTAGGTTGAATCATAATAGCCATCACTAACCACAATCCAATCCCCCTCTTGTAAGTGAAACATCTTGTTATCCCAAGGGAAGTAGCCCGACCTCAGAGCATTAATATACCCAACCAGAAAGCAAAAGCAATTATCTTACTTGAGAGGCATAGGGGGAAAAATGTAAGAAAAACTTTGATAATTTCATCAATTTTATTTGACTTTTAATAAGTAATTTTTCTGAACTAGACTAAAAAATGTTTTAATATTTTTCACCTCAAATATAATAATTAACAGTTTAATGGGAAAATGAAGGGTAAAGCAATTGACTTCTACTAAGTTTTGCTAAGTAATTTGAATTTTGATAAGAAATTTTTTAAAACTAGATTAGGATTTTTTAAAAAATATTTATCATCTCAGATTTAATAATTAATAGTTTAATAAGGAATATTCAGAATAAAATAATGCTTACATAGTTGGTAACAAAAATTATGCTGTTTTAATTTTATCAATGAAACATAGATAACACTAAATTATACCTTTAAAGCAAAAGCTATTCCAATATAAACGCTTAAAAAATGTTCAGCTTCTGGACTTGGTAAAATGGTGTAAATAACATCTTGCCTCTAAATAAGAAATAGAAATATATGCATTTATATAATCCACACATATTTCAACCAGTAATATAAAAAATAAAATAATTTTTAAAAAACTAGAATTTTTACCTATATTTATAAAAAGGTTATTATAATCTTCAAAATCAATAAAATTATAAAGTGCATACTTCAAAATATTTGCAATGATTTCAGATTTTATAAAACCATAAAAATAGTAAAATAATGAAGTAATAAATTTCATTTTAATATAGCTTATAAAATCAGAACTTGCATGTTTCAGAATTTTTTAAATTACAATATGATTAAACTTCTTTAAGATACTAAATTTACAAAGCAATAACTCTTTATCTAACTAAAATTACATGAACAGGATTCAAATTTTTAACATTTTGCATAATTCAACAAACATACTTCACTCAATTTGAGAATGCAAAAAAAAACAAAAAAATTCCTAAAACAAATATAAATGATGTAAAAAATAGTAAACTGCAGCATATTAAACTGAAAAATCTAAAAAATATGCTAGAAAATTTAAAATTCTCTGAAAAATTTTAGTAATGATTAAAATTTAATAATTTTTATATGTAAAAGTTTGTATTTATTTAAAGCAATTTTATTTAATACATTTTTTTAATTATAAAAATGACATTTTATTTCAACTCCAATATTGCAGGAAATATTATATATATAT
>JAOUZG010040464.1:5453938-5500005 GCA_026289955.1 Argiope argentata
ACTGTAGTTTGCTGTAACATTTTTGACTTGATAAATAATAAACTAAATAAGTTAATTTAAAAAATATGAGAATAAGTATATTTTTTAGAAATTAACTCAATTATCTGAACAATAAGTTTTAAATTGCTAATTTTAATAATAATAAATTTATTTAAATATTTTGTTATTTCTAATAAATTTAATAGCTTCATTTTCATATAAATAATTAGTAAGATTACAGTAATATAAATATTTATATGTATATATATTTTTAATAAGAAAATCTACATAAAAGTAGAAATTAATTCAAAAATTATAAAAAGATTTGAATTTTTTTGGCTGAGTAAGGAGCCCATAGTTCCTTTGAAACAACTTAATCAAACTGTGTTTAGAATAATATTCATAACAATTTGCAAATAAAAAAAGACAAAAATAAAAAAAAATATAATTTTTATAATAGGAATTAGTTTTTTTTTTCACTTGCAAATCAAAATTCAAATTCTGAGCAGTAATCTTCTTCCCTACTCAAAGAGAAAGAAAATTTTTAAAAGTAGCCAATAGCTTAATACTATAGCAATTTAAAAGGAATCAAAAATATATCTGAAACACTCAACTGTAACTTTTTTATCTCTGAAATAATCATCAGGCCTAGCTTCAGAATATGTAATGCTGAGTAATGGAGGGTATATCTTTCCAGGCTCTTCATCCAATATAAAAGTTATCCTGAAAAAAAAATGCTTCACTTATTAACAAACTGAAAATGAGCCTAAAATGAATAAAATCTTAAACAATTTACACTACCAGTTAAAAATTAGGTTTATACTGATATACATCAGGCATGATTCCTTTGAATTGTTAACATTGAAAATATTACAAAAATGTTAATATTCAATTTTGAGAGACAAAAATTATGCAATATAAAAAAACAATTTCAATAAAAATTTGGTTACAACTAATCTATACAAAGAAATTACAAAATACTTTATATTGTAAATTATAACAAAAACAATATTTACTTTAGTGAAACTTCTGAAGCATATCTAAATGTTTTAGCAAAGGGTTGATTACGTCGATCAGTTAGATAGCCCTCTTCTTCAATACCACTCACATGATCAATGAGAAAAAATCGACGAACTAATCTCCACTTCGATGTATCCTTTCCTGCAGCATGAATAATTAAAATTCACTTTGGTTAACAATAAAGCCACAATCAATACTATAAAGTTATTTCACCTACCAATATTTTACCCAGTTCCCAACCTCTCTTAATTTATACAAAACTTCCAGGCAAGATATTTATTATATTTATAAAAAATATTTGTGAATAAATAAGTAATGTGTGTTTTCAAGAAGTGAACAAATGTTTCAAAGAAGTATTTCCTGTATGATAATAAGTGCAAATATCAAATATTACAATTCCAGTGCCAAAAGAATAAGATTTAAAATATTCCATATATTATATTTTAAATGAATTCATATATTTTTAAAATAATAAAAATGTTACTTCCCTATTTATTGAATTAAATAATCAAGCATAGTAATTCAAAGGGTTATCTACTAAAGAAAGTGTCCTAACTGATCCAGATTATGTTCCTAAAATAATATTCTAAGCATGTGTATTTGGGCTCAGTTTGGACACAGATATTTTGAAAAAAATAAATAAATAAATAGTGATAATCGTCATGTATTCTATAATTAAAAAATCCCATTGTTTAATACTATTAGCAATTTAGAGATTTTTCTCAAAAATCCTAATTTTAATAACAGGAAATGAAAAAAAAAAATTCTGTAAAGAAATTAATACCATTTTTTCTCATGCATTTTTTTAAATAAAAAAGAAAATAAAAAAATTAAATGAAAAGAAAGAGAAAAATTAAGTACCCAAATATATCAATGAAAATGTAATTTCAATGAATTAAAAAAAAACTATTTCCTACTGTCATATGTGGTAATATAACCATATTTTTAACATATTAAGTATTTAAATTGTTATACAATTATATACGTCATGGTAATTATGTTACAAATCTTTATACTTTAGAATATTTTTGAAATATTTAGCTGAAAATATCAAAATTTGAAGGCATACAGATATCTAGTTCACTGAAAATTATTGTAATTAGTTTATTGAGAAAAACAAAACTCCCCTTCTTTCAAAGATGAGTTTTATATAAATATATATATACATATTAATAATTAATTATATAAAAACTAATAATGTATAAATATGATGCAATTAAATTACATTTTAGTTACATTTGTGGAATTTGAAATACAACAAATCCCTGTCAATCTTTGATTAAATGGCATGAAGGAATGAATAAAAACTTAACAAATATTATTTATTACTTTCATAGATTCTATCTTCTTAAACATTGTTTCATAGCTTCCACTTTTTCTCTTTGTGTTAGGATTACTACATTCTCAGCCTTTGATTCCATAATTATATGTTATTGATCACATTATCATCTAATTACGTAAGTTCAAATTTCACAAAAAATTTACAATAGCTGTACTATAATTTTTTGATTTAAATGACATTGACATTTAATAACATAAAAGAAAAATACATTTTATTTCATTAGGAGCTGCATTTTGATTTTAAGTTTAACAGGTATTCAAAATATTTTAGTACTTTTAATCCTCAAATGCAATGTAACCAAATACATTTATTAAAGTGAAACTAATAAAATATCATTTAAAAATAATCCATAAATAAGGTAATAAAAACCTTTTTAAAAAACAGTTTTAATGGTAATCCGAAAAGTAGCTTTAGTTTTTTTTTTATTTAAGTACCCTCTTGTCATAAAAAAGATACTAATTTGGTATAATATTTGTAATTTGTCATATCTTCAATAATTTGTTAAAATATTATGTACTCTTTTCCCAAATTCACTACTAAGTTTTTATATGAATCAAAAACTGAATTAAACAATTGATTGAAAATTAATCATTTGTTTTGTAAATCTTAAAATAGTTTTGTATATTTGAAAAAAAAGCCCCCCAACTAAGTATACAAATTTCAACACTTTAGAAAGGGAGAAAAAAATAGATGAAAATTCCATCATTAGAAATAAAACAAATCAAATAGAAATTTATAGCAAATAATTGAAATCTTTCAGTACTTAATAAAATGAACTTTTGAATTAAGAAAATAAACTCACCAAGATTTACATGCTCGCCATTAATAACAACATTCCGAATTAGAACTGGAATAGGATACATATGACTTTTGTTTTGATTACTAGCAAGATCTAATTTATATTAAAGAAAAAATCAACAAGATGGCATAAATAGAATACACAAAAATAGGGGGGTTATACAATGTAAAAAGTTAATGTTAATACAAATTTTATAATGAAAAAACAAACCAATAATAAAGGATACATAAATCAAAGAAATTCATTTCCAATTTCCAAAGATCTTGCAAAGACTTTGTGCACTACATAAATAAAATATACCATTTATTCACCAGCACTTTATTTAAAACTTTATAACATCTAAAAAATCTAATGTATAAATTATAACGGGAAGAAAATCTCAATTAATTAGCATTTTTTTTTTGTTAAATACAAATGTTAATTATAAAATGAAATTTATAAGCCCTATATACTGATTTTCAATATTTTTTTACTTTTATTTTGCCAAAATACATTAATATACATATGCACAAATAACTACAATAAAATGCCTAAAAAAATCCAGTATTTGGTTATTATTAGTTGCATATCAGAGATTAATTGCTAAAATACCCAATAAAAATCACAAAACAGATTCAGTAAAAAAAATGAAAAGATATCTCTGCAATTATTATATACCAATGCCATGCAAAGTGTTTTCTGACCACTTTTTTTTTTTTTTTTGTAGCAAATAAAAAAAGAGCATCTTTATTAAAGAGTACTGAGAAGTTTCGGAAAAACTATTCCTGCAGACTTAGAAACTATTGGGGAAAACTATTCCTGGACTAATCTTAGATATATTAATAACTTTTCAATGCAATGCACATTATATCTAAAACAGCTTTGGACTAATATCCTTTCATGGATCATATTTTTAATTAAAACATTACTTTTGTATAAAAAATACTATATTATATAAACTTATTTATTGACAAAAATCTTGTATTTTTGTGGCCTGATTTTAATGAAAATTAGAATTTCAACCTAACTAAATTATATTTAAAAACTGCTGATAGCTGCTTTTCATTGTCATGCATTAATATTAGTTATATTAGTACAGAAAACTTAATTTACAAATGATAAAATGAATAGAAAGTCTTTATTAGGGCTATTATTGTCAATCTCTCAAGTTAAAGGTAATTTGAGTTTGCATTTTAATAGACTCAAACTTTGCTCATTGTTAAATAACTAAAACTACATTTAATAAATAAGACAAAAACATTAAAAAAGGTTTAAAAAATCATGATAAAGCAGTTCAATAAGTTAAAAAAAATTAGTTTTTAGTTGTTTTTATTTTGTTCAAGAGTAAAACTATGGACAGTATTTTTTATAATGTTTTATATAATAAGAGTAAAAAATGTGGTTCAATTCAGTCTAGTTGTTTAGGAAATGTGGAACATAACATAACAGCTAAAAAAACCTTTTTTCAGATTAAGATTAAAACACAAGTAAGAGAAAAGTATAAATATAATGTTGCCAAAACTTAGCTCAAATTTGTGCTTGAATATTTTTAAATCATTAGTATAATACAAAATTCAGTATATGTCTCCTACATCACCTTCTTTCAAAATCCTACAATATTTCATACAGCAAGCACTAAATCTACGCACATCACAAAATTAAACAACAAAAGTATAGTAAAATAGCAAATTTACATTTGAAATATTCATTAAAGTAATTTGAAAACAAAAGAGATGTAATAAAGAAATCTGACGAAACTACATAAACATTAAAAATAATAAATTGCCTTACAGTTCTTTCTATTCGTGTCCCAACTGTAAATGCTATATCCTCTTCAATGTCTGATTCTTGGCACAACTATTATAAATAGATAGTACATTATTTGAAAACCTAGTTTGATAATACACATTAAATATCAAACATTTAAAATAAGGAAATTTTCTGTAGAAATTTTAAATTGGAAAGGAAAAGCAAAATTGTAAAAAAAATAATTTCAGCTCTCGAAGAAAAACTACAAATACAATTTAGTTTTACCCTTATCAGCCACACTTGTCATCTCAAATAAAAAATTTAAATAATAATAATAATTTAACTAACTTTCAAATTAGAGGTTAAAGGAAAATTTATGCATTCATTTAAGACAAATATCAAAGAAGTAAATATATTTATATATTAGAAGACAAGCTGTACTTTTTTTCCAACGACTACCTATAACTATTTTTCTTACTCTCCTCATTTCTCACTCAATATACTCATCATGCATTTAATGAATGAATAAAATGGTAATGGATCAAGACAGTAATCTACTAAGTGATTACAGCAGAAACAGATTGTAAAACAAGAGAGTTATTTTTTTTTAAATAAATCTTTTTGATATACGTCAGAGATTCCAGTTTCTACATATGGACAAAAATTCCATGGTCATAACAAGTGTACATGTCATATGAAATGAGGTTAAGAGAATTCTTAATTTATCATTAAAAGAGTTTTAGTCATGTGACTTAAAAGATTGCTTTTCAACTACTAATGCATTATTGAATAAAAAAAGAGAGAACAAGTAATATGCAATTTAAAAATTTAATTGCAAAAATTGGTTGAATATTTATTCAGCACAGACTAAATAATTATATATATTTATATAAATATTTTCAGTTTTCTCAAAAAAAAATCTTATTAAAAAGCACAACAATTATTTATTTATTTTTTCAAAAAGGGAAAAGTATTAATAAAAATCCACTCAGTACTCACATTTAAATTGTCACTTTTTATCTTGGTCAATCCAAGAAAAGTTCCATTTAGTGAATATTTCATAGCAACAATATGAAGTTTTGATGACTGAAAGAGAATATAGTAAAATTAGCAGTAGAATAATGAAAAGACTACAAGTTAAAAGTAGAAGTACAATTGTGATGCTATTTATTTGAAAATCAATATATATAAACATTAATATTTACTAACTGTGGAATAAAATCTGAAAAATGAAGAAACTATTTAAGGTAAATTACGTTATAAAATTATGTACAATATTTCTATCTTAAAATAAATGAATTGCATACTTTAAAATTTAACAAAAAAAGTAAAATTTTACACCATTAAAGTGACTATCCCAGCTACTAAATAATATACCTCTTGAGAAAGAGAAGGAGTAAACACATTAGGCACATTCTTCTTGTACAGGTCTTTTACAGTATGCCATTCTCCATCTTCATTAATGTAGTACAACCATACTGGTCTCCTTAAAATTAATGAAACATTTTCAATACACCCCATTTATTTTTTAGAAATTTAAATAAAAAATAATCCAAAAGTATTACTTGGGACATTCATTAAGATATCTCTTTGAAACTCTTCTAAATTCTGCACATACATTTGTTTCAATGCTTTTATAGAGAAGAAGAACACACATATTAGCAAGAAGTTGGCAAGCAGCAATATCATCTTCCTATCAGAAATAAAAATAAAACTCAACATCACAGATGAAAAATGACTTGAAGAATTTCAATGAGAAAAGATAACATTATATTTATAATGAAATTAAACCACTAATAACTTTATCCCTCTCATAAAAGTAATCTGTCATTCAATCCTTATCGAGAGGATCTTTCAGATGAATTGAACTCGGAACAATTTGTTATTCTTCATATTCAGTTAATTGACAAATTCAAATTTAAGCATATGGTTTTGCAATATGCTAATGTCAAAGTTTCAGTTTAATTGCTTTAATTTCTTATATACCTTTAATGTCTTAGTTTCAATTTGCTTAATATAACAGTATCTATATGTATAAAACTGAATGTCCAGTTATTTGTTCAAACCTTATACCTCTTGACTGAGTTGAGTACAATTTTGCACATTCTGTAACATCTAGAAGAATAAATTATAATATCAAAAACTACTGCATCCAATAAAAAGGAAGTAGAGTAGAATGGTTTATGATTTCCCATCATATCTTCAGAACATAACTGAGCACAAAATTTATTTTTACACCACCATAAAATAATTTTAAAAAATAGCTTTTTAGTATGTATAGATATTTCTCTCTTCAACAAATTTTTCAAAATTTAATAACGATTTATAAAAATGAGTCTGTTTTCCAATTAAATATTAGAGCATATTTTCTTTTAAGTCATATCTCTTGCTCACTCTTAAATTGATAGTATAAAAAAAAATCCTTTTTTAAGTTTGTACGATGAATAATGCAAGAATAAAGCTGAGTAAGTCCTTTTCATTTTTCTTAGTATACATATCAACTTTTCTGATAGAGACTAGTTCTATAATGCCATAGAGCTTTCCTGTTTAGCTAATCTTCAGATTTAATTAATGGGATTGTACCATCATTTTCTTTTTAATTCATCCAGTAAACTACATAGATATTAAATGGGATCCCTTAGTTTCTAATAATGAATGAAAATCATATAATGAAAGATTTCATGAAGCAAGGAAAACGGTTTTGATTTCATAGACTGTAAAAATATTGTAGTGATATATACTTAAAAATATGCAAAAAAAATTAATTAAATGCAGAATAAAAAATTTTATGGTCACTGAATTTGTATCATTGAAAAGATCATTTTTGAACTTTAAAACAATCTAAAAATTACTTTATGCATGAGGAATATTTTCAAAGGATACAGAAAAAAATCATCAAAATCTAATTTATTTTTAATTAATTAATTTTTTTTAAAAAAAAACTGAAAAATATGTGGCTTAAGGTGCATATTTTCCACCCTCTAAATTAAAAGCAATTCAAATTTGGAACTTCCAAGTCAAACAATTTGGCATGTAGAGAGTCAATATGCATATTCATCTTTATAAGGCTACAAGTGGAGAAGCTAGTTGAATGATAAAATTTAGGCTATGATTGGATATCTAATAATTTCCATTAAGTTTGATTTCTTTTAGAAAAATAAGGCTAGTCAACCTGATACAATACTCCCTATCTATTAATGAAATTTTAAAAAATCACTAATGAGGATAATTTTAAAAAATAATATTTGCAAAGAGTACTTAAGAGCTAATTATAACAAATTCTAGTTTAATTTAGCAACGAGATGATCTAAATCAAGTAAATAAAATCATACCTCACAATTGTTCAAGGCAGCTTTAAAATACTTTTTTAACAAAGCAGAGGAAACAATTTCACCATTCTGAAATTCAATAAATAGTTTAATAAATGAAAATATTCTTGACAGCATTTATTTTGCAAGAGAAACTTCAGAAATAAATAGAGCTCAGATTAAATGAATTTAGCACATTGAGTGTTATTTTTTAAGAGAGTAATTTATGTAAAGCAAATGATTTTATAATAAAAATGGTTAAATAGACATACAAAAAGTTTTCTAAAAATAATATTAATAATATATTTCAAAGAGGCATACAAATAAAATATTTTCATCATTTGAAGAAAAATATTTAACCTTTAAATTGCCATTTATTTTAAATTATCTAAATTATTAACAATTAATCTTTAAATTATAAGACATTTATTCTCTTTCTTAGAATTTTTTTTTCAATTTTTGAATATTTCAAAATCTAGATGCATCACCATTTATATTTTGTATCAATAAGAGCATAAATTTTCAACTTATGTTAATAAGTTTTTAACTGCATAACCGGATATAGTGCAATCAAAACTTTCTATAAGTCATTTTATACCATTAATTCTCTCAATATTGAAAAGATGTGGCTATTAAGATAATTAATCCTATTAAAGTAACTATTCTTCTTCTTGGCAAGTATAAAATATAAGGTCAAACAAATTTATACTCCTGTATTTCCTAATAGTATAAAAACTTTAAAGAAAAACAATCTCGAAGTTTAACAATGTACATAAGACATTTTAAAATGAAACATATACCAGAAATTAGAATTTATATACAATTTATAATTGTTAAAGACCAAAATAAGTAAAATAAAAGAGACATCACATAAAATATAGGATAATATTAAATGCTATCCAATTTATTGAATAGATATTTGTTTCACAAGAATCTTAGGAAGGTATTAATGTAGTAAGCAAAATATAATTCATGTTTAATTATTTATTATTCTTTTAAATCGGTAATATTTGGACATTCACCGAGTAAACAAATAACTTATTTATTGGCATAAAAAAAGTTGGCAAGTATATTTAGATAAAGTTAACAAAAGAAAATCTAATCTTACTTCATATTTAATAGTAAAAAGAGATGGGTCATCCAAAATAGGTGATGACACACAGTTTCCTCCGGAATAAATCTGGAAAAATTACAGAAAATTGTAATTTTTTGTAATACATTTTGAATTTCTTTATCTATCGATAATATATATTATCATTTATTCAAATCTACTCACCATATTAAATTCAGAACAATGTATTTGATCAATACTATTTGAACTTGGGCATACACTACAACAAAAAGAAACTTAATTAATATATATTTATTTTTAAAAAAAAAACATGTGAAGTTGAGAAAAGGGTGAAAGTGTAACATATTTTACTTCAAAATATCAGTTGTAGATAAACCTTCACTTTGACAAGGAGTACAAAGTACATATTTACCATTTTCCACTGAAAAGAATAGAAATAACAATTACAAAAGAACAGAAGAATAACAAATTCTGAAAAAGGAAAAAGGCAATTTTTATTTATTTTTACTTGAATGTGTAAATATAAATATCTTCTTTAAGCAAGAAAATGCATTTAACTATTTATTCACTCAGCAATAAGATCTTGAACAAAAAATTAAATAAATATGAACTAATATTTATTGACGTAAAAATTAATTTAGACTGGACAAAATTTTTTTCATTTTATTGACTACAAAATCAAAATAAATTGCAAAACAGAATAAAGCTTAATCATTTTCTTAGAAAAATAATCTATTTATATTTATTGTACATCTTTATGCCAGAAAACAACATTTATTTCTCTTTTTTAAAAAATTTGATGCACTTTTGTTGCACTACACAGAAGCATCGGGTATCAAATCTTATTTCATTAAATAAATTGTAAAAAGCATCATTTCATATTTTATTTAAAGATAAAGATTCTTAATATAATTAGAATGAAAAATTTAATTAGTGAGACATTTGATATAATCTTAGTAATATAAATATAATAACATAAAGCAAATATTTTTATAACAATATACTCAAAATCACATTTACGTGTTTTCATTGTCCAGCACAATCAATTTTATTCTTCAACAAAAGGCAACAGAATATACAGTTACATTTACCTAATGTTCCATTAATACAAGGTTCACAATAACCAATAGTTTCATTAAATGGAATATTTTCTGAACATTCAAGACATTTCTTCTTATCAGGTGATATTACCTAAAAACAACAATAACAACAAATTAATCATGTAAACAAATTGAGATAGCAGAAAATTAACTGAAAAATCGAATAGAAAATTCCCTTACTTTCCCATTTGGACAATGATCACATGTAACATTATATGGACCTCTTCTTGCTTTCTCAAAATATGATGATTTGCAAGTACAAGTACCTAAATAAATACAAATAGAAAATTATAAGGTTTAAATAAAAATTTGTTGCATATTCAAATGTATTAAAAATTATGAAATAGTAATATTCAACTTAGTTTTCTAATAAAAGACAATTCAATATTTTTAGTACAGTGTTATTTTGACAAATTTAAATATTTATTGAATACATCTTTACTTGTTTTTTCTGGTCATGAATTCTCATGCAAGATGGTTTTTAAAAATTACCTGCCATTCAAATTCATTTTGGTTCATTCTAATTCAAAATAATAATAATATTAATAATAAAATTGCCCTAATTCCTGAACTACTTTTATCAATAAAATTTCCTCAGTAAAAAAACAGTTTTTAATAATAATAATAACAACAAAAACCACTTGAGAAATTTGTTTATCAGTCAAAAATATATCAGCGAAAAAAAAAGTTCTAATTTTTCTTAGGGAAAAGACTTTGAACATATTTGATGAGAAGTATATTATTTACTTTCAAATAATTTCATTGTTTTAACTGTAAAATTAAACCTATGAATACAGCTTGTATAGTAAAATAATTAAAACAGTGAAATTATTATCAATTTTTTTATATTGTTAAATAATAACAAATAAATATTAAAATTTTTTTTTTAGTTTTAAAAATTATTATTGTTTTTTTATGTAGTACTGGCATTAAAATCCATTTTTTTATTAATTTTTTTAGATAAAAAGATTTTTACAAAAGATCCATTAATTTTGAATCAAAACAAATTTCCACTTTACTTACAAAAACATAAATTCTTGCATATAAGTAATGACATTTTATAATTTAATTAAAAAATAATTTTGCATTTCTCATAAAATATTTTGCTCTTTTCCTCCCTCAATTTATACACACACACACAAAAAAAAAAAACAGAAACGTTCTATATTTTTTAAAACGTAATCTCTTTATCTAGATCCAACATATAAACAATAAAAATCAAATAAATAGTAAAAGAAAAATATTTCCTCACACTACTTTTAATCTTAGAATAACATGATAGACACCATATTTTCTTAATTTATTTCAAAGATGTTTATATACTGATAACTTCCAGAATGCAGCCAAAATTTAGGGTTAAAAAAGTTATTTCCTATCATAAGGCAGCCAATCATTTTTAATGAAACCTTAATAACTGCATTTATAATTCATGGCAATGCATGGTATTGTGTTACTGCAGCTATAAAGAGAAATAGAATACCAGATATATTACACAAAATTTTGACTATTTACTAGTACATATTTTGACATAAATTTAATTTTAAAAAAATCATCTCAATTATTTAAATATAAATTTCAAATAAGCATGCATCCTATGATTTTGATCACATTTCTGTAACTTGATTTATAAACTTAAGTCATATAAATAGTTTAATAAATCAGATTTTTTTCCAAACATATAGGTAGCTTTCATAGAAATAGCTTTAAAAAATCATATTTTTAATGAACTGCTTACATTATACATTATCTAAGATATAGTACACATTCTTAGTATATGCATATAATTTTTGTCAATATAATGCTAAGTCATAATTTAAAAATGTCTGTAGAAAAGTCAACATATTTCATATACGATTTCGTAAGGCCTGTACGTGTTAATAAAATTTGAATACCTCAGATTAGTAGTTTTTAATTTTACAGTAATAGCAAGTAGTCGAAAAGAGATTTCAAAAAAAAAAAGAAAGAAAAATAATATATTTAGATAGTGAATGAAGTTTCAATATTCACTTACTGAAAAATGTAACAAATTTCTCAAAAAATGTTGAATATCATCCAGACACACAATTGGTTACAATTATAAAGTAATTAAATAACTTTAGGCAACTAAAAAAATCAATACTGAAAAAAGTTACGGAAAAACAATATTCTGATAAATCATAAATAAAATATCAACTTTCAATCAAAATATATGTAATTTTATATTTTTTTATTAATTCGTTTTTGTATCTAAATAGAAGAATACCAAATTCTTAACAAAAGGGACAATTGATTATGCAAGATCTCGAAAGTTTATTGACCTTAACGAGCGTTTTATTTTTAACGACTTCGATATACCTGAGTAAGAGTTAGGAAATCCATTTCTGCTGATGACGTAATTTAGTTTTACTGTCTTAACTTGAATTTATGCACGCATTTTTATTCCAAACAGATTCTAAGTAGACAAGACCGGCTAACTTACCGTCCTCAGCTCTGTGTTGAAGACTGGTTTGATTTTCATCCCTGCCGCATCGTTTGCATCTCATACAAATGGAATCATAATATTCAGTAGAATTGCAATAGTCCGGTGTTATGGCAGGTAGGGGAATACTTCCTCTAGCTCCATTAAATGTAAGAAATATCACAATCGGAATTATAATTGATAAAACCATTATAAAAATTGTCACGCAACAGCTACCATCTTCTCAACATTCAATCGAACGCTACTCTAACAAGAATAAATGCAAGTGTCAGGCGCATTCGATACCAGCGCCATCTGATCACAAAATTTGTAAACAATAACACGTGGTTAGCTTCTTAAACCAATGAGAGGAAAATTTCCCTTTGGATAATTAAGCTCACATTCGATTTTTTAGGGGGCAACAAACATAAATGAATGCTTTTTATTGAACCTCTTATCATAAGCTACCATTTTATTAAAA
Organism: Argiope argentata; assembly: GCA_026289955.1. Taxonomy (NCBI): domain Eukaryota; kingdom Metazoa; phylum Arthropoda; class Arachnida; order Araneae; family Araneidae; genus Argiope; species Argiope argentata. The sequence goes on from JAOUZG010040464.1 coordinate 5,467,205, forward strand.
TAAGAATTTGAAAGAAAGAAATAGAATTTTGATTTGAATTCGAAAGTAAAACTTTCACTCTGTATATAAAGAAATAAAAGAAATTTTAAGATTTTTAAAGGAATTTTTAAGAAAATGTTTAAAGAAAGTTTTTTTGTTTTTCAGAATTTCTTCTATTAATTTCAAATAAGAATTAAATTTCCTAGTTTGGAATCCAAAATATAATGAAACTTTTCTTCGATAAACTGTTTTATAGTTGGAAAAAAGAATCCTATTTGATGATTTTAAATAAATAACATTATAAGCAATTCTGCTTTAGAAATATTAATTTTGATAATATATGTTTAAGAAGTGATGCATGAAGCATTACATAAATTAATTATATGGCAAGTTTTAAAGTATTTTCTTTTCAGTGTCAATATAATTAAAAGGTTAAAATACAAAAAAAAGCCTTTTTGTTGTTATTGTTGTGGGTTTGGAATTCAACCTCCCACATACATTAATTTGTCCTGTTATTACTAGGCTATTACTGTGTGTAAAAGTTTTAAGCAATCATTTTATTAGACTAACAAAAAAAGTTCATCCATAAGTTACAAAATAGTAATTCTGATTATAATTTAGTTACATAAAAATCTCATTTTCTAAAATTATATGAGTTATATTTCGAAAAGAAAGGCGTAATTTTGGAACCATGGACAGATGATAAGGATGGCTCCTAAACCTATAGCTCTTTTCTCAAGATTACATTTGCGAGAAGATAGTTGTTCCTCAACGAATTTAGCGAGCATCAAATTCAAAAGAATATTTCGTAATTCAAAAGAATATTTCGTAAATTCAGTCTTGAACCTACATCGCTTCGGTTGCTAAACAGAGATACTACCAAGGAACCACAAAACTTAAGATGCCAATAACAATCAGTTAAACAGAATATAGTTTTCAGTTTATTTGGGATAAATTGAAATTGAAATCAAATTACTAAATTTAATATTAACTTTAAATTTAAAGTAACTCTAAAATCCTCTTTCGCATACTTAAAGCCATGAAATTTAAAAACGATATTTGTGAAAAATTACATAGTTTGAAAAGATTAGAATTATTCAGATGGCTTTGCAGCTGTTTCAAAGCAATGCTGGTATTTAACAGGATTGGGGAGAGAAAAAAAAAATTTGAAGACTAGATTTGATGTAAGTTAGTTTTCACTGCGAATTAAATAGAACCGAGGAAAAAATATATTTACAGATATTTTTTTTTCCAGAATTAAAAAAAAAAAGTTACGAATTCGAATTTATTATTATTATTTTTGTCTTATCATTACCTCTCGTTTAAAAAACGAAAAGTTAAAAATATATAATAATATACTCCTTGTTTACACACAACTTGTTTACAATTAAAACTTACTTAAGGTGGCAATTATAGAAAAAAGTTTTTTTTTTTTAAATAATATCTTTTATTATTAGAGATGATTTTCTACTGTTAATAAAAATGAATGTGTGTGTGAGAATGTATTGGCGTTCTGTCGGCCAGATGGTATAACTAAAGTCATCAAAACGGCACATATATGCATTGGAAGAAGGGAATAGGCACATCTGAACGATTTTTTGAAATTTTATTTATAATTTTAATTAATTAAAAATTATTTGAATTTTTAAATTTTTCCGTGATAACTTCCAAAAGTATTATTGCAAAATAAAAAAAAACTAATTTTAAAAATGTTTTGATATTTTTTAAATGCCTTTTTAATTATTTTGACTTAATAATCATGCAACTTTTTACTGCTTTTTTTAAATTCTCTGATAATTTCTTGTCTCATTTCCATCGGATGGTGTGTTTCCTCCCATTGTTGAAAACTAAGAAAGAAGGATTTTCTTCATCTGTCTAGTTTACATTAAAAAAGTGAGATTAGCATACTGCCAAAATAAGAAAAAGATGAACCAGACATTTATGTTTTTCATAGTACTATGAAGTTACAGGACTAGCCTTTATTAGAAATATTTATGTACACAGTAAAACAAGGTATATATGGCATTTAAAATATCAGGACTTTAACATGTTTATAAAATCATGAACTTATATCCGAAGAATTTAAATGAAATTAAATGTATCCACTATTTTGCAGTGAGGTAATTGGTCGCCAATATAGACTATTGATAAAAAATAAATGCACGTGTGTGTATATGTGTGTGTGTTGTAGTTATACAAACCAAACTGTTTGAATACTAACTACCAAATTTGGCAAATAGATTGAAGGTAAAAATTTGTACCTAAGTAGATTTTTTTTGAATTTTTTCAGTAGAAATACAATTAATTAAAAATTAAACGGAATTTTTCTATTTTTCCATGATAATTTTCTAAAATATTATTGCACAAAAATTAGATTTATGTCACTTCAAAATTGGAAGGAAAAAAATGTGTGTATTTTTATTGATATTATTTTATACAGCTGCTGATGCACCATGAATCCAATATTTACAGGTAATAATATTAGTTGAGAAGAATATTTTTTATTTTACTATGTAAAAAATAGTTTAAAACCCATTTGTTGAATGCATTAATTTGTATTGTTGTCAGCTCATTTTTTCACAATTCATTAATTTTGAACATATGAACTTACAGTGTTAGTTTCCCATTATTTCCTTAACTTAAAGTTCGGGACTTATTTTTAAATTTGCAATATAACGCATATTTTATTTTAAAAAGTTTCAATAATAACTTAATTTACAGAGTAGAGCTCCAGTTCTTTTAAAATTAGAATAGAGCCATAGATACAATCTTCCATTTAAAGACGCAATCGGTTTCACTTAAGTTGCGTTTCTAAGAAGACATCACATTACTTAATTCAAACACAAATGTCAGTGATTTTTTTTCTTCTCCTTTCAAGTCCTTGAAAGAAATTCTAAATGTTAAATGCTCACATTTGGTTGCATGCGCCAAAATTGCATTGCATTTTATTTCCTGCTTTGACAAATAGGATGCGTTAGTGTTTTGTTCATCCCATTGTGTTATTCCTTTCAAGAGGATAACACAATTATAACTTTTGGAAATCGTTCAGTTTTGAATCAGACTTCTACAAAAGTAAAGAAAGGTATCGAAAGATGTAACTAAATGGCATCAGAAACTAAATCAGAAAAACAGTATTTGATGAGTGAAACTAAATATGTTTTGTGTCTGATTAACTTATGGAAGCGCACGCACGCAACACACACACACACGAAATGATATCTCTTAATCTAATTTCAGACTCAATTAATTTTCCAATTATTACCTTAAGTTAACTCATTTTAATTTCATTCAAAAATTTTCTCTTATTTCCTGATCCAATTCCATTTTTTATTTAATTTCTTTTAATATGCGCTCTAATACACTGTAAATTCATCAAGTTCTGACGCTCCGAGTGAAGGGATAATTTTTTTTAATGCTCTCAACATTATTTTAAAGTTAATTAAATTTCTCTATACCAAAGCGGCAACTGACAAATAAATCCTTATCAAAATCTTTTTGTAAAATCTCGCTCTCGTTTTTTTCTTTTGCTTCTGCTCTTGTATCGCTATGTAGACTGAAGTATTTCTTACCACTTATTCTAGAACATAAATTATGACTCTTGGGATGGAATAAATAGAAGCAAAGGCTTCAAAGATGTCTTCTCTTTGCTCACAGAATTGGTAAAATATATGTTACACACACATTCACAAGAAAAATTTATATCTCTATATACTATCTATTTATATATAAAATTTTAAACCCGTAGTAAGTATGTATGTTTGAACTATATATAATTTCCATATCACTCGATAAATTCGTACGAAATTTAGTACATATAATTTTTTAGAAAATCGAAGGATTTTTCTGAATTATTAAAAAATTAAAATGACTCTTTAAAAGGGATGTGAAATGGGGGTTGAAAGATTTCACGTTTTTTCATCACAACTTCTGAACTAATCAATACTCAAAAATTATTCTGAAACCAATTTAATATTTAAAAAAAAATATTTTTTTAATTACTCCAATTTTATTTATGTACGGTATGCATTTTATTATGTGTTTTTATGTACTATGTATTTTAACAACTTTATCATTACTCTAATTTTAATTATTTTTAAATTAATTTAAACTTATTTTATAACAAACTCTTTTTAACCCATTGAAATTGTAAGCCCATATTGTTGCTCTATAACTGGCCCACTTTTGCAAATGTTAAAGTTATTTTTATCATATCAGAACATAATGTTTTTCTTGGGATGATGTTTTTGCTAACACCAAAAACCTCATCCCTAAAAAATATGCTTGGGCGAAAAATAAAAATTTTATTATCTACACGAGCATCTTAAAAAAATTAACTTTTAATAACGTGTTGCTATCTCATTTGCAAAAACTCTGATGGAAAAAAATTAATTAATGACTACCTCAAATAAAACCCAGAAAAATGTCATTTTGAGCAAGCGATTATATGAAATGAAATAAAAAGGAAATGTGATATTTTTTAAATAATAAATGCGAGACAAAGTTTTTTGGATCGTTTGCGATACTAAAGTGACACTCAATAAAACGATTAAAATGAATAAATATATAATTTAACGCACGAGTACGTGGTGCTTGGCCGTTCAAGAAATTTTGTTCTGACATGAATACATTGAAATATGCATAGCAGATTTCATTTTAATCTTTTTTACTTTTTTTTTGTTTTATAGATTTTTTAGTTGAGCTTGCTATGTAGTAACTTTTGATACGTTTTCCAAAACACCTCTTTATAAAAATGTCGCATTTTTTTATTGTGTGATCTAATTTTGTTTTGCATTTGAGAAACTGAAAATGTAATGCGAAAATTAATAAATTAATAAAAGCAGGTCAAAGTCTCAGGTATATATCAAATTTTGGGTGAAATGCATCGAAGGAAAGTTTGTGTGCTTACTCATTTGTGTGCAAGGAACATTATAATTAAAAATTGAGCAAACTAGATGGATGAAATCTGGCAAATAATTTCCTTCCCAATTAGTAAATGTGTATCAAAGAATCGACTGTTAAACTGTTTTTCTGTATGTTGTATTTTTCAATAATGCTGTGATAGATAAATGAAATTTGTCATACTGCCCGAACACCAAAACTGTATTTTGAGTTAAATCAATGAACCGAAAGATAATCAAAAGGTTTTTCCGACTACCTTCTCTTTACAATGGAGCTAAATTTAAAAGTGCAATTGTATAAATTTAAGAGAATGATGTGGAAGAGAACAAATTTTTTTCAAGGACAAAAAAGGTTTTTGTTTAATATTTTTTTCATTAATTTACTTCTATATAACAACTTTAAAATTAAAAATAAAACATCAAAATCAGCTTACTTTTTTAATTTGTTTAATTTTTATAATTTGTTTATTTTATTGCATATTATTTCTTGTATTGTATTTTGTTTTATTTAAAAACAAATCACTTGCAAATTTTTATAATAGCCAACGTATTTTCTCGAATAAATTCTGTATTCTATCGGAAATTTAAAGATAAGGCAGATATCACATTCGCATAGCAACGTGATTAAGAATGCCATCTGACAATTGAAAACTCTTATCTAATGATGTGGTATGACGTCACTGTTTTTCCCAGCTGAGAAAATGAGTAATGGATTAAAAAATATAATTGGCATGGCGTTTATTATACGCATCATGTGACCATCAGTTGTTTCAAATTGGCAATTTATTTTGGTAATAGTATTAAAAGTGGTCTCCTGCTTGTATTCATATAATTTGCTGTAATTTCAAGACAATAAACTTACATCCGTTTTTCAAACTTTTATCAGACTAATTTATTTAGAAACCAAACTCTAAATGAAAAGATTTATCGTTTGAATATTTTTTTTCAGACAATAACATTTTCAGAATGATGATTTCAAGCGTGTATTTAAAAGATACTTTTTAGAAATTTTCTTAGAACACTTAGAAATACTTCTAAAAATTTTTTCTTAGAATACTTAGTAACAGTTCCCTAGAATTTTCTTAAAATGCTTAGAAATACTTTTTTACGAATTTTTTTTTAATATTTAGTAATACCTTTTAGGAATTTTCTTAGAATAATTTGAAATACTTTTTTTGGAATTTTTTTAAAGAATATTTAGAAATACTTTTTTGGAATATTTTTAAATTACTTAAAAAGACTTTTTAAGAATTTTCTAAGAATAATTTGAAACACTTTTTTGGAATTTTCTTAGAATATTTAGAAATATTTTTTCAGAATACTTTTTTTTCATCAGAATTATAAGATTTTAAAATATTGATTTCAGAGCTTTGTTTAGAAATTCTTTTCAGGGTTTAAAAAAAAAAAGAAATTTCAAAATTAGAATATTTTAAAATTCAATTTCAGGGATATTTTTCAAAAATACTTCTTAGGAATTTTCTTAAAATATACTTAAAAAATTTTTTTGGAATTTTTTTATATTTTAAATTTTAAGGAAAAAAATGACAATGATAAGCTATCCAGATTTTTAATAAATTCTCAAACCTCAGAAATGTAAAGTGTTTATATGAAGGCGATTATATTTATGTTCATAAAAATAATTCTTTAATAGAATTTTATAATTTCTTTTGATTATATGTGCATGTAAAATATGACTGTGATAAAATTTTGCTATGCGTATTAAATTTTAAAATTTCAGTTAAAAACTAGTTTTAATAAAACTATGCATTTTCGCTTGCAAAATATTTTTTATTTCCTTTCAAAAGATAATTTGCGAATTGCCATTTTAATTATTAAATTAAAAGGATACACAAATGTATTTTGAGAGCGTGTTGAGATTATATTTTTTAAAGACCTGAACACACTTTTCCCATTAGCTATCTGGGAATGGTTAAGCAAATATTTGGGTTCGAAAACTTTCTATTTAGTATCTATTTAAACCATCTTAATTTAAAGATTTGGAGTTTTAATGACATGGAGAATTAAACTTGGTTAAAATTCTTTATACCAGGATTTAGCATATTAAGTTTTGACCAAATAATTTCTCCTTTTCAAAATGTTCGACTGTTATGTAGGCAAGGATATTTCATTTTATCTGAAAAAGTTTTGAAATCCCCACAAATTATTTATTACTATTTTCCAGAGTTTTTTCTCAAACAAATAACTGATAAATCCTTTAAATATTTTTCAAGACGTTTTGATTATCCAATAGATATTGAGGTGAATTTATTACGACAATGCAGCCAGATTGCCAAGAGGCTAGTTTTTGAGGAATCTGTAAGAGTTTTATTCCATTTCCTCAATAAATATCATTGCAAAGGCAATAGACTATACATAACAATGCAATCAACAAAATTCTTTCTTTTAAAAATAACGTAGTAAAAATTTTCTCTCGCTTTTTATTTCGTAAAAATAAGATATGAATTGTTGAATTTTTTAAAATTTTGATACAATAACATTTTAAAACAAATTCAACAAAACAACTTCAAATATTATTATAAAATATATCTAAAATCATATTTTGGAGAAAAAAATTATGGAATTTTTAAAGTTTTTTTTGTTTGTTTTTAGCTTTCAAGTATCTACAGGAGACTGCAAAAAATCGGTTGCAGACTTATGTATAAATGTTAAATTAAATATAAAAGCACTCTCTATTTTTGTTCCAATTTAATATTATTTTCTTAATTAATTCACTTATAATAAAACTACCTTTAATATAATCAAAATTAAAAAAAGGGAAATTTTACACACATTGTTTCAAGATTTTTATGAACTATTAAAAATGTTAAGATATGAATTTTAAAATTTGTGAAAATTACTAAACATGGCTTTGAAATATGAAAAAGTATACAGCTTAAAATGTTCTTAACAAAATTTTATAACAAATAAGTATTACTGTTATACCTTGAATCCATTTGAAAGAAACGTGAAGAAAAAATTACTTTCGTTTAATATTAGGAAATCTAATTTTTTGTGCTCTTAATTTAAAGACCGTTTTTTGAATAACTTTTTTTCACAAAATGAAACTTGGGCCAGAAAAATAATATAACTTTCATAATCTTTCTATATTCTTCTATTATGCGAAGTTTAGATGAATTATCACAATTTTTCAAATAAAAATTGGTATGTGATATTGTTGTTGTTTCTTATGGCACTTGCCATGGGCAAGTTCTATGAGGTAGTCGACGATTTAAGCCTAATCTGCGTTTCTTGTTTTGCAGTAGCGTCAACTAGGGTAAAGAGTACAGCTTTTGCTACTCACTCATCACAATCGCTTGCACAGCCCTTTTTTACTGAAGGGGGGTGCACATTCACACACCTTACAAATAGAACACAGAAGAACAACCCTGCCCTAATCGGGGCGCCCATATCACGGGGGTGACGAGTTACCACGATGCCAGGTCTCCGGCATATTAGATTTATACAAAAATAGTGCATAATTTGTAAAAATTGTTCGTCGTTTCTACGAAAGGCATTCACAGTATTATTTAACGTTCTTTATTTTATTAGGGAGCGACATATACCGCTTTTATTGAAGAAAAGGCAAGAAAATGTTGGAAAGACCACTCCGGTCGCTTAAAAAATAATTAGCTTATATTTTTTTTATTAAAACCCTCTCATATTCAATACTTTTAATGTAAAAGGTACTTTTAAATGCAATGTTATAAAATACAGAATCCTTTTATCGTCTGAAATTTCAAAATAATGAGAGTATCAATTGTACTGAGCAATTTTCAATCTATATCATATTCTTATTTCAAAATCCTCTACATAAATTCAATAAGGTTTTGAAAAATTAATAAAATTTGAAGGTAAAAGGCATCACTATAAAGGTTAAATGTTTGAGTTTTAAAAAAGTATGTAAATATATTTATAGGATAATTTTCTCTCATTTACTGTGAAACTAAATTTTCGATAACAATTTTAAGTTTTTGTTAATATTTAATTAACTTTCGTGTGTTTGAAAAGCTGAAAAAATTCTTTCCTTTATTTTAAATATTCCAAGTTTGGTTGAGTTCGGCTTATTGTTTAAGAGAAGATACAGATCATCCTTGAATACACAGTCATAATGACTTTTACTTATATTATGATTTTCTAAATAACTTTTATTTATGTTATGATTTTCTAAATGACTTTTATTTATGTTATGATTTTCTAAATGACTTTTATTTATGTTATGATTTTCTAAATGACTTTTATTTATATTATGATTTTCAAAATGACTTTTATTTATATTATGATTTCCTTAATCGCTTTTATTTATATTATGATTTTTTGAATGACTTTTATATTATGAATTTTTAAATGGCTTTTATTTATGTTAGGATTTCTAAATGGCTTTTATTTATATTATGATTTTCTGAATGACCTTTATTTATATTATCATTTTCTAAATGACTTTTATTTATATTATGATTTTCTAAATGACTTTTATTAATGTTATGATTTTCTGAATGACTTTTATTTATATTATGAATTTCTAAATGACTTTTATTTATCTTATAATTTTCTAAATAACAGAAATTTATTTTTGTTTTAAATAAACATACAAGTTTTTAATTTCTCTTATGTTAACCTTTGTGCTTGATATCTCCGATGCAGTAAATTTCGCCCTAGAAATACTTATGAACGGAGAAATCAACAATTTTACGAAATCTATCAAAAAGTGTCTAAATATTTTTGGAACTGACTTCAAAAACACAGGTGAAGAAATTGAAATCATATTAATGATTTAAATAGAAGTTTCGAAATGCTAAATATCTCGAATAATTTATAAAAAGAAAAATTATGGTTTGGTTATTATCTGATTTTATAAATCACATAGAACAACAATGAGACGGTTCATTCGTTGATTTTCTGTTACATTAATATAATACGGAATAAGTCGTGGTTCGGGGTATCATCAATGCTGGATTTAGGCGTATCACGGTCTTAGGCAATGTTCATTCCCTAGTAGCACACAAATATTGTACAATATTAGTCAATATTGTTTAACATTGTGGAATATTGTTTTATATTATATAATATCTCATAATATTGTGCAATATTATGCTACAGGATGCGCTACTGGGGTTATGATCTCCCACTTTTTTTATTATTTTTTAAAAAAGAATTAACAAAATTATTGTCACATTTTAATACATTTTTAATTTAAAGATTATACTAAAGACTTACTTTAGGTTATTATTCTTTTAAGTTCCTAAAACGTGTAATTTATTTATTTACTTGTTTCCTGAGACGATCAGCTGTTTTGTCGGGAATATTAGTTATATTTTATTTCAGATATTTTTTTATAACTTCGTGTTCATGATTCCATCAAAATGCCTGCCATTAAAGCCGCGTTATTTCAATTATCTTTATTAAATTCAATTTTTTACATACAATTTTAATGAAATAATCTCATAAAATCATTGCATTATTTAAAAATTTAAATACCCGGTACATCTATACTTCAAATTTTTCTATACTATTTCTTAATTGTTTAGTAAACTACATAGATATTAAACTGAATTTTTCTTCCTTGGTTTTAAACAATGAAAAATAACACGATTCAATATTTGATAAACCAATGAAACTGGCTTGAAATTCCAGATAATAATATAATCTACAGTTGGAAATAAGTTGAAAAAATATTTTTAAAAATTGCCAAAACGTAAGAAAAGTTTGTACGATTATTAAATAAATATCAATAAAAGTTATTTTTTTAATTTTGTAAAAAAATGTAAAGTTGATAATTAGTAATTGATCCGAACAATAATATTTTTGGAAGTAATCGAGAAAAAAAAAACCAAAATTAAAAATCTCAACTAATCAACGTTATAAATAAAAATCTAATTTAAAGTTCTAAATAACCACTAGTATTTTTCCTTTAGTCGGGCGCCTGCGAAAAATCTCCAAACAATGTAGAATTCTGCCAAATTTCTAATAGAAATTTTAAAGCGAAAAATCGCCAAATAAAAAAGAATTTAGCCAAATTTTTTGGCGATTTTTCGCTGGCGTCCGGTTAACGGAAAACTACCTAACCACTTTGATGTGCACATTCCCACCCTCCAAAGAACATATGTACCAAATTTCGGAATTTCAACAAGTCTCAATAGGAAATAACGATGTTTATTAACGCTTATACACATACGAGATGTACACAAGCAATACACAAGAAGTAATCTACAGGAAATCAGCCACAACACACAAAGTGGACAGTCTTAACTTAACAGGAAGAAAGAATTATGTAGCTATTTTCACTAAAATCTCTCAAAACGCCTTCTGTTTTCCACTGCACCCAATTGCCTACTCACTACTCACACATGATTCAATGTTGTTTCAGCACCAAAATCCAAAATTCAGCGCTAAATTCAATCTCAGTTCGTAAATAACGACTGCAGTTCGCTAGATTGATCCAACCGATTCATCGCTCAACATCTATATAACTCAACACATACTCCAACCTTTTAAAGCAATCGAAGTAGGGCACAATCAACACGATTCTCCTAATTGGTTATATCACTAAAATTCCTGAAGATTCTAATATCATCTATTTTGACGCCGAAGTCATTGCAAATTCGCCAAATGATCGCCAAGTCGAGGGTCATTGATCCAACAAGCATTCAGGATCAAATACACCTGCACATAAAACTGTTTTTCTTAAAGTGTAACTAATTATGCTGAGAAGCAACGTTATAGATTCATAATAATGCACCCATTCAGCTTTATAATTAGTCGAAATTAATCAGAATTCTGGATTGTTCGACATCCACCTTTATGAAAAAATTATTTTAATAGCTGCTTGAAAATTATAAAAGATCTAGCTATTAAGCGGAATGGAACAAATAGAAGCATAACCAATTATATTTCACAAAATGCTGAAATTCTCTTAATATTAAATAATTCATATCTTTTGCATTTTTTAAACAAATTTATATGCTTGGAAATCAGGAAAGTAAGATTTTTTTAATGAAATTCTTCGTCCTTAGGCATTTCCGTAGTATGAAATCCGGAGACACACATTATTAAGAAAATCGAATAAGTAGTGAGCATCACTTTCTGTTGATCACTTGGTCTTAAAATTTAATAGATAACAACATTAGTAATGGCACAACCACATACCAATTTTTAATATTTTTGCATCGATATTTTATATTATTATACGTACAAAAAATTACAAACATTTGACTTATTTTATTTAAATTCTCATATGGGTGTTAATAATATATGTCGATATCTATCTATCTAGCTCATTTAATTTTTGTTATTGTGAAAATAAACAAATTTTTAATCCTTTCAGACAGTTTGCTTTGAATGTGACAATTTTTGATACTTTTGATGAAACAATAAAATATAAAATTTCATCAATCTAACAAGCAGCATTTTAAATTATCGTGTTCACATACATAAAAAAATCTTATAAGTTGCAAATACGTAAATATAATTTTTCCAAGACTTCCATCAATTAGCAGAAGACATTCTAATGTTGGTTTTTGTGCCTTGATATCATTTTTTTTAAAAAAAATTGCAGTACTTAGGAGACAAGACAAACGCTTTAACTCAACATTATATGTCATTTACGCTGCTATAAGAATATTAAGACTTTTAACAAAGAAAGTGTGGATTATATCTATACTGATTCACAGAGCTTAAAATTTTAAATTCGTCCAGATAAAATCACATAAAATTTGTTGTCCCATATATAAAATAAAGTTGTGTTTGAAATTAAATGCAAAAGAATAAAATGTTTGCAATTTTAATATTTTATTCTGGTGTATTCCTGGACATCTTAGATTCAATGGAAAGAATCATTCTAATGCTGCAGCAAAAAACAGTTATCTCACAAGAAGAAATGTTTGTCCTGTTTCAGGACTTAAATCGAATTATAAAGAAATGTTTGCTCCTTGTGTGATAATGTACCTGAGAGTCACAAGTTCATAACAAATAGCATTCCATTAATCATTTATTTCTAGTTTCAAAACAGATAATATTATCTGTAGATCAAATGCCAAAACGACTTTGTTTAGATCATACTTGTTTTACACAGAGGTATCAACTTCATTTGGATCCCACTAAGCTTATTCAAGATGTGGTATTATCCTTCCTGTATGACATATGATATGCAAATATCCTACATACAGTTTCTCCAAAATAAAGTACTTCAGAAGAGATGATCTTAATTTAAACGAGACAGTTGGTGAACTTTGCCTATGCCAATGTGTTTACCATTATTAATGTCATTGGTTTTATTCATAATCAGTCATTTCAGGTAATAAGTTCTTCGTCAGGAATATTAGTTAACTTAGATTCCAGATATGTCCGTTACATATAACTTCATGTTCATTCTTTAGTTATATCGCATGATTTTAAAGGCGTGCCATTTTAATTATTTTTTTAAGGTTCAATAAGTATACGGACTTTTCTAAAAGAAACAGCCCCATTTACATAACTAAAATATTGCGATTTCATTTTTCTTATAAACTATGCAGACATTAAACAGAATCCTTAATCTTTAGCTTCCGCCAATGAATTTCAATATTTGATTAATTATTAGTTAATTAATCAGTTTGAATTTCAGAGCAACAATGAAATCCATAATTGAAAATTAAACAATACATACATTTAAAATATAGTCAAAATTCAGCAAAACTTTGTGGTGCAACTATTAAATAGGTATCATTAAAAGATTATCTTTTTAAATTTTGAAAATGTGTAACATTTATTTTTGAGCAAAAATAGTATCAATGTCAAATAAAAACACCAGATGCAGTTTAATTTTAAATTAACTAAAATTCTAGTTAAATCCAAGAAAAATATTGCTTCAAAACACACACTTAAACCCACCAGCTATATGAAAAATTTTATGGTAATTGTAAGTCAAATAGTCTGGGCCTGTAGAGTGCCAACATATGTATGCCCACACACAAAACACAGACTGAATGTTTTTTAGTTTTTCATTTCTCGATTGTTTTCTTTTTTAAATTAACAAGTTTTTGTGCAGTTTGGTATAGATTCATTTACTCTTATGGCAGAAAAAACCTTTTTCAATCAACAAAAGTTAATGAACAAAACTCTCGTTCAAAAGGGTAACATTTATTAGCAGAAAAATATCTTGCTCACAGGCAGTTACATTTACAACAAGCTTCATGACCAGAGTTATCTCAACAAACATAAACATATATTTCTCAGAGCATCTCCGCCCTTTTTATATAAAATTTACATTAGATACATCTTTAACATTGGAAAAGGCATTTAACAGAAATTTAGATACAAATTCTTTTGTAATTAAATATTGATTTATAAGAGTTTCTAAATGATAAAAGACGAGAAAAAACTATCAATAATACTTAACAACATTGAAGTATAAGTATAGTTAAAAACAATATATGATGAAGTACTTTCATGCAAATAGTCACCGCACAAAACTTAATTAATACATGAATACTTTATGGACATGAGGATACTTTAACAGTACATAGAACAAGATTCCATGAATTATTTAAAATACAGTTTTCATTTCATAAATTTCTAAACATTTTGGTAGTAATAATATATTATAGGTATATATGATATATTTTAATGAATAACAACATTATTTAAAGTTATGATCTTCAAAAACATGTATATTTATGAAACTATATAGAATCCATGATTTAAAAGTTCTAAAAATGTTTATTTGCCCTTCTGTATTAATATTTTAAATATATATTTTATCACTAACATAAAATATTAATAAAAGTGATATAAGCAGAATGAGTTGATTTGAAAGCAAGACATAACATTTAATTACAGATGGAATTAAAAAAATAGAAACAATAACATAATTAAAAGGGGAAAAAATTATAAATCAGGAACTAAATTTTAAACTTCCTAAACTACAGAAAATTATTAGTAATTTGTTTTTAATTACAGCGGTGCTTTCTAAAAATCCTACATTAAACATGATTCAGAATCTTGGGTTATTTTTTTTACAAACCAATAATATTTTTCTTATTTTCTTATAAATATTTTTAATTATACATATTAAAAGTATTTCAAATACACCCTTTATGATTTTAAAATTCAATAAGATTTTTAATTATCTTATAAATACTTTTAATTACATAAAATATTACAAGTACTTCAGATACACAAACTATGGTTAATTCCTATAAACACCCAAAAATTCTAACAATGTATTTTAGTTTCTATATGTCAGTATATAATGCAATATCCAAAATTGAAATCTTTTAAAACTACAAATATGTTTTTATTACAATTTTTATAAAGTTTATAATTCATTGCAAGTAACATAAAAACCAGCAGTTACATGCCATAAGCATTTAAATTCATCTTCTCTTGTCCACATATTTCAAAAAATATTTCTATTTAATATAATCTAACAAGTTATAAATGCGTTTGATGTGCTAAAATTGTTTATAATTCATGTTTTTAAATCAGTAAATTGTATGGACCACAAATACATAAATCTTTCTTATCTAATATTATATTACATATTTTGATCATAAAATATCCACTCTTGAAAAAGCGCAGTGAAAATATCTCTATTAAATATAATAAAAAATTAATTTCAACTAAACAAAAGTGTATGCTTTACACTGAAAACAAAATACATCAAAAAATTATTTACATGTAATGAATAAAGTGAATAAACTAAAAAAAAAATTAATCTGATTTAACGACTCAATATTTTTTTGTTTATGGTTAAACAACAATAATTAGTTTGATAAAAAAGTAAATCGAAAGAAAAAAAAAGAAAGAAAGACATTTTAATTTTATTTTCACAATAGAAAAATATCACTTTGCAGTCAAAAACATGAAAGCAGTTAATGAATCAAAAGCAAAAAAAATGCATTCATCTCTTTTATGACAAAATCTTCAAATCTTAATTCATCAACATCACATAATTAATATAAAGTCTCTCTATATATTTATTTATATATATAAAAATGGAATGTATTTCAAGGAAAGAAATATCAATGTGTCTTTAATGTTCACATTAAGTTGCAACAGCCTTTCTTCTTTTTTGGTTCTCCAACAACTTCCAGTGGATCCCCTGCAAATTTTCTGGGTAACACACTTGGTGATGGAGGAATATTATTATCGTAAGCACTCCCCTCAAGAAACCCATTTTGCAGTAAGGATTTACCATTGGCATCTTGAACAGAACTGTTCGAAGTAATACTGCTACGTTGATCACATCTCTGCTTCTTCAAATCTGCCAGGCTGGACCCATATGTGGGACTAGTGTTGACAGTTACATGTATCTCTACATTAACCGACTGCCCAGGTTTCTGCTGAATAATGGAAGTAGTCTCTGTCACTTTGGTTTGAGGTGACTTCTCAGATGAATTAACATTATTTCCATTAGGAAGAATCTCGGGCGGGGTCTCTGCAGCAGTGTCCTTCTCTGGATTCTCATTTGGCACACTTTCTTTATTATCACACATACTGTTGAATATGGATGTAGATCTTTTGGTAGAATCTCCCATCTCCAGAGCTTCACTAGCAGTCTTGCCTCGGAATCTCTGGAGGGTGTCTTTACCTCCAAGAGGAAGAAAAGTGAGATCGACATCTTTCAGATCCACATCAGAATCTATATTGGTTTCCTTTTCTTGGGAATCTAAGGAACTTTTTAATTCTTCATCCTAAAATTATTAATAATAATAATAAAAAACATATATAGTAAAGAAATGGAAGTTATACGAATAGCATATTAAAATTATAGTAAATTATAGGCATAAACTACAGAATTTATTATAATGCTAATTTGCTAATTGCTAATTTGCAGAAGCTCATTTTGATTATTTACAATTTAATTCTTAACATTTCATTTTTAATAATAAAAATGCTGTTTTTTTTTTAAAAAAATAAATTTACATGTAAAAAAAAACCTCCCCTTATAAATAACAACAATTACAAAACTTTGGCACAACAGCCTTGCATGTTCAATGTATAAATGGAAATTATAAGAATATTCATTAATATAAATTCTTTTATAATGTAACAAATATTTTTTCAAATTTCAATATTAATGGATATGAAAAATTATTGAATTTCATTTATAAAGAATTAAAAAAGGTGTATTGTGCATTTTTATTGATTGCTTTCTTTCAAATTTGACAGTTCAAATAGAGTAACTAGTTTAAAGTGTTAAAAAAGAAATAGTTAATTAACATTAACTAAATTAAACATAAAAACACATACAATCAAATCTTGAAAATAATTATAATTAACATAAAATGTTAATGATGGTATTACAAGAGAAACAAACTATCTTTTTACGAATCCTCTCTGCTTTATTTAAATATTTAGAAGATAGTTATTTAATTGTATAAAGTAGCAAAATATTTTATTGCAAATACAAGCCATAACTTCCTTGAAAAATAAGAAATAATTATAATAAATAATTCAATAATTACATCCAGTTTAGACCAGAAATATTTTATACAAATAATAAAAACAACTGTTATAAAATATAAGCATAGATATGACAACTACTGGTTCGAAATGAAAATTTCTTCAAAAAATACACTTTAAACAAAAATAAAAGCTAGAAAATTACTTTAAATGCATACATCCAACTTCCAATTTCACAACCTGACATCAAAGTTATTACAAACAAAATTATATATACATACATCTAAAAGATTGGTACCATCCTTTTCTTGCCTGAGACGAGCCTCTTCTCTAGCTTCTCTACGTGAGATTTGAACTTTTTCTCTAATGCTCGTTCTTCGAATGGATTGGCTAAAAGAGAAAATAATAATGAATACATTATAAACAAGAAGAGGATTTAAATGAAAGAAAAGAAATCTAAAGAGAAAAAATGAAAGAATTAAAAAATAATACATTCATTCATATTATTAAGCTTTTCTCTCTTTTTTTTTCACATCTCAGACTCGTTAATAAGAAGCCATAATATATTTGCCATATATATACTTTATTTGCCATTAGCGATAAGATATTCATCTTCAATACACATATAATAATAGAATAAATATATAAATTATAATTAATATTTTAACATATTAATAGCATAAAATTTCCATTTTTCTTAATCTGAAAGTAAAACATGATATTATGAACATTGCAAAAATTATGCTAAGTGTTTGAAATCCAAACATCTGGCTCAAAAACATAATGGTCAGATGTAATATAGTAAATACAACAGAAAACCTACTACTTATTTTCATTCTTCAAGCACTTTAATGCACAAATATTCCACCCCCCCCCAAAAAAAAAAAAAATTTAAAAAATCCTATCTTCTTTATTGATAATTTTGAAGAAACTAAATAATTGAAGGACAAACTAAATGCATTTTAGAAGAACCACAAGCTTACAGAAATTCATCAGTTAGAACACATTAAAATAATATTTAGACAAAAACTTTGAAAATCAATAAAGTTCCAAGTTATATTAAAGTACAGGGCATTGCAAAAAATGCAATAACAATGTATTAGATAGAAAAAGGTAGAAAGTTGATGGTTCAACACAATTTAAGTTTGCATTAAGGAAAGTTTTCAAAGAGTTACAATGATTTGCCAAGTAGACTCACCATTAGAGGAATTAAAAATAAATTTTAAAAAGATGAATTTGTTAAGAATGTTTATAGATCATGGAGATATGAATCGAAAAAAGGGTATAAGAAAAGCATGGATTCCAAATTCAACATATTTTGAAACAATTTGTATTCAAAAGTTACCTGAATAGATATTCAAATCAAAATACAACAGATAGAAAAGTTGTTTTATGAGTGTTATTTGAAAAAAAAAATGCAGTTTTAAATATTTTAAATCAAATATAATGAGACATAATGCTAGAAGTTTTTCTTTTGGTGAATTTCCAAGAATAAAGTTTGTGGTGCAAAAGCTACAATATGAAAAGAAAAATTGCTGAAAATCCAAAATGAAATATTTATAATGTACAAGATTCTTTAACTTCATTATCATCAGCTTGAAAGGAAAAACAACAAATTTATGTCAATGTAATTTACCATGAATATTAATAAATATTTTACAATTTCTTCCAAATACTTTATAAGCAATCAAAAATAGTTAATTCTTTTTTTTTCTTCTGATATTTTATAGCACAAAAAATCTACAAATTCAAGAATTCAGTTTTGCCCAATTCTTTTTATATATTTTATCACCAATTATTTTTTATATACTTTCATTCCTAATTAAAAAATAAATTTCTGCACTTATAATATACAACACGTTGTTATCTTACAAGATATATAGAATGTTTTGCTTTATATTTGCACCTATAACATATAGTTAGATCTGTGAAATGTGCGACTGTGCCCCTCCTCCCCGTAAAAAGGGGTTGTGCAAGCAAATGTGGTGAGTGTGTAGCAAAGTGGTACTCTTGGTCCTAGTTGGTGCTACTTCGAAAAACAAGAGACACTCCTTTCGGCTTAAATCTGCTGCTGTACTAACGGGGGCTTGTCCATAGGCAAGTGCCATAAGAAACAACAACAATAAACATATAATTGAACAGGGTATTAGAAAAATTTAAGGAAAAAGGCTAGCAAAAATAAACTCTTAAAGTCCTTTTATACAAATATTTTAATATCAAAACTACAGTATTTACTGATTCTTCAATTTCAAATAGAGTTTTGCATGACACGAAAATAAAACAAGAGATAATTTATAAATCTTGAATATTAAGATGTTAAGGATGACTTGATTCCAAAACTAAAGAGTTTCTAAAAATACCAATCACAGCTGGTATGTGAATTGAATATAAAAAATTATCCTGTAAGTATATTTTAACTAACAGATGTAGAAAACAATAGAATAATTGAAAAATGTTTGCTGCTACATATTGTTATTTCATAATATATAATTTTATCTTTTACCTTCTAGTAAAAAAATGAGAGCGTTTTATTAATCTGAAAAGATGATTAAAATTGGAAAAAGTGAATTTTTAAAAAATAAAAACAATTTTTATCAAATAAATGAAGGGGGAAGGAAGAGAAGAGGAAGAAACCTTTTATAAGACTTGGTACATTTAAATGCAAAAGCAGCATACAAAATTCAAAGGTAGTTTGACTTAATGAAAATGAGTAAGATTTCAAACTTATTAAAAATGCGAAAACTTGAAAAGGCAGCAGAAACGATAGAAGCCATTTCAATAAATTATAGTTTTTTATATGTTAAAATAAAATGATGCATAACATTTTATTCCTTTAATTGTCTATTAAAGTCAAACAAAATAAATATATAAATAATATCGGATTTTTTTTTTTTTTTTGCAATTTTATAAGAATATCTAAGAAATTTATAAAAGGTAAAAGATTACATGGTTAAACCAGAAGTTAAGAAATGCAGCACACATTTACAAGTTTGCAATTTGATTAACTGATCAAAAATTATATAACCTGTTAATAAAGTTTTTAATATTATACATAAAATAATGAATGCTAAAATTTTCAGTAATGTGAAAATTTTGATTGCTATGAGTAAAATAAAGTTATATTTTGTAGTTACCTTCGAGTATTCTGACTATGTGATCGCCTTAATCGGTTGCTCTGTGAACCTTTTCTGGTTTCCATTTCAAATTTTAACTGCATTATTCGTTCCCTAACTTCTATGTCTTCAGAAATTTCTGTACAAACAGATGAAAATAATTATATGTTGGAAAGAAAAAAAAATGAAATTATTTTGGAATTATAAATAAAAAATAACCATTTACCATATGGAGTTTCTCCATTTTTTGTTTTTGCATTAATGTCAGCACCAGCTTGAACAAGCATTTCAATGGCATCAGGCTGGAAAATAGGTAATAATAATCCATAACATTTTATTTATGAGCATTTTTTAAAGCAGTATTTGCTTTTAAAATTAAAAAAAAAAAACAGTTATTAATGATTACAATTAGAACAAAATTCCCAAACCCACTGTTGTGATATCTGTACGAATTTTGCCAGCTCTCAGAATTTTGTGCAATATTCCAGAAATATTGTAAGTATATTTTGAGTTAATAGTGAATGAAATTGCTGTAACAATGACCATAAATTAATCTAGGCGTCTTTAGTTAGAGTCGCATCCTGGACATGGTAGTTCTGCATGCTATCTGTGAGCAGTGCGAATGTGTCCCTGTAAAAAAGGGGTTGTGCAAACGAATGTGATAAGTGTGTGTCATCGTCATATGAGGTAGAAATCCGAATTCTAAATTCTGCCCTCAGGTGCTCAAGGGTCTATACCCTCAGAAGCTACTTCATACAACCTTACTGTTGTAAAGAGAACATATCACGATCATCATTATTATGACTATAAATTATTGTAATAATATTAGCTGTTTTTAGTATTAATATGATGCATCTATATTAATAAAAATGGACAGCGAAATGCGTTGCTAAGCGCAAAACTGGAGAACGGCTCGACCGATTCGGCTAATTTTTTTACAAATATTTTCGTTAAGACACGAGGATGGTTCTTATGGAGAGAAAATATGAAAAATCTACGTGGAAAATAGTTAAAAAGACATTTTTCTTACTTTCCCGCCAAAAATCTTCACATCCTTCCCCTACACCAATTGAATAAAATAGCAGGAAGTAATAAATTAGGTTTTGTTTAGAAAGAAATACGCGAAGGCGGTTGGTTTTCATTTATAGATAACGGGATGTTTAAAAAAGAAAGAAAATAGTTGCTTTTATCATTAGTCTGTATGGTTATTTAATCTATAACTGCTCAAAATAAAGTCTGGGCAGGGCAGAAAAAAAGAATAACAAAGGGAAAAAAGAGTTTGTAGAAATAAAAGTAGTGAAGAAAAAAAGGATAGAAAAAAAAAGGGCGTGTGTGTGCCACCATTATTTCTTCTTTGCGCGGCCTTTTCCAAGCTGTTTTTAAACTTTCGCATCTTTTGAAAACCAATTGTGTCTTTATTTGTTTAGTGTGTTTGCATTTATGAAAACTTGAATCTCATTATTCTCTTAAAACGTAGAATTTTAGACCTTTCCCTCCACCATTTAAGTAAAATATCAATTCCGGGACAATCATTGCACGAATAGAAAGAGAAAAATGAGCAGTACAATGAACAGAACATTTAACGAAAATAATACTATAAATAAATTGTATGATTATCAAAATTTGTTTGGTTTAAAAATATTTTGGTGAAAAACCGGTTATGAGACACAGTTACATAAAATATTATATGAAAATTTTAGCTAGAATATATACTGGCGAACCGACTAGCCGCCAAAGGCGGCTAGTTATTATTATTATGTATTATTAATATGTATATTATTATGTACGCCATATTATGTGTATGTATATTATTATGTATATTATTATACTGGCGAACCGACTGGCCGCCAAAGGCGGCTAGTTATTATTAAAAATCCTCATGAAAGTATATTCTTTCAGGTAAAAGTATAATATAATACAAAAATTTGCTATTATGCTTATAATAAACATAAAAAACTTGATATGTTTTGGAAATTAATGATATTTGGTAATAAATAATGGCTCTCAATTATATAATAATAACTTATATTAATAAAAATGGATCTCGAAATGCTTTGCTAAGTGTAAAACTAGAGAACGAATGGACCAATTCGGCTAATTTTTTTAAAAAATATTTTCGTTAAGACACGAGGATGGTTCTTATGGAGAGAAAAAATGAAAGAAAAAAAAAAAAAAACCACCTGCGAGGAAAATAGTTAAAACAACACTTTTTTTTACTTTCCCGCCTAAAATCTTTATTTCCTTCCCCCCACATCAACTGAGTAAGATAGCAGGAAGTAATAAATTATGATTTGTTTAGAAAGAAATATGCGAAGTCAGTTGGTTTTCATTTATAGATAACGGAATGTTTAAAAAAGAAAGAAAATAGTTGCTTTTATTATTAGTCTGTATGGATATTTAATTTATGCCTGCTCAAAATAAAGTCTGGGTAGGGAAGAAAAAAAAAAGATAACAAAGGGAAAAAAGGGTTTGCAGAAAGAAAAGTAGTGAAGAAAAAGATAGAAAAAGAAAAGAAAAGAAGTGTGTTTGTGTGTGTGTGTCACCATTATTTCCTTTGTGCATGGCATTTTGCAAGCTGTTTTTAAACTTTCGCACCTCTTGAAAACCAATTGTATATTTATTTCTTTAGTGTGTTTACATTTATGAAAATTTGAATCTCATTATTCTATAAAAACGTAGAATTTTAGACCTTTCCCTCCACAATTTAAGTAAAATATCGATTCCGGGACAATCATTGCTCGGATAGAAATAGAAAGATGAGTAGTACAATGAACAGAACATCTGAAGAAAATAATACTATAAATGAATTATATGATTATAAAAATTTGTTTGGTTTAAAAATATTTTAGTGAAAAACCAGTTATGAGAAACATCTACATAAAATATTATATGAAAAATTGAGCGAGCATTAATACTGGCGAACCAACTGGTCACAAAAGGCGTCTAGTAATAATAATAAATCGAAGTTGTGTAAAATTTATATTTTAAGTTGAAAAGTAAAAGGCTTTACTTATTAACACAAAACATAATGCTAATACAAAAAACATGATATTTCATGAATGAGGAATTAAACTGTACTCACATGGCCCCAACAGGCAGCTGCATGTATAGGCTGCCACTGATCATCATCGTGTACATCTACAGTAACATGATGGCTCAGAAGAAATTCTAACACAGACAAATACCCATTTGCTGCAGCTATATGGATCTAGAAAAACAGGTAAAAAATTAACATTGGCTTTTTTAAAAAAAGTATGCACTACATAATAAAAAAGTTAATTACGCTTCACTAAATATCTCCACTTTAAATAAAAATATTTGTATTCTTTGCTGGTTTGTAAAAAAATAAAAATATATACATTAAATTAAAATAATTTTGCATTTTTGAAGATCACTGAGTGAATAAGAAAGTGGAAAACAAGACTATTGGTATTGCAACTATTTAACAACAATGCAAACTATAAATGTCTATGACATCACAAAATATTCAATTCTTGATTTAAATTGACAATGAGTAAGACAGTTTAAATAAAAATAGTGTTTATAATAACATTTACTAGAATATGTGTGTACAATGTAGCAAAAATAGGCATATCGGAGTTCCAACAAACAATGGGAGAAAAAAATTGGAGGTTAAGAAACACGAAATCTTCAGTTCTTAAGGTTAAAAAAATTTTGTGTTCGTATATATATGTATATAGATATATTTATAAAAAATAAACATTATGAAACAAAATAGGTAAATTATTTGAATGGTAGAGCTTTATACTTGCTAGATTTCCTGGAGCTTTAAAACAGAAAGAAAGAATGTGAAATCTGTGTATATGAATAAAGAAAAGCATACTTTAACGCTTATTTGCACATTAATTATAACTTTAAAAATAAGGTCCATCACTAAAGTTTATTATATTTATCAATATATGTCTAAGATGGTAAATTAGGTAGTCATGCCGCCTTCCAAGTCAACGAATTTTTGTTGACTTTTTTTTTTTTTGACGATTTGCATAGTTTTGGCAAAGTAGATGAAAAATCTAAGCTTGTTCAAAAATCTTACCGAAGCAAAAATTTCATATATGTTATATATGAAATCTTTTTTTAAAAATATGTAAGCAATTTTCGAGCATACTAATGCAACAAAATGCAATATGGTTATCTTCACATAATATTATTAAAAAATGAAAAGCTAGATTTTAGAAAATTGATTCTGCATTATAAAATGTTTGCTTAAAAATTGATTGTATTTAACTTCATTTCTGGAACATAATTTTATATATAATAAGAGCCGGCCACAGAAGTTTGCAAATGGTGCAAAGCTCACAAGAATAGCGTTTCTGAGCATCGCTCAATGCTACACGATTTTGTAGAACGGTTTTTAAAAAAATTTCAAATATAAATACATTTAAATAATGTAAGCGTTTAGTAACTATTGGATATTTCTAGTTTGGGTTTGAGTGTGACCGAATTGCAAATAGCTAGAACCGACTAAATACTTAGAAAATAGCTGTTAGCTTAACATGAATAAAAATGATAGTTGTTATGTTTGCATGTTCTGCATACCTGCCAAAACAACTGGATTTAATTAAACCAAATTTTGTTTACTTATTATTAAAGGCAAAAGAAAGAGTACTGCTAGCTTTTCAAAGTGCAAAAATTAATCAAACATTCCATTTGTTAGAATAAAATACAAGTTAGATATATATATATTTAAAAAAATCATGCTTAAAATAAGTTTTAGCTAATTACTCAAATAAGACAACTCAATAAGACTTACTCAAATAACACTTTATATTTCAGGTATGTGAAAAATATTTTCAATATTAATTATTAGAAAACTTTAATAATTCGTGAGAAAATTCAAGTTTTTTGAAAAACGTTTGGTTCAAATGATATCCTAATTTATATTAAAAAAAGACAATAAATATTTCAAACGATAAACTACTTTTGTATAATATTTTATACAAAAGTATTTTTATATTAAATTATTATAAAAATATCATAAATAATAATAAAAAAAGATTCAAACCTGAGTTACGTCAGGTATATAAACAAGTTTCTTTTAAACATGAGACATAATAAGTTTTTTGTCCTTAAATATAATTCAGATAATATTTGCCAACTGACTGGAGATAGCTTCATAAATGTGTAAACATGTATCACTCTAAAAGACAGTATCGATTGCGTTTATTTATTTAATAAAATCATGTATATCGGTAAGTTTTGATTTCCAGAAATCACAGTATTACTATATTTATAAAAAATAATTTATTTGAATTACAGCAAAATATTAGGAAAATTATGTCAACTTTATCAATTATTGGTCACGTCTGTTAATTTTTTTTAAAACTTTGAAAACAATATTAATAAAAACTATTTGAGATCTCGTTAAGAATAATTTATCACTTGATAATTTAACTTACTAACCCAAATTTCTTACAAAAATGTAAGAAGGAAAAATAATTATTAATGTATTATTATTTAATGTAATCTTATTTTAAAAATCCTCATACATACTTTATAAATTTACGAAGGGATTCGTTCAGCTGTTTGGTTAATTAAAAATTTGTTTATACGGCTGCAATGTCATTTTTATCTAAAAAAAAATATTTTCCCACATTTTTCATTTTTTTATTATAACAATTTGGCCAATATTATAAATAAAAAAACGCAATATTATTTTGATGAACGAAATTTGTTTTAAGGAGCTGCAAGTTAGTTTTTGTACTAAATCCCCTCCCTTTTGTTTTTATTTTCAAGCTAGCCTTGAATAAAGATTTCAAAAACGAAATTCAAATTCCATAAACTTATTTATTTTAATTAAAATGAGACCGATTTCTAAATAAATGTTTAACGCAGAAAAATTCTGATCGTTAAAACTGCTGATAAGCATTGTTTTCTTCAAAGGCTTCGAAAATTGACTTAAATTCTTTTCAAATCAATACATTACTTTCGTCCTCCTATATGAAGCAATTTATAAACAGTGACATTAAAAGGCTTTATGATATATATCATGTGTTAATTTTTTTCATGAAGTTGGTTTGGAACACAAAATAAAGCTGCTTTTAGTGACATAGTTCAACAAATCAAACACTTAGTAGCTTTTTTTTTAAATGGAAGAAGATACATTTTATTTCAGAGGTTTTTGATTTTTCAGAGATTATGCATTCATTTTATAGTATAATCCTAGTATACGGTACCCCTTGATTTGGCGACTTCATAGCGAGAAGACGTGACGTCATTTCTGCCACGGACGCTTCTTGGCTTTTTGCCTAAGTTATGGTTCCTGTTGAGTTATTCAGATGTTTGGCGACATTTTTCAAAATGGCGCCAAAGGGGTACCGTATACTAGGATTTAACCCAAATTATTGATCCGCTGTTTATAACCAACGAAATAAATGTGAGGAGGTACATATGTCAAAATTAAAAAAAAGGAACTTACAGGACTAGCACCATTTTCATCAATAAAATCCAAGCTTTCCCCTTGTTCAACCAATTTTTTCAAATCATTCAACATCCGAATTTCCGTTGCAGCACGAGTTTGATCGATCATTTCTTGAGTGATGCCTAACAAAAAAAGGGAAAAAGTGAAAATAAGGAAATTGATCATGAAAGTAAAAATAATAAAACATGTTTTATCAACACTCTCTAATGTTCAGCATTTAAACGACAAAATTGTTTAGTTTTAAGAAATATATTCTTTAAAGAAGGGGAAAAAAAAAGTGAATATTCCAAAGTCTACCATAGACACTAATTACCTAATTAGTATTGTACAAATTATTTTATACTTTCAAAAGTTTAAGTAATTTTTTTACTAATTTAGCGAATATCTTAAATTAAGCAATGCACAAAATAAATACTTATCTGAATAAAACCTCAAATTTCATTTTGTTTCAACTTTTTTTAGTACCAATAACTTTTTAAATTTTAATTTGTTACAAAATTAAGTAGTTATTTTCAATAACAGATAAAGATAGATTATCAATTTTTATATGATTTTTTTGAGAATGAGCTTCAAATACTATGGAAAAATGGAGGTCAACCGGTTGTTGTAACCATTCTTTCTTTGTCAAATCCTTCATTATTTGTGACTTTAAGTATATACTATTTTCTTTTTTTGCTTTTTTACAAAAAATATTTTAAAATAATAACAATAATAATAATAATACTTTCTGAAAAAGTTGTAGAATGTACATTAAAAACATAAATCACAATATAGAAGATTTTCTTAAGTCAAAGCAATTATTTTTTGAGAAAATATGGTGCTGGTTAGTCAAATTTAAAAAAATAAAGTTATATAGCAGCAAAAAAAAAAAAAGACCACAAACCTCTTTTGGCCATTTCATTTTCTATATAATCTAAAGTAGCATCATCATCACAAATATCATATGGCATGTTCCCATCAGCATTGACTGCTAATAAATCTGCTCCTCTGTGAAAAATAAATAAATATGTCAACCCAAATTGTTAAGCATTTAAAAACAATAAGAATCTAGTAAATTATATTATAATAATAGAAAGAACCTCTTCATGTTTTTTAATAAATATTTATTGCTTCTGTTCATTGGTGAACATGAATTTGAAGGAATTAACACTGAAAAGTAGAATTATAATTAATTTCACATTTTTTTTCTGTTTTAATGTCATGGAAATGGAGGCAAATGTTCTTTAAAACACACAAGTAATTTCGTAAAGATATTTTTTTCAACTCTAAATGCACGTATACTTTCAGGAAATTCACAGAAAAAGGAAACCGTAAATTTAATCAAACACTTCTCATTAATATTTTGAAAATAAAATGAAAGTTAGAAAAAGGGAACTTTGTTTTACTCTTCTCAACTACAATCATTAAATTATTATTATTTAAAAAAAATATCAGCTGAAGGGTTTCAGATTATCAGCGTTCCTAATATGAATATAAAAAAAGATTTAAACAATTAATCAAGGGTAATTCACCAAAATTGCTAATAAGAAGTTTGTTAAATATATCAAATGATATTACTTTACGGATATGTTGATCAAACAAATATAATTAAAGTTTTATTTTAAGCTCAGTTATTGTTTGCAACTTCAATGTAAAAGGTATATATTAGCACATTACGTATATTGTTTATATTGCGATAAGGCAGTTATTTTTCTTCAATCGTTTTATTTTCAAGGTTCATCGATGTGCAAAATAAGCACATTTTCTTACAAATCAAAATAAAACAATTGACATCTGTATTCTACAAATAAATTTCTGAATTGGACGATTACAATTACATATTAATAAAATATTTTTCATCGAAAAGACTTCTGATTTAAAAAAAAAATTAGAAGTAACAATCTAACAATCGCCCGTTATCCATGTCGTCAAAAACTACAGTTTAAAAAACCTCATTAATTCAAATAATTTTTAGAATGTTATGGTTGGTAGGGCGTTGAATTCGAATACCCTTGGATTATGATTTCGAATCCCACCAGCCGAAGACTCTGTGTGTGCGGTGGCTTGTACACTTATAAATCTGATATGGTAACAAAGTCCTCCATGGTGTGAGTATTATCATTGGGAGTACTGCTTCAGAACTGACTGAGGTCTAAATTACGATAGGTGGACGAATGAATGAAATGAATAAATGAAGTCCGTCCCGTAAAAAGGGTTGTGACGCGTGAATAGCTTAAGAAGTACACTTAGCCCTAGACAGAGCTATTGAAAAACAAGAGAAGATCTCTCGCCTTAAAATCGTCGACTTCGTCAGGGGGCTTGTATATGAGAATTGTCATTAGAAACGACATCCCCACCACAGTTGAAATATACAGGATACCATGATCTTTTTTAAATCATAGTTCATTAACTAATGTCCAAATTCCTAAGATACAAACATGGACTTTATACTTGAAAAGTGCTTTAAATGACACGAAGAATTACATTTAATATTATTATAATAAACGATTTTAGACGGTTTAGGAAGATATCTCAATCAAAAGACGGCGTTTGCTAAAGAAGGTTTTATTAATTGGTTTAAAATAATGAAATCCAAAACTTTATCATTTTAAATTGACAAGAGTAGAGCATATGACCGAGAGGGCCAGAAATCAATATAAAAATTTAAACTCAGCCGTTTTTTCCCGACGTTTATTTATAGATGCTCATATTCTTTACTTCATATACATCTTTTTGCTAGTTGGACCTCTACCTCTAAAAATTTACAAATTACTTATTGTGCCACACTTAACTTAAAAATGTAAAGAGATTAAAAAAAGGATTCATACAATACTCGTGCTATTGCTGAAACTTACTTCGAAATCAGGTATTTGACGATATGTAAGTGTCCACAAGTAGCCGCTGCGTGGAACGGTGTCCACTGTTCACTATCTTTGGCATTGACATTCGCTCCGAATTCGATAAGTAACTTCATCATTTCTTCACTATCGTCAATGCAGCACTGAAAATGCAGAAAATGAGTAAGCATTTTGACAGCACTACACGTTATCAACATTTTTTTTTGGAAACGAAAATGAGAAAATAGGCGTAATTCAATCTAAGTTATAGATTTTTTTTTAGCTACCAGGGATTATAGATGCTGGCATTAGTATGCCAAAAAATCAAAGCAATAGCACATTTAATTCATTTTAAAGTACTAAATACGATAAAAGAAGGAAGAACAGTACCTTTACACAGACACAGTAACCTTAACTAACACAATGGATATTTACGTCTTAATGAGGGCCCGACTTAGCCTAGTTGGGTCCCGAGGTAAAAACTACTTTGCCTCCCCCCCCTAATGAAGTTCATTCATTAAGAAAAGAAATGTAAAATAAATTTTCTATCCGATTTGGGAGCCCCACTTATGTGGAGGCTCGGGGCAACTGACCCGTATGCTCCTGCTTTAGTCAGACCCTGGTCTTAATATATACTACATGCGTAACATTGAAGACGATTAATACAGGACACAATAAAAAAATGCTGAAAATACCGTATAGAAAATAAATAATTTATTATAGTACAAAATAGAAAAATATTCAAAAATATCTAGTGCAGGTTAATATAAATATACAAAACAAATGGATGTTAAAAAATTTAATTAAGAATAAAATATATTCGCTTTAAATCAGTATTGTAATAAATAATATTGAGTGCAGTTTTAATGAAACTTAATTTCATAAAATAAAAATGCTATATTATATATATATATATATATATATATATATATATATATAAAGACAAAAAGTTCAGTCACTTAAAAAGAACGCAATCTACATATAAGGTTTTAAGAAACATTCAAATTTAAAAAAATTAATCTATCTAATGACATAATGACATAATCACTGAATATTATTCTCAGTTAATTCTGAGAAAAAAATCCTAAAAATGAGATAGTTTTTAATATTTAAATAAAACGCATAATACCTGATGCAGAGCTGTTAAACCATCTTCATTCGTTGAATCAGGAGAAACCTGAAGCATTAAAAGCCTCCTCACTGAAAGAAAAAAAAATGTTCGAAATTGTAAAAAGAATCTTGTACCGAATTTTTTATATTAAAAATATCAAAATGCATTACATTACAATTACATATTCGAATCTCATGAATACGATTTTTTTTAAATGCAAAACTATTATATTTAATTGAATTAAGTAGAGTTTAAATTAAAAGAAATCATTTCAACCTTATACAAAAACATATAGTATCTAAATTTATATGGTGATCCAAAATAGTTATTAAATAATTTGCCCCACCGATAATTGTGCATGCTATTTGACGTTTAAATGTACATTATTTTCTACTTTTATTTCCCTAACATGCTCTAGTGATTCCAAAGTAAAATTTATGGGGCTTTTCCGACTTATATAACATAAGTATGAATTGGCTCAGTTTTTATATTAAAAATTGGCTTCTGCCTGCCTGAATGGTTCTTTGGTTTTGCTTATTATTTTAAACACTGGTCCGATTTCGAACATTTTTATTTGGAAGCTCATTACCAAACGATATGCCACTAATGATCATACTGCTCTCCATTTTCAAAAATAAATAAAGAAATAAAAAACACCTATTCACTTGACATTTCCTTTGGGCCTTAACAAAATCTCCCTGCAACAAGCACGATATAGATTTTTTTTTCACTTACTCATTTCATGCAAAAAAAAAAAAAAAAGAGTATATAAGCTTCAGAGAGTTCATCAATGGTGAGATTCGCTTTCGGCAGCGTACTCCCTCACCCTCTCCCAAGTTTTAGCCAATAGGAAGCCTTATTCGCCAAAGTCACAAACTCTTAGCCAATCAGGGACGTTGCTTCACCAAAATTACAGAAACAAATTGAAATTCGCTCGGTTAAATCCTTAAGTCATGGTAGTATATCAAAAGCAATAGCCTTTAACAGCCACATCATTAAGGAGATAGACCTTTTCTCTAAAGGTCGGGTGCTCCGACAATCCTTTTAATGAAGATGAAGATCAATGGTGAGATCAGTTCATCAAATTTTGAGAGATATTTGAAAATAGATCCTAATATCAAGAACTGGGAACGATTTTGTTTACTTTTTTTTAACAATTGATTTCACCACTTTGCAAGTTCAAATCAATCCAAAAAGAATACTATATGTTTATTAGTAGCTATAATAAAATAATACTTCCATTTGTTATGATAAAATGCAGTTTTTCTGTATTGCAATAACAACATTGCAGCAATTAATTTAGTGTTGAAAAGGATAGTAACCGGATGCTAGTTTATGCTTAATGTTTCCATCTTTCATTTTTTCATATCTAAGAAAAAGAAATCAATTGCTACTCGAATCTTCCCTAAAAGTGATTAATTGTTTTTTTTAGTACGTAATTGTGGCGCACAGTAGCATTTATTATCTCTTTTGGAAGTGTTAAATGAAGTTTTTAAATCTTAATTTATGAGAAAAAACAGAATGTTTGAGTTTTTATAAGCATCAGAGCTAGAGAGGAAAAAATCTCAGTGACCATTATTGATTTTAATACCCTCTTAATGCATTAAAGAATCTATATCCATCTTTTTTTTTCTCCCTGGCGAAAGTGCTTTAGCACTCTTTCTCTTTTATCCGGACATGGAAAATGAACAGTCCTTAAAACAAAAAAAGATAAGTGGGGATAAAAATGCTTAATGTGCTCATATCTGAGAGATAATCCAAGTTTTTTTTAAATGCTACACAGATCAAAGGGATATTCCGATTTCTACAGTATCCCCGATTTTCGAATATGCATAAATTTAAAATTTTTATATGTAGAAGAAATTTTTGATTACAATTAAGTACATGCAAGAAGAATTCAAGATCCACTCTAAAAGTTATCAAATGACAATTAGAATAGTAGTGTAAAGAAATGCTAAAAATCAGCAGATAAGTCAATCATGTTGTAATCTATATATTTATATATATATATATATATATATATATATATATATATATATATATATATATATATATATATATATA
>JAOUZG010040464.1:5505401-5517316 GCA_026289955.1 Argiope argentata
CACACACACACACACACACACACACACACACACACACACACACACACACGGAGAGTGAGCTAATAAGAACTAAAAATAGGAATTAAATAGAATAACATGAATTTAAACGAGAAGAAACTATAAAAAGTTACAGTTCTTTAAGAAGCATATTTACATTACAGCTTAACATCGCGGATAATGTTCAGTATATCATATAAAGATATGAAAAAGAAAATCCAAAAAAGAACAGTTTGGGGTAATATATGAATATACAATAACTTAAGAGATAAAAACTATTTGCTGAGTTTTTAGACAAAGTGTGACAAAAAATTAAAATAAAAGTGAAAATATCAAATAAAATATCCAACTTAAACAAGACGAAGTTTTTGCCTCGATAAAAAGATAAAGAAAATGAAATTAGATATTGTCTAATTGTATTAATCAATTATAAAGAGAATCATGATTTCCTTAGAATTTTGGGAAACGAATGAATCCTTTCAGAAACCGTTTTTTAAAATGGAAGCATTTTGTAAGTCAGTTACATAAAAAAAATGGTACAAAAATCGATCTTTTTTGAAAGAAAAAAAAAAAAACTTTTTTCTCTTATTTGATCTGATTTTCATTTATGTTCTCAATAATTAATTTTCACAGTCAATAAATAAAAATACATTTTTTAAATTGTAATTAGAGGCAATGATTTTTATAGATATTTGTACGAAACAATAAAAAAAATCTTGAGAAGTATTAATAATTAAATTTATCTAATTCTGTAGCTTCCAATTCCAACTTATTTTTCGCCTTTCTCAGTCATCTTTTATTAATTTTTTTTTAAATCCCACTCATTCGATATGAAATGCTATAAAGAAAAAGTATTGAAACGGAAATAAGTCCAGCAAAGAAATGGTTTTAAAAGAATTTAAATTTTTTTACGTATAAGTATAAAAAATAAAGGTAGCATTAATAAATTAAAATCATGCATTAAATTAAATTAATGCATAAAATATTAAATTGAAATCCTAATAAATTAAAATCATGTATACATTGAGAATTATTAGAGTAGTTTTTGTGTCTTGCATTATATTTTTCACAGAATACATCAAATTCAAAATGGGGCAAATAAGAAAGACCTATATTTAAATAAATTAACTATATTTCACAGAAACGTATAATATAGAAAAGTAATAGATACTTTTTGTTTCAAACGCTTGCCATCTTACCTTGAATTTTTCTTTTTTAATTAGAAGTAATACATGTTTGCAGTGATTTCTTGTAAATATAAATATTTTGAATCTCAAAGGATGATTATATCCAATTATGAGCATAAAAAAATGTTCTCATGACTTCATTACAACATATATTATATATTGTTTTACCAATTGGCACACAAAAATACTCAACTGCCAATTTCATTGTCGTTGTTTTACTTATGAACTTGCCATGGACAAGCCCCGTGATACATCAGCAGAATTTTTAAGCTGGAGATATGCGTCTCTAGTTTTACACAACCCTTTTAGGGGGCGGATTTCATTCATGCATGTTCATACATTCATTTCAAAACGTAATTTAGACCTGAAACCGAGAACGATCACCTCTGACCCAGTACCCTCAGTGGTATTACTCTCGACATGGAGGACTTTGGAGGACTCTCGACATGGAGGACCATGACAGATTTAACGAGCGCCACCCGCCACACACTCGGAGAATCTTTTGACCTGTGAGTTTCGAACTCGTAACCTAAGGAGTACGAGTCCAATCAGCTTGCTTTACGTTTGCTTTACGTTTTTTTAAAAAATTGTATTTACCATTGCATATTCATTTTCATTCAAATTTTACTTGAATTTTTCTCATTCGGGTTTTAAAATAATATTTTTCCAGTTTCAGTTGTTCATTACGTAACAGAATGACGATAAAGGGAAGAGTGTTAGGGTACACAGCTCCTTCATCTTTGGGTCTTAACGTTCAAATTTACAAAATTGATATTGTAATAGAAAAACATCACTTCTTTATGAGATTCGATATGATTTCATCCTCTGAAGACGAAATTAAGCGTTTTGCTATCCCCTGTTTTCGTATTCGTTATTGATTTACGATTTCTTATTCATTACTTTTTATCTCAAAGTAAATAAAGCTCATGGGGTTGAAAAATTCGAAAAATTCCGAGTAGCAACTACAACAACTCAGTTTTCAATCGAATCTTGGTTGCTGAGTATACGGATTGAATTAAATACTGCCATAGATATTATACGACTTTCTTCACTCGATCAAAAACTGAACAGCGTACATACTTTCTTTCTATTCAGTTCTATACTTTTAGGGACGATACAAAAAGAAGGGGGGGAAGAGAAGAGACGTCCAACCACCTGCTTTTGACGCTATGTACATCATAGATATTAGTTGTCTACATGCTGTATAAAAAAAGTACTATTGGCGCAGATGAAAAGATGCTAGCAGCTATAAGAATTAAATAAAGGAAGAGAAAGTAAACATGTAGTTCTGAATTCAAGAGGGCAGATCTACCGAAACAAACGGTAAAAAGAAAAACTTCTTATTCTAACGTTTCCATTGATATTTGGAAAATAGGTATGGGACTGGAATCCATAATTGGCCTCTGGAGTTTTAGAATGCTTTCTTCATGGAATGAAGAAAAAGTGTATAGAAAATACACCTTGGGATGCAAGGGGTAGACTATGTTCTCATTGAATATGTAGCACGGGGAATAGATAGTGAGAAAGAAAATAGTTTATCGAAAAATGCAGAAAATATGTCGACCCTAAAAAAATAATCCAACCTTAGACTTTTTATCATGTCAGAACATGATATTGTTTTAGGAACGAAGTTCTGTGGCGTCTACAAAAACCCGAAGGCGAAAAATTGAAATTTTATTATCTGCACAAGCATCTCAGCTTTTAATAACGTGATGCCATCCCATTTACAA
The DNA here is from genome assembly GCA_026289955.1 of Argiope argentata. Lineage (NCBI taxonomy): Eukaryota > Metazoa > Arthropoda > Arachnida > Araneae > Araneidae > Argiope > Argiope argentata. Next base: position 5,508,316 of record JAOUZG010040464.1, read on the forward strand.
AAATACTGATTTAAAAAAAATAAGTTAATGACTACAGCAAATAAAGAAGAGAGAAATGTCATTTTGTGCACGTGAAATGAAATAAATAGGGAATGCGATATTTTATTACACAATAAATGCAAGACAAAGTTTTTTTTATGATCGTTGGCAATACTAAAGTAACTCATTCAATTAAATAATTAAAATGAATAAAAATATAATGCACGAGAACGTGGTTCTTGGACGTTCAAAAAATGATGTTCTGACATGATACATTGAAATATGCAAAGCAGATTTAATTTAAACTTTTTTTCCCTTAAAAAAATGTGGAAAATCAGAGCGATACAAACTTTAAATGTCAGCACATTTTTAGTTGATAGAAGATGTAGCAGTTCAAAAAGGGACAAATGAAAATTTTAAGACAACCTTTTGCATATTTCACTTTTCAAATACAAAGAAGAAGGGGGGGAGTGTAAGGAAAATTAACCAAGTTAGGGTTATGTAAAGTTAGCTATACTTGATTGATACATTTCATTTATACTTATTTGATACACTATAAAGGCCATAAAATACATGAATTAAAAATCAGTCGTTTAAATTTGGACCAATGTATAAAGTATAATACAGCATAGCATTTATTTAATTTGTATTGACCACATGTCCTATGCAATGATAATAACACAAAAGGATTTTTATGAAATTGCTATAGCATGGCATGTTGCCGATGTTTTTGATTTAAGATAGAGTACATATGATTCCTTCATATATTCAATAAGTAGCGGTTTTATATAGTAGGGCAAAAAAACTAAGTTTCCAGAAAACTTCTCGAAATTACCTAAATTACCAGCAAAGTGAGCATGATGAAGTCTACCACTTCACACAACATGCAATTTTGTGAAATATTATTTCTAACACACAGCATAAAACCTTTTATAAATAATTCATGAGACGATGAATCAATAGATCACTGGTTTCATAGGCAGGCGAGGTTCAGAATATTGTTCAATATCAAAAAATCATCATCAAAATTAGCTTGTTTAAGATAAACGCATGAAGTCATTGAAAGTCCGATTGATTAAATTTTATATACCAAGCATAAAAAATTTCTCTGACGACAGAAGCCATATATATTAATGATATTTCATTTAGATCACAGAAATTTACTAATTTTTTCATAGATTCTAGAAATTTACTCCATGCCATTCCAAAGAAATCAGAGGCTTCAACAGCTTTTTGCAGAAATTCACTCAAATACATTTCATTTGTTTTTCAATGTGACCAAACGGCGTATGCCCTTTACTCAAAAGTGTCATAAAAATGTTTCACTCTATTGTTCTGAATTCTATAAGAAATAAAACTCTAACAATGCCTTCATAAATTAATCTCAGTTCTTGCCAGTTAATGGATTAATAAACTCATGAACATGTAGTTAATACATTTCTTATTGTTTTTAAAAATAGAACGATGCATGAGAAGACGAAGTAAACCAATGAATGCGTATTTAACCGTCTGAGTGCAATATTTTTCTTATACATATGCTAAAAATGCGGAATGAAATGCGTAGTGATTTTTTTTTTTTTTTGGAAATCAATAAAAATAAAGATTAAAATGATATCTGCTCTGCATATTTCAATGTATCATGTCAGAACGTCATTTCTTGAACGGCCAAGCACCACGTGATCGTGCGAGTTAAATTGTATTTCTATTCATTTTAATCGTTTCACTGAATGAATCGCTTCAGTATTGCAAACGATCCAGAAAACTTTGTCTCGCATTTATTGTTTAAAAATTTCCTATTGATTTCATTTCATGTAATCACGTACGCCAAATGACATTTTTCTAGGTTTCATTTGCTGTAGTTATTAACTTATCTTTTAAATCAAAGCTTTTGTAAATGGGATGGCAACGCGTTTTTAAAAGCTGATTTTTTTTAAAAAAATGCTCGTGCAGATAATAGCATTTCAATTTTTTGCCCACGGTTTTTCTTATTTTTCGCCTACGGATTTTTGTTGACGCTCATTCCCAAAATAACATGTTTTGACATGATAATAGTTATATAATTAATTATTATGTAACAAGTAATTTCAATCAACAATTTTTTTTATTCTCACTTATTACAAGAATGTTTTGCTGCACAAATTCCGTGAATTCCTTTACCATTTTTATTACTGCATACATCACACTGTCGCAAGTTTCGTCTAGGCAATTTTTTTTAAAGAAAACTTTTTACTTATTGGTGGCCTTTCTAGTGGCATTAATAATTATCATTATAATACTTGTTAAAAAATGAAAAGAATTTCTAATTCCTATAAAACAATACTTTTATTACAAATAAATAAATAAAACACAGTGGTAAGCAGTAATGTACTGCAGCCGTGGATTTTGGTGCGGTAGAAAAAATGAGCCAACTATTCTTATATAACTTTTTATGCACATAAACAATCCATTTTGATAGAAATTATCTCTTGCCCTTATAGATCCGATGACCATTTAAAAAAATTGTAATTAAAACGTTACATATATTTTTATATAAACTCATTTTTTCTATCACCCCACAATCTACGACTCTACTGCATTTCTGCTTACCACTGTACTTTATTTTAATTCTTATGCTATTGTGAACCACAATTCAGTGAAATGAAGAAGAAGAAAAATTGCAATTGATATGAATACAACTGCTCTCAATAGATGCGAAGATTATACTAGCAAACAGCAGCGTCTCCGTATTCTCCATACAAACAAGAGAAGCTTCCCAGCACTCAAACGGTTAATAAAGTAACAACATAATTTCCTTTAAAATCAGCTTTTAAAAAAAGAAGAAAGAAATCAGAATAAGTTTTGCAGGTGCTCGATGTTGGAAAACGTGTAATATACAAAATAATCACTAGGTCTTAAATAGAAGAAAAATATAATCCATTTAAGATATGTTGCACTCTCTATATTACCCAGTTGTCATTCAACGGACAAAATTGAAGGTCCCTTCCCGCAACAATAACTTTTAATAGCCAATAAATATTTCATTAACCTATATTCACTTAGTGATACATTTTAGATGAACCTAAATTCCGACATCCGCAACAAATCTGTACCGATGCTCACCATTTGCTACGAAAGTCGGCTCAGAAAATAACCGAGCAGGCCATTTAATGGGACGAGGCAATGAATCAACCATTCAACCAAATCCGGTAGCATCTGGCAGGACTGGTAAAACGCCCCTATTTTCGTCTATAAAAGATGACCATCGGTAGTGGGTCAAGATCGGCGAAAATGAAGGCCACGCCTGGGCTTACTGGGTTACTTGGACTATCAGGTGGTTTACCGAGACATTGAGAAAGGTCGTTTGCTGGAAGATTCGATAATCGAGACGGGAAGCCGGATTTGGAGGTGTAAAACTAACTAAATTTTCGGAATTAAGACGTCGGATTGAATTCCAGCAAAAATTAATGTTGAAGACGATATGAACAAAGTATTATTTTAATAAATTTGAATTCACATTCGTGTTTAGGTTGGTCTCCTGAAATAATATTTGAGATAATGATTTTTAAAAAGGTAAATGTTTTATTTCGTAACAGTTCATTGCAAACTAAGTAGAGGATTATTTAAAACTTTCCTTTGCTAATGAAATTGATATGAGCAATTTTGTAATTAAATTTTATAAGAACAGCTTCAAAGTAATTGTTTCGTAAGAAAAAAAAAAAAATGAAAATTTTAAGCAAAGCCTTATTAATACAAAAAGATCGTAATATGAAAGTGTTTTAAGGATTTTAAAAGATGTGAGTTTAAAAATGAACTTTTAAGTTCAGAGTCAGATTTTGTAATACTAAGAGTTCCGAAAATGTTTAGTATTTTCATTGAAATGAGCATAGAATTTTCATTCTACACACATAGGAGACCATACAGACAGTTGAAGGCATATTTCAAAGCAACCAAAATAATAATAATAAAAGTGTATTATTATTCTTAGTTTCTTAATAAATCAAGAATATAACATTTTTTTATTTTTAACCTTATCTTCTACTTAAAATAAAATGAAATATTCTACCAAAATAAGTGGTACTCATGAGCTGTCTGTACACACACTGATTACACAATAAATATGCGAACTGATATCTAATAATTTAGGGTGTAGTCATTTTCCGTTTCTGACATCCAAAAATATTTAGAAAATCCTCAAAAGTTCAAACTCTTCAGCTGACTGCAACTTTGTCCTAATGCACAACCATTTTACATATCAGATACAGAAAAATATTAAAAGTGGATATCAAGGTAGGTAAGAAGAGTATTGTTAGAGTATTGATTGCATTTTTTATAGTGGACAATTTTTGATAATTACCCGCAGTTTAGCCAGTTAAGTGTGTTTGACAACTATATCTGTCATTGAGATGTGGAAGAATTTTTTTGTTATGACGGTCATTTCCGTCATGTGTAAAATTTTGTTACAATTTGATATTTAAATTATAATTCTGGCAAAAACTAAATTATATAGATTTTAATATGTTTAAAATGTTTAGAGGTCAGGACGGAATGAAAAAATAAATGAAAATGATAAATCATTTGAGTTGGGTTCATGATTTCCTGAGATTTCACTCGCCAGCAGTGCAGCAAAACTGAATCTTTGATGATCCCGATTTTCATATTAGGTATTGGTGTCCGAAGTGAATGCTCCACTATGCGTTGCTCCTTGTTTTCGTGAATATCACGCGACAGCAACAGTTTAAATTTTTAACTTCTATGAATAATTTTTTTTCTAAGTTTTCTGTTCATTGTGTATAAATATATGTTCCAAGTTGAGAGACTGTGTAAATATTACTAATAAAATCGTTCACTTTCTAAAATAAAGTCGTCCTTTTGATCCAATAATTGAACAGCGCCATTTGCTCTGTGTTTGGCGACTATATCCGTCATCGCTCGATTATTGCGACACACACCAGTGGGTGCTTTGGAAACAGATCGCCATAGTTAACTGGTTAAGATGATTTTTGTACCTTCTCTTGATGCCTCGACGGCATAGCTACAAATATTTAATCAGAATTATGCGCACAAAATATTTTTCAATTCAGTGCATCAGTAGTAACACAAACGGGAAGTTGATCGGAAAGCAATTATAAACAGCTTAATTTCGATGTTTTAAATATACATGTTGGTGGTTTACATCTCAAGATCTTCAGAGACACTACTTAAAGGTGCTTCATCACACTGAAAAGAGCTATTTTCTTCAGTTTGCTATTTCCATAAATAACCCTTAAGTTTTATAAATTTCTTCAATTAATAACAACAATTTTTCTCAATGTCTACCAAAGATTTGTTGTAGTAAGTGGTCAGTGTTCATTATTCTCCAATGACGACTACAATTAAAAATGATATCACACAGTTTTAGCTATAATACATAAACAGGAAATCCATCTAAGCCAAGCAAGAGGTATAGCTGATGGCAATACATAATAACTTAAATACATATAAAAATCAATCGCATAATAGGAAAAATAACAATAAATAAAATGGTGTGTGTGTGTGTGTGGGTGCGGGTAAAAATCCTTGAGTTGTTGTATGGCCTAAAAGAAGAAACTCGTGAAATTTTAAATTCTATTTATTTCAACACGTAAAATATGTTATAAGGAAAAATCAACGAGATACACTAGTCTACAACGCAATATCAAAACAGAAGAGAACAAAATTTCCTCCTTCACTGATTTTACTGTGAGATTTTGATAGAAATTTCTTTGACACGCATAGTCTTAGAAATGGGAAATTTAAGTATCTTTAAACGCATCTAGCAAAACTTTATGTATTTTTATCCCTTCATTTAGAGCGTGGGAAAATGCTGAAATGAGCAATTTTATAGAGATCGTGTTTAATTAATTAAATAAAAAGTGGGAAATGTATCAGCAAACAAGAGGCAATTTTAGAAATAAAGGCTAAATTATTATGAAAATTTGGAAATTAATAAAGATTTAAATCAGATTAAGAGATATCATTATATGCATCTTCAGTGGATTAGAAGTTTAAGAGTTAATTGGGAAGTCAATGGATACACTCTATAGTTAACTTAATAAATTTGACTGATTTAATTAATTTGCTTTTGTTATGGGCGGAATAATATATTTTAATTCCCGTGCAAGATGCATTCAGTATCGTAATTTTAAATCTTTTCGGGGATGCTGCATATATTCAAATATATTCTCATTTCATAATATTTATTTAGAACATGAGTTTAGGTTTTAAACAACTACATCACCAACTATTTTAGATCATATTGTCGCGTTAAATCATTATTTAGTAAGTAGCCTTATTCTTGACATCACATACTTTATATGTCGGAACAAACTATTCAAAGGTTATCACCATAGTCACAATATAATGAAGTCACAGTCACCCCAAACGAAATATCCATATAGCATAAAGGGATTGATTTCAGTACGCCTCCATTTATAGTGCCTTATGAGCTTTATATCGTTATCATTCCGATGGATAGAATTAGATAAAACTCAATTTTCCCAACGTTCACGGCAATTTCGTTTGTTAAATTTGACCGATACACCAGCTGCTTCTTGAAAGGGAGATATCTCTTGTGGGAACAGTTCTAATCTCATTGCACTACATTCTAATATGAAGGTAACATTAGAACTGAAGATGGTATAAATCTGATTGTCTGGATAAAGTCAGAGAATGCATTGGAAATTTGATAGAATCTAGTAGGAAAAATATTAAATTATGTCACGAAGTCAATTTGAAACTTTATAATAAGATGTACATTTTATTAAGTTCCAACAATTTTTGAATTATTTCTAAAAGTATTTAAACCATCCTTTTTTCATTTTATTATTTTGAACTTTTTTATTTAGTAATATAGTAGAAAAATTGAAAGTAGGCAATTCTGATAAGCAGAAAACACTAGTTTTATTGCGAATTCTTGAAAATATCTTCACTTATTTATCTGCTATTTTACTTCTAGACGGTTGGGAACCTCATTTTCTCTAAGCCTTTTTCTTCCTTCGCATTTTTACTAAGATATTTTCAAAACGCATCGAGATCTCTTTATATTCGAAAGCTGTATATTTTATGGTTCGCCTTTTATTGGAATGCTCATGCATCAATATTTCAATACAAAATAAAATACAAGAGCTCTTACAACTATTTTTTTTATCACAGATATTCTTATTTTAGATATAATGTATTTTACCTTGACATACGTAGTTTATTAACTACAGACAGTTAATGAGTTTAATTACTTTTACGTTTTCAATTTTTTTTAAAAAAATAGCTTTGAACTTCTTTTTTTGAATGTCTAAAAGTGCCTGTATGGTTTGGTCTTCAACGCGATTCCTTTTAGAATGCTGAAAAGGCACATTAGACTTATGCTCAAATCATTCGATAGAGGATTCGTTTTTTTTTTTTATTCATATTAGTTGCTGTATACATCTCGAAATAAATTTTGTCAAACAAAATAAAAATATTCAGATTTTCAATTTAAAGAGATTTTATGTGAAAATAAAATCAAGACTTGGAAATATGGAATTGACAGAGAGAGAAATTATCATCTTTGCATACAAATATGCATTTTTACAAAACTATTTCTACTGTTTGATAAATTATTTCAGAAGATTTGGCTATAAAATGTATGTTTTCCCTAAGTCAATCAATATTTCTAATTTTATTCCCGTTTTTGTTTAAATATAGAAACGGTAATTAGTTCTAGGTAACTTTCTATAAAAATTCTTTGTCACATTCCCTTTCCTCCTTTTGGATATTTACCAATTCCTTTAAAGAAATTATTTTCTTCTAGTATTCTTTTGTTTATTTTCTTTGTTCCAAATTACCTCATACAGTTATAGTTATCTCTAATAATTCAGGCGTAGTGGGAACACATCTCCATGCAAATATTTTTCAGTTTTTAAGAGTATATTGGCTATTATGGATATATTTAGTTTTTAAAAATCTTTTTTTTTTCAAAACATTTTTTAACTCTTTACCGAATGGAATTCCTTTAAAATGTCTTCTGGTACAATTATTTTTAGCATAATTCACTACGAGAAAACAACCAGCCGCTGTATTGTATTTTTTCTTATTGCGCATGTGTTTATAGAATTTGGAAGATTTTTTTGACGCGAAAAAATCACTTATCTTGGATTAATTCGGATTTTTTTTGTGCCCCCCCTTTGTTTGCCATTTCTTTGATTTTCCAAATTTAGGTATGCTGACCTTTTTATTTTACTATGTTTTAGTAGTGTAAATATTCACCATTTTAATGCAATGAAAAAGAAAAATCCTGGGAAACCAAAACGGCATTTTATAGCCAAGGATGGAAACTCTGAATTTATCTTATGAAAATGTTGCAAACATAAATCAGCCACTTTCTGCTCCTACGCTACTTACTGGACGTCTTATAACTAGCAGAGGGTAAACCCACCTTTATTCAGAAAATATTTCTGGTTTATATGGCAGTCAAGGAAAGTAGACGTTCACATGAATGTGAGTGATGAGTAGATGCTCGAGAAAAAGCAGAGAGATTGACTTTTACGATCACACGGAAGAAAATAATTTTTACTGTCTATACGAAATATTCACAATCATGATATGGAATTGCTTATCGGAAATTGTACAAAAATAAGAAGTGGCCCGCTGTGAATAAATGGATGACTAGTCTAGAAAAGAGTTTCCTAACTTTCTTGCATAAAATCTTCGATTTTTTTGAAAACAGGAGAGCAAAAAATGTGCTTAAGAACAGTTCAAAAATACTTCGTAAAGGGAATGTCCCCTATATTCTACACCTGTTAAACTTCCTTAAACCTGCGGAACTAACGAATTAGTATGATTGTAGATCAAGATTTTAAGCATATAAAATAAGGTTATTTATTACGATGAGTGAACTTTGACTAAAATGACAATTGTAAATATTAAACTAAAAAAAGAAAGAGAGAAAGGTGAAAACCAGAAGGTACATAAGCGAAATTAGATAGGAAAGTTACTCATATAATAAACCAAATTATCGTTCAAATATCTGCAATTAAGACACAGGAGCGAC
>JAOUZG010040464.1:5522316-5541424 GCA_026289955.1 Argiope argentata
AAAAAAAAAAAATGTTTCAACCTATCTTTTTATTACAAACCAAGAATAAATTGATATATGTTTGTGTTCGACGTTACTAAATTTTTTTTAACTGCTTATTCTCGAAAACTTGTTAACGTCGTCTTAGTAAATGCCGTCTTATATACGAAATAAAAATTTTCATAACAAGCATTACGCTCTACTATCCCTGATAGAAGCAAAAAGTTATTGCTGGAAGGGGAAGGGAAGAAAAAAAAAAAAGGATATCTACGAATTTCGAGACAGCTATACGAGATGAGTTTTCTTTTGCTGAAAACCTACTCTTCTTATTCCAGATAAAAAATTTCCTTTCGTAGAATTTTTCGAATTGTTAGTGCCTTAAAACAGTTATATCTGTGACATGTTAAAGAAATAGTTCTTTTAATAAACACTGAATGGGTGATTTTTGAAATAACATGACTGTAGATCATTGTAATGACATTCTATTATATAACGATAGATATAAATTTCACATGTTTTTAAGAGGACATATTTGAAATTTCATTGTTTTATTTTGCAGGGGTATTTGTGGGACCCCAAAAAATCCCCTGAAACTTTTACGGACTTACTACCGACATTTTGGAGTTTCGAGAGGGGGGGGGGGAGAAATGAAGAATTACAATTATGAAGTATTGAATGACCTACTATAAAAGTTCAATGAATTATTGAACAAAATAACACAGATCAAAATAAATAATTTATTATTATTCCTGCTACCTTTTGAATGACGATCCCCGGAATTTCCGGGTAACGAAGTTCAAAATTCTAGGAATTCCGGGGTTTCCCCGGAGCACAAACACCCCTGATTATGTTTCAATCACTTCTTGAAATATGTAGTGTTTCAAGCTGTTTCATCCATTGGTAATTGGCCTGGTAATTTATTACAATGTTTTCGCTTTATTTTTGAATCAAATAATATATTTAGTTACCAAATACGTTAAAAATAAAAATATGATTATGATTTTAACTTGCAAGCCATTTACTTCTATACTGTTTCTTGAAACAGCGTAAAAGTCCGTGAACGTGCGATCAATGAAAAGATTCTAAGCTATGTTTGGAATATTAACTATTGTATCACCAACTAGTCACCTTAGAGGACCAGCTGTTTTACCGGAATTATTATCTACTTACAAACTCAACTTGTATTTCAGTTTTTATAGGTAATATAGCTTTAATGATTTCTTTAGCACCTGAAAGTTCAACATTTAATAGACACGTAATCCATACTACTTTTAGAAGCGTTACTTATGTTTATCATGCAATACGCATAATTTTCGACCATTTAACCTAAAACTAAATCTTATTTTTGAAAAGCTGAACTCCATCTAATCCAGGACATCTTTTTAAAATGATGCAGGTTCATAATGAATATAAAAACATGAATAGTAACGCAATATTAAAATTTTGGGTGCATTATAGAATAAATTACATAATGCACGTAATATAGCAGAAGGTTATTCAAGTACAGTTTCTCTGATTCAATATAAAAATAAAACTTAGCTTGCTTTAAAAAGTAAGTAAAATATCCAGCTAAAAGAGTGAAAGTAAAAAGAGAGCTTAAAAATGTCCAACTTTTTTAAAGATTCCTCATTTCTTGCTTCTGAAATTGATGATTTTCAAACTTTTTGTTTAAAAGTATGTTTTAAACAGATATTAATTCAACAAGGAAAAATAAGTCTAATTTTTCTAACTTGATCACCCCAAAACCAGAATGAAATATCAACAGCAGCGATGAAAACTATTTGGTTTCATTCTAAATAGTGGAAATATTCTGGTAAAACATACATAAAAATGTTAAAAATTAACTAAATCTAAATTAAAGAACTTCTAAAACAACTAAATCGGTATTGCCAAAAAAAGATAGTTTTTAGATCTGTAAAATGATGGAAAATCCTTTTAGAGGTAGAATATTTTCAGAAGTTATCACGAATAAAAATTAGTTTTTTTTTTAAAAAAATTATAATTCTGATTAAAGTCGGTTGGAGGCGCACGCACGATGTACACACGCGCTATTATGATAAATAGGGAGAGACATGATAAAATAAGAAGCAGATCGCAGTATTATAGAAGTTATTCGAATTTAATTCTTATTACATTTAGAATTAAAATTTAATTCTTATCACTAACAGAATGATAGACTAACAAATTTATTTCAGTCTTAATTAGTTATTTTTGTTAGTTCTTTGGTCTCAAATTTTTTAAGACTTCTATAGCAATGATAGGGGAAAATTTAGAGTTACTAATATTTGAGGTTTTTTTTAAATATATATTATCGGTTATGTACAATGTAATTTTGCACCAATAAAATATGTTATAATGTTAGCATTAGCTAATTACATGAAAAAAGAATCAAATTTGATAACTTAACATCTTCATTAAAAAAACTTGAACGATGTATTCTTTTATGATTTAAACAAGCAATGTATATCAAAAAACTAAAAATCATCCGTTATCATTACTATTCTTGAAAATGTTATAAAAAATGGTGTAAAAGAAGCGATTTAACAAAATCGCAGAGCAAAGTAACAGATATTTAATGGAGTGTTAATTTTCGTTTTATTTAGAGGGATCATTCCACATTTTGAAAGTTCGATAATACCTTCAAAAAAGATAGTTTAAGATTTAAATTATTCGATTGCTGATCCGAAGATTTGCAATAGTTTGGTAGAACACGAGTTGGTAATGGTTCGGTAATTGCTAGTTCCACATCACGAAGGAGAATTCCAGAGATTTTAGAGATAATTTCGTGAATCCGCAGATTGTTCAGAAAAATTTCCAAAATAATTTGTCTTGTGGGAACAAATTAGGCTTAAAACCTTAAAAATTCATAATTCGCCAAAATTTAGTGGTATGTTGCGATTTTAGAATTTACTTTAGGCCAATTACTAGGAAGATATGTTAAACGAATTAATGCAAATAAATAATGAATTTTGATAGTTATTCGTCTAAAATACATAAATAAAAAATAAATATACATTGTAAATATGAATAAGTCATCTTCATTAACTACTTAACTGGTTTATTTTCTTTACTGTCTAATAAGATGACACCTTCTATTTTAGGAATATTTTCTTATTTTGTTTCAAATGGAAATCCATTGAATACATGACTTATCTAGGTATTCGAAGTCATTTTCATATTGAATTATAATCATTATGAGTGGTTTATTTTCAGATTACAGCTATCAAAATGCAATAAATCGATGCACGTACGGCATACCTGTTAAGCGGATTAAAAAAATTTTTTTTGATTAACTCGCTGTTTGATTATCTAAACCAGAATATTTGAACTAATTTTTTTTTTAAAAAAAAAGGCGCTTATTATGGTGAATGATGTCGCAAGATGAATGCCAGATTATGTCCGGAGGTCGAGAACTCTGAGTTCAAGAACTCCGTGAAGCAGCAAATTAACCAGATAAAGCCGAAAAGTTAAAACTCATGTATTGTACAACTAATAACAACTTTCCGCCGGCTTGCTGGCACAGTAGCGCGTCTGCCTCGTGTTCAGGAGGTCCCGGGTTCGAGTCCTGGTTCGGGCATGGTTGTTATTCTGTGTGCTATCTGTGAGATGAGTGAATGTGCCCCCCTGTAAAACGGGGTTGTGCAAGCGAATGTGATGAGTGTGTAGCAAAAGTCGTACTCTTGGCCCTAGTTGGCGCTACTTGAAACAAGAGACGCTTCATTCGGCTTAAATCTGCTGCTGGGTCCAGCAGCGAGCTTGTCCATAGGCAAGTGCCATTAGAAACAACTTTCCAGAGTAAAAATAAATAAAACCTATTCATCAAAATTGCATTCTAACTTACTTAAGGCAAATTAGATATTTGTTCTATTCAGTGGCCAAAGAAATTAAGCACGACAGTAATTTCGGTTTTCACAAACTAACTCAATTTAACTTTTATTCACCCAGAACTAATTATAAAGAGTTAAAGAGTCCTTTTCCTCCCAACTAAGCTCATTTCCAGAAAGTTTTTTACTTTTAAAAGAAACCCAATTAGTGCATTCTATCCGAACTTGAAGACAGAATGTAATATCCAAGATTCGTTACGAGCTATTTTTGCTTCCCATCCGTTCTGTATAGCTCCCTGAACCAATTCGAAAAAAGGGGCAAGGCAAGATCGATCACTATCCAAATAGGTTAGGAATTAGATTGCCCTCTCATCCCAAGTTCCTTCTTTAAGGGGGAGTTAGAAGACATTTACTTCGCCCTAGACAACTTAACTATGCAGAAAGAAGTAAACTATGCAGTATTGTTACCGGATACGATCTTTGACTGTTTTTGTAAACATTGTTAAGGACATTTAAATCTAATGAATGAAAGACATACTTTTCCAAGCAGATTGCACCGGCATATCTTTCTTACTGTGTTTATTTTGATGCTGTTATTCTTATTAGCTCTTTTGGTTTTTATAACAAGCACAAAAAGAGAAATATGGCGATCCTCAAAAAAAATTAGCTTCAGTATTTTAAGGAATCTTTGCATTTCGAAATCTCTTAGATTATTGTTATAATTCTAAGATTCTGAAATCGTTTGTATGTCAGCACAATTAAAAAAATTAATGGTCTAGAAAAGTGAAATATAGTAGATAAACTTTATATCAAAATATTGGGTATCAAGCAAAATTTGAATGAAATCTATCTAGAAAATCTGCTTGCGTGCATATGAAAACAGTAACTAAAAAAAATGCAAACTGACAAAACAAAGAAATTTGATATATAGATTTTATAATTAAAATGAGATATTTTAATCAAATTCATCAATGAATAACTGTAGCTGCGTCTATTTGAATGTATGTGAACGAAAGGAAAATTTTAACTTACAGTCTTTACATTGAAATTATAGATCAATGTTAAATGTTAGACCAAATTAATGTTTCCTCAATGTTGCAATGAAAATATAAGTAATCTTATTGAAATGCCATTACTCTAATTACCTGTTATGAACAGAGGTTAAGAACATTAAGTTCAAGTATTCCGTGAGATTCTCTTCAAATTGGAAAGATCAAAAGATATATTGTGAAAGATTACAAAATATTCAAGAGGAAAAAAAAGTCACAAATGGTTTCTACATTACCATTCGAGTTCAAAATCTAATGCAAAATCATACGTCATGCTTATATATCCCAAATTATGATATTTTATATTTAAGAATGTATGTTATGTATGTAGTCTAGACGATGATTTACTTTCTCTAATTTACAAATTAAAAATTAATACTATGTGGTATTAACAATGCTGTATGTTTTGAACGAAGTAAAAAAAGCAAAGTAAAGAAGGGTTAAAGAATCACTTGTTTAAAATAAATATAAACCATTTGTCTAAAATCACTTATTTAATAAAATATATTGTTACAAGCGGGCGAGAGCCACGGAAACAAGTCAAAGTTGGCGACGATTGACGAGAAGCTTCGGGCCAGCCGGGTTGGTTTGGCGAAAGAAATAGTCTAGTAGGCACTGGATCGTACATGAAGCTTCGCGTGTTGTGGGGCACGCGCTTGCTCGGCTGTATAAAGAACGCATTGCTGTAGCTCCGGCAGTTAGTTAGCAATTTCCTCCCGAAAAAGAAGTGTCTCGCTGGACTAGCGGATTACTTTTCTTGCCTGTTATTAGTGAGCTGTGTTTACGTTTGCTGTTAACGTTGTATTATTGAGCTCGCTGCGATTTACTATTGCTGTGCTATACGATATCTGTTTAGCAGTCGGTGTTATTGTGCTTGTATTTACGTTATTAGTGACTGTTGACTGCTGGATTCTTTTTATCTGAATTTTTACTTTAACAAGTCATCCTGTAAATAAGTTTGTTTGAGCTGTTCTCAAGTAAAGTCCATTAGATCTGAATCTGAATTGAAAAAAATAACAATATACACATAATTAAATTACTAATCCACATAATTATGAATTTCACACACAAATACCAGAGTGAATAGCCTTTCCAAAACTTTCTGACATACTCTCTAGAAAAAAATGTTATCTTCTTCTCTAAGGGCACATAAAATTATGGACTTTGAGTAATTGGTAATTCCGTCATGTAATCCTTGACATTTTTTTTCTGCGATTAATGCCTGACATATAATGAATAGTACCTGAAAATAGGATTTATGTTTTTAGACCCGTCTTTACCAATTGATTGAAAACAAAATTTGATATAGAACTATAATTTTAGCCACAAATTCACAAATCAAATTTCAAACATTTATTACATTTTGAATAATCGTGTTTACAAATTAGTGAAACTACAGATCGACAAAAAGTGAATATCTTGAGGAATTTCGCTCAGAATTTGATAGGTATTTAAATATTAAATCTGTATACCAACTATTATCCATTTGACTCTCTTCGCTTTATGGATTTTGTGTTAACTTATATTTGGTCAGGCACATGTCTTCGGAATGTATTTCGTTCGAAACCAACAAATTGGGTGTAAAGATCATATACCAAATTAAAACCACCTAGCTCAAGACGTTTAAATAAACTTGATATCCAAAACTGTGTTTGGGGATCTCAGAATCTCAATGTCTAAAAACAACAAACGGAACGAAATCACAAAATCCATCAATATTACATATTGCAGTTTTAAATTATTAAATAAAAGGTTGAATAATATAACCTGCATTCTTAAATTTATTCAGCCTCAAATCAAAGTTATTAATCTAGTGATGGAAAAGTGTTTTTGCGAAAATGTTAATCAACAAGAACACATAATGTCATTGAACCTGGTCAGTTTATTTTTCCACATTAAAGAACTGAAAGCAATTTCAAACTTATTATAAAATAGTTTAGAAAATAAACAGGCAAAACGAATACTGACAAAAAAATAGCGTTTCATTAAAGAACCAGGTTCCACAATGATGAAAAATTAAATAACTTAACGTGGGAAGAATATAACAATTAGAATGTAAATAAATTGAGGAGGAGAACATGAAATTAATCTTCCATCTTATCATAACTTTATGTGAATCTGCGCGGAAAACTTATAACTCTCTTTAGTTATTATTTATTCATAAGAATGGTTTGGATGAAAACATAATAAAATCTTAAGTCTGCTGGTGATAAAAAAAATAGGATATAAAAAGCCCTGAATATAAGAAAAAAATTAGCTTACAAAAAATGATGTATCAGATTTTTTAGTATTTTAAATATAATAACGACCAAGTTCACACTTTTCTTAAGTTTCTTAACGGAATTTATAATTTTTTCACTATAATTTCGTAGTTTAATTTTGAAAACTTCTACGACGGAAAAAACACACATATACACACCTCCAAAGACATTTTTGAGTTTTTTTTCTAAAGTCTTTTTTTTTTCAAATATAAAGCTGTTAGGTTATTAAATTCATGTCAAAAATAATTTATATTCTCATTAAGTATTCGGCAATAAAGTTTTGAAAATAAATATTTAAATTTATTCTGGGCAAAACGAAATGGCCGAGTGAATAACTGCAGAAAGAATGAAGAGATTATGGTGTTGCAAGGGAAGTGAAATCAAATTGATTGCTTAGTATATCTTAATTATTCACATACGTAATTGGATTGAATTAGGGCACATTAACCTTTCGATATGAAAATATACATGATTTATTGAGTATGGATCTCGTATTTAGGAAACGCGGTCGCATACATCCAGCAATAAATCACACAAAAACCATGGGTGAAGACTGAAGATTTAGCTTTAAAAAAGAAGGGGAAAAGAAGCTGTTTAATAATTGATGAGATATAAATCTAAATGGGGGAGGGCTCTATCCATGATATACCCATATTTTAATGTTGTTATTAATTTCTTCTGGAAAACATGCACGTATATTGGAAAATAGGATGCTTTCTTACAGAATTTCACCAATGAATTTCCAATATTAGGGCTACATAAAAGAAAGAAAGAAAAATCCAGTTAACAGAACTGTTATGAAACAATTTTTGAAATAGTGCACTTTTAATGTATGATATTTGATAAAAATCATAGAAAAAAAATAGTCTCGTCTAGCTTAATAGGAAAGCTTCCCATTACATCGAATGTTGAGCAAAAACCTTTTTGCGTTCAGCATGCTTTATTTTATAGTTTAAACAACAAACGAAATGTTGTTTTTATTCTTGAAAATTTCCAGATTATACTGTTTACATCGCAAACAAATGGCTATCTAATAAGTATATTAGAACTGACACAGATGACTGTCATATAGTAAAGAGTTGAATAATTACGTATTATACCGTCCAACTTTATCACCAAATTTGAAGTCATCGCCAATGAGTTGCTAAACCGACAATTATGGCAATAAGACAATAGTGCAATCCATTGATCTTTATCGTCAAATTTAAATCCGTCGCCAATTAGTTAATAAACTGTTTGCGAAGACGGCATAATAAGTAAGTACCAAGAGTTGTATTAAACTAGGGAATCTACGAAATTTTCTAGCATATCTCTAATAAAGTTTCGAATATCCCAGAGAACGCCCTACATGGTATCGGAGCGCAATAGTTACGAAATATTAACCTTTGGCGAGAATATAGTTTTTTTTACTGAATCTATCGTGTCATTCGTGGGGTATTTTGGCGATTAATCTTTGGCATGATGTTAGTAGCAACTGAAAATATAAAGTGTGTTTAAACACATTTTTATAAATCAAAATTTGACGCATAAAGTTTTGTTTTTAAATAAAAATTTGACATAGAAATGCAATTGTAGTCGCAAATCCTACGATATTTAAGTCATTTCGTCTTCGAATTATCCCGTTTACATGTTTCTAAAAGTACAGACTAACTGACGATCAGTACTGTTACAAAAATTCTCTAAAGAACGACGCGAAGATGCAATTAAAATGTATACTTTATTGTCTCTGAAACTTGTATTAAATACACACAACACAAACTACAAATACACAGCGAATTAACACTATTTAATTCACTTTTTACGGGTAACAGAAAAGATTTAGAACGCAAGCCAAAAAGAAAGGAATTTATCTCAGGCTAAGCCAACTATCGCAGCTCGCTCTTCGAACTGACTCGCTCCTCCAATGCCGTGCCTTATATAGCGTCCCTCTAAAGTGGGCGGAGCAAAGCAGAAACAGCGCGAACGCACCAGGCGAGTGTAGAAATTTCACCAATATTCCATAGTAACATATCTTTTCATAGCTTCCACTTCATATTTTGGGTTATAGTAAAAAAAAGTTAGCGACCTCATCATGTCACCACCACACCTACATCGCCTAGTTAGTCAAATATGGCGATCTTCCGCTTGAAATCCCCTTAGAACGGCCTTTTCTTGTTGACGTGGAATTCCATAATAACTAATTTTATACAATTAAACTATTTACAAAATTTACACAAAATTCACTGTGATACTTTGTTTGATTTGGCTTAAAATTTGGAAAGCGTCTACACTTTAAATATTAATTCTGTCAATCAAATTTTATCTACCTAGTTCTATTCGTTTTGTATTTACCGTGTTAAATTACATTTATTCAAACAACAGGATAAATAGATCAACTGAGTTGATTTTGCTGAGAATTTAACAGACATCTACACATTTCATGTTAAGATGACATGCCGAATTTCATGCGTCTATGGAGGTTTTGACATTATTGTCACAGACAGACGTACATGTTCTAAAACAGTGTTTTTCGAACTCAGAGAGGCCTAAAACAAAGATTTTTCAATATCTCTGGATATAATTTTTTGGCGATTACTATATTTCCTCTAAACAACGTATATAATAAGGTAAAAAATAACGTATCATTACTTTCATTTCTGTAATGAAAAATTTAAGGTGATCAGGGACTTTTAAAATGACTTTTTGCAATTTTCACAGCAATTTGACATTTTACAGGCATTAAGAGTAACGCTATAGGAGATGACCCACAATATTAATCATTTAATATTATATTAATTTATTTACGAGTTGCGGGGGTTAATATAATATAATTTTAGCGATAAATAACATTAATGAAAAATGTTTCAGGCGCTCCAAATTTGTTCGAAAGCGCTCCAATTTTTATTATTACTTACACTAACTCTTTTGAAACAAAATTCGGGATAGATATGAGTGAGATATATCAAAATTAACTGATGTAATATCACAAAACTACTTAAACCGTTTTTTTTTAAAAAACTCAGTAGTTTTGAGTTATTATTACATTGGTTAATTTTGATATTTCTTACTCAAACTTCAAGGTAAATCTCAACTTTTGTTCCAAAAGAGTTAGAGAAAGCAATAATAAAAATTGGAGCGCTTTCGAACAAATTTGGAGCGTCTGGAACATTTTTCATTAACGTTATTTATCGCTAATATTATATTAACCTCCCTAACTCGTAAATAAATTAATATGATGCTTTAAAGTTTTGTGGGTCATCTCCTATAGCGTTACTCTTAATGCCTGTAAAATGTCAAATTGCTAAGGTGAAAATTGCAAAAAGTCATTTTAAAAGTCCCTGGTCACCTTAATAACATCTCACTGATAAACTTTAGAAAGCGATGTTTTTTGGTTAAAATCTTTCCTTTCGAAATTCATATTTACCATATCCATTTCAGCATAAAAAAACCCTTTTAATTCTCAAATCCTTTCTCTGTCAATTATAATCCTCTACGTAATACTTTATAACAAAACAGCGACATTTCTTCTTAATATACTAGGAAGACGGATGAGAAGACAATAATGAGACCGGGGGAACTTTTTTTTCTCACTCATTAATAATAAAAAAATCTTTAACAGACCATAAAAAAAGTCCTTGGAGCTCAAAGGCAACCGGCAAAGAAACCGTTAACGCAGTTTTCCAAACCCTTTAATATGATGATCACAGTTTAATTAAGAGCTGTCGTCTGAAGGCACTGTTCCATGCCATTACACAAACTTATTAAAACGACCGATTATGCCCCGGAGTCCTGCCGCCTCGTAAGGACTGGAGGTGATGTTAAGACGCCCGAAAGTCCTCCCAACCGAGTTTTCATGGAATTATTAGGTCCACGCTGATTCGATTGAAGGAATGGGATTCGATTAATTGACGACAGATACGGCTGTGCAGGCATCCCACTGCAAATCAGAAGAGCCTTTAGTCAATGAAAATGTTAGGGTTTGGGGACGAAAGGCTACCCCCCCCCCCCGCTTTTGCTGCTGATAAATCAAAATTATCATCGCAATAAATCTCAGGTTTCATATTTAAAATCTAAGTAGAACATATTTTGAATAATTCTAGGAAATGAGCAATATTTCGGTGAATAATTTGTTAACACAGCGCAATAAAGTTAAAATGGGAATATATTGTCACTTTTTTCTGTTCTAAATTTTACTAAGCAAAACATGTAAAATGTTATAATATATTTATATAATAAATAAACGTTTATTAAATCAAAAGGACGCAATGACTTAAGAAGATGGCATTGTAAAAATTTATTTTTAACTTGGGTATTACGTAAAAAAATGGAAAACTATAGCAAGAGTGATAATTAAAAATAAAAAAATATATATATAATTATTTCTGAAAGGAAGATGTTTTAAATTATTTCTATAAAGTGAATACAATTTAATAATAAACCAAGAAACTTATCCGAAAATTGTCTAATTCTAAATCAAGAACCATGCCAAAAGACACCAGAAGTAGATGCCCCCAATTCTTTTATGCAAACGAGATAAATTTTTAAAAAATCAGAATATTTGATAGGTAAAAAAAGATAATTGTTGAAAATTAAATGATCTAAAACTTGCTAATAAAATGATATCATTGAGTTGGTATGTAATGGATTTTTTAACTGATATACCAAGGAATAAAATTCTAAGGCGGATTTCAAATAATTAAAACTTTTTACTCACATAAGATCTGAATATAAAATTGAAAAAAAAAAAAAAAAGAAAGAAAGAAAAAGAAACCTTCAACTCCGCATAAATATGCTCATTTAATAAATCTTAATTATTATTTGTACAATAAATATTTTAGTAACTGAATGAAATGATATATTACTCGTTATAAAAAAAAGTATGCGATCCCAACAAAGTAACTGCAAGTGAAACAAATTATTATAATCTGTAAGATAAATGTCCATGTCGAAATTAAATCGAATTTTTCATTAATATTAGTTTAAACAATACAAAAAAATTTAAGTATTGCATGTAATCAATAATCTTTCAATTAAAGATTTTTACATGTTTCAACTATTAGTCATCAATTCATCAAAATTAGCGAAAAATATTAAATATTATGTTAAGTTTATAAAAAAAAATATGGTGTACCTAAAAATTCATAATAGATAAAATATATATATAAAATGAAAAAATATTACTGTAAGTTTCTTATGCACTAAGAAATTAATTGATAAAGCATTTGCATTTATATATATACAAAATCGGTGGCAAACATAAATTCATGTCATCTTCGAATATTACATGAATTAAAGAGACAAAATATAATCAGACCCCCCTCCAAGTCTGAAAAAAAGAAAGATATTTTATAACAAATGATATGATCTAACATAACAAATATGAAATAAACATTATAAAATGCAAATCAAATTTTCATTTAATAAAAAAAGCTATTTTGAAAAACTAATTTTAAATTCAATATGCATAACCTGCTTACTTTCATATTCATGCAGCCTAAAAATTTTATAAAATACACCCAGCATTTCAAATAGATCCTAAAAATCGCGAATATCTCGTTAAATCGCTGTCAGTGAAGTCTCATAAAACACATGTTGCAGATGAGATTAAAAACGGCGAAGTTACTTTCATTAGATCGTGAAAATAGCTCTCAGGCACGTTTCGGCATGCTTCAAAGATTCCATTCAGTTATAACGCAGCGAAACGAATAATCAGCGCAGCTTCCTATTACTTCCATTAACTTGTAACACTTGTTTTTCGCTGATACTTCGTAACTGAAAGTACGATTTATTCGAGTAAGAACTAAATTATCTTTAAAAAAAATTTCAACATCATAGAGTCTTTGACAAAATTTGTTGAATACTGACTAACATTTTTTTTAAAACTAAAATGTAATAATTATTTATTTAGTTTTAAAAATAACTATCGGCAAGGAAATTAAAATTTCTACACCAATTTTTTTTCAAGAAATTTTTTAACAGATTATTTATTAAATAATTTACTACCTAAATTCAACAGCCGCATCTTCATTTCTGATCCATTCATACGTATTTCAAATGCTGTCTGTTAAATTCTTTTTGTATTACACTAGACTCTCTTCAGTCTGGCGCATAGGATTATCAGGATTTATATCAGACTGCAGAAAATCATATATGCATTATTGAATTATACAAAATTATATTTTTCTATGCTTATGGAAGAATACGTCAAGTTGCAAAGAAGAAGAGATTAAACACTAAAATTACATGCTGAAAACAGGAACATTTCATGTTTTAGCCGTAAAGAATGTTTCATCACTAAGCAACATGTTCCAAAGGTTCTTTGGACTGATGGAGGTACTGACGAGATGTCTGATAAAAGATAGTCTACTGTATGAATTGGAATTAGAATATGATAGAATGTCTTCTTATTTTGCATTACGGTTCAAAATCAATATTTTCGTGGTATGGTATGGTTTAAGTTTTTGGCACAAGGTCCAATTTAGAACAAGCTAGACCATTTACAAGGATTTTTTAAACAGTTCCAATATAAGAAGGGTAAATCAAACAAGGATGCATTATAAAACGTCAAAATTAAGAATGTATATGCTTTATAACGATTCGGCACAAGGATAAAAATAAAGCAATGACATTTAAAAGTATAACAGTTTTGAGTGAGGTTTCTTTGCCACAAGGCCTTGTAAATTTAAAATAGGCGAATGAAAGAGAATTAAACGATCAGAAATAATATTAGGGCATTGATTTCTCTCTTTCTCGCACGCATGCACGCTCTTAGTTATTTTTAAACATCTATAGTTTTTAAATCTGACTGCACTGAAGAATCGTCACTAAATTTCACTGTACAGGAGTTATGTCTGTCTGTCTGTAAACGCAGTAATTTTAAAGCTTAAAGTTAGACAGCCAAAATTATATATTTCTTTTGATAGAATTTCAATCTGAATTCATCCACGTGAATGTAAACTTACCAATTAAAATTTTTGAATGGCATTTACATAATGATTTTATAATTGATGCTGTGAATTTGTATGACATCGAATTTTGGAATAATTCCACAACCAGATATCGGTGAATTTATTTAAACGTCTTTAAACCACGAAAAAATTAGACAGCTAAACTTTAGTTCAAAATCGTTACATCAAAATTGTAGATAAGAGACAAAATTTAGGAAAATCTATCAAAGCACAAATTTTCATATCAGAGCTAAAGCCACATTGAATCAAAATAAAGGAAAGAAATATAGTGCAAGATATTGATATCAAAGAAACTATCAATAAATAAAGCAATCATTATGAAATTCAATAAAAAATAAATATTTCCTAAGTCGAAATAATAAAAGATGCATCGTATTTAGAAAACGCTAAGGCTGCTGTAACTAAAACACAAATGAACTCAACCAAATTAGAAATAAATATTAAGTTTAAATGCGAAAAAAGGAACTTTTTTGCATTCAGACAATATTTATTTCTAATATTGTATTAAAATTAGAGATTAGTATTAAATTTTAGAACGGGAAAATGCAAAAATATATACGCCTCTTCATTATACATATGAAGTTATAAATAAATAAAAATAAAAAAAAAGTTGCTCAATTTAGTGAGAATTTATAAGAAATTCGAGAACAGAATCCTTACGATGTTTAAAATAGCCTGGAATATAATTCGAAAACGTAAAAAATTATCATGCTTATAAGATATCGAGAACACGTTTATGCACACACAAAAAAATGGTGCACGATCTTTATTAAATATACTTTAGATGTTTATTAATAAGAAAAAAGATATTTTTACAGAAAAAAGGTTAAGTGAAAATAAAATGAAGTGAAGGCAAACTCTTCAATAATTCTTTTTAAACAAGCACTTTTAGGATTACGGCGAAAGGCCAAATTCATGGCGTAATTAACCTCAGTACCCTCCGAAAAGTTATTTCGGAAAAGAGAAAATTATTACGCTGAAAGTTTTAGGAAGGGAGCTAATTTTAGGATTAGCACGGAGAAACAGAGCGTTCTTCCCTAGAATTTAAAGTGTAATTAAATTTCCAAATAAATGTCGAAGCACCCATACTTGCATCAAAGCTAAAAGTATAAATAACGGGCAATGCAAATCGATGTAATTGTCAGTAATCTGGGAGCGAAAATTATTTTCTATATTTAGGTATTTTGAAAACGTGCGTTTGAGAAAAGAGAATTTTTCTTTGATATATTAACAAATTTTTTTAAATAAAAAATTCCATTCATAAAATTCAACAGAAAAATAAGTAACGAATAATTTTTTTACAAAACAATCACGTATATATCTTGTAATCCCTCAGATAGCAAATTAAACCTTTCTTAATATTTTAATCGTGTTTACAGCAGCGTATCGTATTTACAATCGCATAATAGTACTATTCATTTTCTGATTTGTTCGGTGTCAATCAGTCATGAATCACCCCATTTAACACTTAAATGCCGAGTATCGACTATTGACTCTATGCACCATGAAATGTTTTCTGAATTCTAAAATAATAGAGATTGAAGCTTGAATGTTTGTTGTTGCCATACTGGAAATATTATTAAAAAAATTATAATATTGATATGGAGGCACGAGTGCTTTTGAAATTTATAAACAAACTAGCTCTTATCGCAACTTCGTACGCGTGGAAATTTTGATGTGTAGATGTGAGAACTGACAGTTTAATCGCAATGTAAAATGTTATCAAAACCGTATGCATGCATACATTTTCAACGTCAATCGGAGCAACGCAAAGACGAGCATTTTAAACGCCAGTTGGGGTAACGCAATGCAGATTAGAATTTTTTATTTCAATTCACCTATTTTATTTTTATTCAAAAGCACTTCTGAAGGAATCGAAAGATCTATTAATTAACAATGTTTAATTTTAAATTTATCATACACTACGAAAATAAACAGAATTGTTTGAAATAACCGGTCGTAAACATGTTACGTCTAACACCATTAGCGTGGGGGGGGGAATCTACTTAAAAGCAATGTACTTGAAACTATAAAGGTACTTTAAAAAATTTAATCGAAAATGATGAAAACAGGCAAAAGGAATATGTACAGCAAGAAAACAAAATGAAGAGAAATGAACAGGAAATATCGAATTATATTAACACAAGAACAACGTAAGGAAAAAAAATTAATAAACCTTCCTTTAGAATAGTAAGATAATATTAAAATGAAAAACGGAAACAGAAAAATAAAAACAAACGATTGGATATTTTAAAAAATTGTTTGTTCTGATGAAAAAGGTTTTCTGCCGGGAAATCCTACAATAAATAAGAAATAATTCCATTAGATAAGATAATATTAAAAGAACATCGGAAATAGAAAAATAAAAACAAACGATTCAAAAAGCTCAGGCAGATGTTTTCAGATTTTTTATTTATTTTTTAGTGGAAAATTTAGTTATTAATTATTAAAAAATTAACCACTCAATAAACCGGAATAAAAATTAGTCTATGTTCTTCTGTAGACTATATTCTATCTCTGAACTAAATTTTATCCAATTTCCTTGAGCCGTTCTGGCGTGATTGAACCCCATCATCCATCCATCCAAACTTTCATATTTATAATAGTATAGGTTGTTTTTCACTTCTGAGAGTATATCTCTTTAGCCTTGTTCGCTCAATTGAGAACACTATATTTCATTTTATAGGATCAATATAAAAGTTATTACTTGATTAATAAGCTATTTAAGTCATAACTTTCATTTTAAAGTCAATTTAATTGACGAATAATAATTAGTCGTTTGTAAGTCGTAAAATCATTCCTAAAATAAAATAAGACATTTTAAAGTCATTTTAACTGCCCAAGAAACGAAAGTAAAAAAAACATTTTTAAGTCGGGCATTTAAGAACTAAATAAGAAATATAAAAATTCAAACAAATATTTTTTTGTAGAATAGTGAATACTTTTTGATACAGCTCAGTCAAAAATTAAATAAGAAAGTTTTTGCTATATATAAAAAAATTATTGAATAAATTTTAATTGGTGTGAATGATTCAGCTGATCACCACACATTTTTCTCAAATCTTTGAATTAAAATTGTATACAACTTTACAAAATCAGCTGCAAAAAAATACGATCTCACACAATTGAGAATTAATGAGGTTACAGTTTTTTTTAGCTTTATCAGGAATTAATTCTGTATTGCTAAATTCTGTTGAATGAAATGCCAATTTAATCATATTAGTTTTTCTGTAAGATAAATTCAGATGGTGTAGTGGCCTTAAATGGATCTAGAAAGCCTTCAAAATTGTTTATATTATCAATTTGAAAATGTATTTTTCAATCAATTCTGTGCTGCTAAATTCTGTTGAATAAAATGTCAATTCAATCAGATTAATTTCCTCTGTGGCTTTAAATAAGTAATGACGTTAAATGGGTTATGAAAAACTTATTATTTATAAAACTCATTAACTATTTATGTTATCCTTTTAAAAATATATTTTTAAATCAATACAATAACAGTTCTTCAAAAATGTTGTAAGTTATGAAATTGAATTAAAAAAACAATTCAAAAAATTCAATAGCTCTCAGCGTCTCTGTAAGAAAAACAAGACTCCTAAAAATTTGATCTCATTTGAAAGCTATTGCAGTAAAATATTTTTTTGAGAAGTATACAGATTTGAAATAAAGTTTTAAAACCGAAGGCGTGTTCATTACCTTTACATTCTGCTAAAAATAGTTTATATTACGTGGAACGGTTAGATTTGCGGAGCTAGCTTCATGAACCAAATAACATCTACGATACCGAAGTCGACTTTTGTATTATGGTCATGTTACTCGGCTACTGTCCCTAGCGTCGCAGGTTCGTATCACGACCTTCAATCGGTACATTGGTGACCTTGGCAATGCAACCTCCTGCAACAGTCGTGACGCCATCTACCCGCAGTAAAAACAAAGTCGTCAAAACTCACTTGACGCAAACAAGCAAACAAACAAAGTCGCCAACCCCCACTTCACGGAAGGAAAAGCAAAGTTGTCAGGCACACTTGACGCAAGCAAGCAAAGTCGTCAGACTCACGTGACGCTAGCAGCAACTCGCCATAACACTCGGCACCATAAAAATTGCTCGTCTCTCCGCCGACTCACTGGTGGCTGAATACTGTGGCGCTAGCTTCAAGAGCCAGATAACATCTATGATAGTGAAGTCGACTTTTGTATTATGGTCATGTTACTTGGCTACTGGCCCTATGGTCGCAGGTTCGTATCGCGACCTTCATTCGGTACAGATTCTTAATATGTTCCAATTTCCAGAAATCCAATGGATATAAACCTCTTAAAGAAGAGTTTCACAATACAGTTAATGATACATTAAATTTATTGTTTTTTTATGCTTACTAAATAAAAGGTGTATATTTAGAAGATTTATTTTTGAAAAAATTCTAAAAGAAAAGGAAAAGGGAAAAAAAATCTGATGGCAAACAAAATCCAATTTCTGGCTAGAATATAAAAAAAAATTAAAAGGAAAAAATCGTAGAAACGTGGATGTAGTATGTCTTCTCTTTATTTCTTCACGAAATAAAACAAACAACCGGATCGCTTTCAAAAGAATCGAACAAAATTGTGAAAAGGACTGCAGAAATCATGGTTGTGTACAAATAGAAGCAACAGGACAAATATTTTTTTTCCAGCGTTCCACACACCAATAGCTATTCTTAACGTGACAAGAAGGGTGTGCAGTTCTCTCCTGTTGATTCACCGAGAAAAAGTGTCAACTCAAAGTAAAGTAGATGGAAACATAAATAAATCTGGGGCAGAGAGAAGGAACGGCACAGTGTATAAATCGAATAAGAAAAAAAAAAGTTTTAAAAAAATATATCAAGTGCGAGAAGACTTTCAGGTTGACAGGCGACAGGACGTTTTTATCTTATGCAGTGACAAAATGCTGCTGTTCGCTGTTTCCTGATTCAATTTTAAGTCCATAACGGAAGATAAGTCTTGAGAGCTTTATCAGATCCGGATGGGAAGTCGGTTATTTTTTTTTATAGTTCCTCAAAGATAGGAGTTCATAT
>JAOUZG010040464.1:5542497-5555724 GCA_026289955.1 Argiope argentata
TTTTTCACCCACTTGCACAAAAGTGAGGTTATTTCGAAATGCCATAAAGTCAAAGACATTTTTTTTTTTTGCGTTTTATTATTGCTAAATATATATTTGATGGATTAAAATAGTTTGAATTATCTCGTAATACTTAATTTGGAAATGAAATTGAATCAAAACTGCAATACCATATATGGGCTTATATGCAATAAAAGGTTAAAGAGATGTTTTGTGTCTATTATGATAACGATATGAATTTATTTCTTAAATTTCTATAGCTCACAACTCAAAATCAATACTTGCATCAAATATTGGACAAATACTTTGCATATACTTAATAACGAGAAATAGGCAATAATGTCAATACCAATGGGAAATATGCATTGCATACTTTTTGAAGACAGACAAGGGGAGAGACCACTAACCCATTCAATCAATAATTTATTCCTAAGTCATAAATGCTTTTAAAAGACTAAAATAGTGTTTAATTAAAACTAGGTATACAGAGGAAGCACAGCTTCGTATTACTTCCTCCAGGTAATGACACTTCATTGGCATTAATGAGAAACTATACCCGAAATCTCGGCAAAATAATTTTTAATCGACGCAGCTATGAACGGATATTTATGCACAAGACTTGATAGCAATTAATAAAAGATTCAGAGGGATTCGTTATTAAATTTAGTAAACGTTTAGGAAATCCTGCGCTTGATCAAAGCATTTAATGCTGAAAGCGAAAATAAACAAATTTAATGCTTTAAAGGAACAGAATGTTTTGAAGGGAATTGTCAGACAGCATAACCAGAAAATCGATAATTCATTATAACATGAAGATAAATATCTTCTGTTTGAATTAGTGAAAGGTAAAGATTTAATAATCATGTGCCTAAAATGTGTGTAAATTATACAAATATCGACTGTTAAATTAAAAGCTGGATATAAAATACTAGATCAAATTTGAATCATTAAGTTAAAGCTCTGTTTCCAAGCAGATATATCTGAAATCACCAGCAATAAAAACATAGAAAAAAAGGACAAAAAAATTATTAGACTGGAAAATAAGTTTCGACACATTCGCTAATATAAAATAGAATGTCAATGAATGAGCAATTCTTTTGATATGAATGCAGTAGTTCATATAGTACAATAGTTCTAAAGTATTTATAATCTAATGTAAAATGCTCTTCATTTTCTATTTTAAAACTAAATATGTTTTCAACACTATTGTGTGTGTGTGTGTGTGTGTGTGTGTGTGTGTGTGTGTGTGTGTGTGTGTGTGTGTGTGTGTGTGTGTGTGTGTGTGTGTGTGTGTGTGTGTGTGTGTGTGTGTGTGTGTGTGTGTGTGTGTGTGTGTGTGTGTGTGTGTGTGTGTGTGTGTGTGTGTGTGTGTGTGTGTGTGTGTGTGTGTGTGTGTGTGTGTGTGTGTGTGTGTGTGTGAATTCAATTTATCATCCTCTTCTCCCATTTTCATTATTGCATTTTCAAATTATTTCATTTAATTAACAACTTCTAGTTTATATCATTTTTTAATTACTTAAGAAATCTTTCCAAACTAAAAATTTAAGCAAAAATATTTCTTTTTTTTTGGTGCTTCATAAGGAGTTATATAAAGAAAATATGAAATAATAATAAAAAAAGAACTGAATATAAAAAATAAGTTTTTTTCCAATAATAATGATAAATTTCCATTCGCTCTTAAACATTAACATTCAAAGATGTATGATAACCAATTCGTTTTTTAAAAAAATAATGCAAAAAAATCCCATTTATTTTTTATTTGAAAACTTATGTAAGTCCCGGTTACCCACAAGATTTTCCATTAACCCCAAATGGATATTTTCCATAATCCAATCGATTCGGTAGTTTGTTTAGTGAGGGGGCAAAAAAAGGATTAGCCTCCGCAACATCAAAACAAGCTCCCTTTTCCGGAATATATTTCGATAAGCTGGAAGGTGGGAGGTAACAAATGGGGACAGAAAACATTAGGGGGTAACTGCCACTAAACTGGAAATTTTTATCTCGGCTTTGCAGGAGGTCAATACAGAGGCGGTTTTGGAAGCAAACAGTTCCCATGGGATCTTTTCTAACAGATAGTGATGGTCAATTGCACCCCGCTTTCCGCTCCACTTACTGTTTTGGACAGCGATGGTCAATAAATATATCGACCGTGAATATATGAGCTGTATACAATACAAGGTTGCACTATGAGAGACCTGAGGTTACCCCAAATGGACTGTTTGCCGACGTGAGATGTTAGATTAAATCGGAGATTACTCGGTCTGATGGACTTCGGAAAAGGTTCATTTCTGATAGCAATAATGAAGAGGTTTCCCAGACATCAATTGAAAACGTCATAGAATTCTGCTCTATTTTGTCTTTTATTACTCTTTCTAAATGAATAAACGTTATGGGTGTAAATAAGTCTATGAAGTAACACTATAAACTCGATATGTGCAATCTATTTAGATATGTGTAGTCTAAGGCTATTTATCTCACACATTAAAAATAGTAAAAATTATTCAAAACTAAACAAAAGATTAAAATAAAATCCGCTATGCAAATTTCAATGTATCATGTCAGAATATCATTACTTGAACAGCCAAGCACCACGTGCTCGTGCAAGATGAATTATATTTTTATTCATTTTAATCATTTCATTGAATGGGTCACTTTAGTATTGCCAACGATCCAAAAAAGCTTTGTCTCACATTTATTGTTTAAAACACATTTCCTCTTTATTTCATTTCATATAATCGCGTGCTAATAATAACATTTTTCTCGGTTTTATTTGCGGTAGTCGTTAACTTACTTTTTTTTAAATCAGAGCTTTTGGCAATACGTTATTAAAAGTTAATTTTTTGAGATGCTCGTGCAGATAATAAAATTTCAATTTTTCGCCTAAGTTTTATTTACATATTTTTTTTTAATTTCACCTACGGATTTTTGCTGGAGCCAGAAACTTCATTTCCCAAAATAACATCATGTTCTGACATGATAATAAGATTAATTACGCTGTGAAATCAAATTGTATGAAAAATACGCCTTGAAATCAAATTATATGATGAATATGCAGTGAAATCAAACTACAAAGTAAATACGCAGTGAAAATAAACTGTGTACGATTAGAACGGTTATGTAGTCTTAGACTCCCCCTCTATACTTGAAAAGTCAGGTAATTATGTAGAATTTATAAATATAAGCGGGGAAAAAAGCGTTTATTTTTATTTATTTTGCTTCAATAACCATCGACTTATATACTTATTTCAAAATCGATTCCTGTCTATGCTAAAATAAACTCCCCACCTTCCCGGCGCAATAGTGGATCATATCACCATTCATTTAAAAGCATTTCACTATTATTGTTTTTTTTCCGGAAATTAAACCATAATACTTTTACGAGTCAATACCATCGTGATTATATGTCATTATGAATCAATTTCAATACATCAGAAATAAAGGAATAAAGTTGATTTGATTTAAATACAAATCAGACTATCTTCTTTCCCCTCTCGGCGTAACAATTCAAATAAATAAAACCATTGTAATTTGCAGGTTAGTCGGCTGCGATTTCAAAATTTATTCAATCAGCACAAAAGTAAAGAATATCATAATTTTAAAAGGATTATGACAGTTCAGAATAATGCCTTCCTTTTTAACCTTAGAAATTTTCAAGATAATTAAATGGTAATTTCCAGATTTATTTAGTTAAGGAAAAAGTAAACAAAGAAATATATTTTTGCCCCTCCCCCTCTTGTCGCATCAAAATTTCATCATAAAATACATAAAAGCATCATTCATCGAATAACAAGCAGATCGTTATTGTTGGTCCCTTCAGAAAGTGCACCATTCTACAAAATGCAATTTAAATATAACAAGAATATATTAAAAGGATCAAAAAACAAAATTTAATTAAAATAAAATTAATAAAATGCATCTCACTGCGTTTCATTTATGCCAAAGATTTTTTTAATTCATTTTTTTTTTTGCATCCTAGAAATGATTTATTATTATTAAAAACAAGTAATTAAAAAAATTACTTAGGTCAACAAAGAAAATTTTTACTTAAGCTACTTTTTATTAAATAATTACAATGAATCTAAAGAATTTATCAAAAAATTACTGATTTGCGCAAGAATTGAACTCTTTTTCTTCGACTTCACGGAAAAAATACTGAAATCCTCGCATTTTACCGATTGAGCTACTGCCTGTTGGTTTCAATTTTCATTACAAACCACTAACACTCTATTTAAAGTATTAAAAAGTAATTAAATTATATATATATATATATTTTTTTTTTTTTTATATATATATATATATATATATAGGGAGAGTGTGAGTTAATAATAGAAATTGTAAAATACAGAGGCATTTATTTAATTTATCCAACGAATGCTTCGTCACATCATAAAGAGAAACTAATTTAAGTAACGAACAAAGGAGACAAAATTTCACAAAGAAGCCATGGAATATAAGATAAGCCACTTGTTTACAAAATCTTACATAATTGCACGCCATCGAATCAGTTCCAAACCTTTCAAGTTCATTACCTTAAGCCCATTCATGTTTATTTCATTCAGCAGGAAGAAGGGGTTTCCATAATCTTCCTACTGAATCAAACCGAGATAATCACTTTAAGTTCCAAAGGTGCTGTTAATCGGGCTCGAAGCAGAACGCTGTCGGGTACTGTCCATTTAAAGGAGTCATTAAAATTCCCGGCAATACGTCGAAGCTTCGAAAATAACAATGATTCAAATCGAAAATATTTCAAGCATACGTAATGGGATTACGGACGCACAAGGTCTGTTTCATTCTTGTCATTTCGCTTGAAGCCACTTGCGTTCCCATTCAGATGTTTATTCGAATAACTGTAGGATGACAAAGCAATGGAGAGGTGATTAAACAGGAACTCCCCATAGAATTTATACATTAAATTCAGTTCAGCAGACAGTCTTCTGATCGACCAATGCACATAGGATAACCATGGAAACCCTTCAGAGTAGGAATGGTTTGTATTTTATATTCTGTAATTTTGAAACACGTCGATAATTCATTGCTTATGAAATGAAATCAAATTTCTAATAAATTAATAAAGCATTTCTTATTAAAAATACAGATATATCCCCCCCCAAATGCATATTGTAAATAAAGTGAAAAATGTTTCTATAAAACAGTAATGTAAAAATATTGCTAAGCGCAAAACTGGAGAACGGCTTGACCGATTCGGCTAATTTTTTTAAAAAAATATTTTTGTTAAGACACGAGGATGGTTCTTATGGAGAGAAAAAATGGAAAAACTGCATGGAAAATAGTTAAAACGACACTTTTCTTACTTTCCCGCCAAAAATCTTCATTTCCTTCCCCCACACCGAGTTAGATAGCAGGAAGTAATAAATTATGATTTGTTTAGAAAAAAATTTTGATCATCAAAATTTGAATCTCATTATTCTACAAAAACAGAATTTTAGACCTTTCCCTCCACCATTTAAGTAAATTATCAATTCCGGGACAATCATTGCTCGGATAGAAAGAGAAAGATGAGTAGTACAGTGAACAGATCATCTGAAGAAAATAATAATAAATAATACTATAAATGAATTATATGATTATCAAAATTTGTTTGGTTTAAAAATATTTTGGTGAAAAACCTGTTATGAGACACAGCTACATAAAATATTAGCGAGGCGGCTAGTAAAATATAATAACCTTCATATCGACTTTCATTTAATTTCTTTTCGAATGATTCACAGAAATTAAGTGATAGAAACTGCGGTTGGGTAACTAAACTCATTCAAAGCCATACCAATTCTAAACGTTTTCTAGTGTGGTCGATTTTGGCGTGAACAGGGTCCCACTTATCCCAGTTGGGGCCAGGGGGCAAAACTTCTTTAGCCCCCCCTCTTCTTCACTACTTTAGTAATGAAGAACAATCATTAAGGAAGAAAGAGTAAAATAAAATTTCTATTCGATTTGGGGCCCTGGGCAGCTGCCCCGTATGCCCTGGGCGTGAAATTGATCGGATTTGGCTTTATATAACTTATTTGCCTTTCATCAATTTCTGAAAACACATGACAAATTAATTTTAAAGTAAAATAATAATAAAATCAGAATGCATATGGAACTAATCTTGGCAATGATAAATAAAAATGTCAACAAATGAAAACACTGCTTCAAAATTAAAAGTATACATTGAAAATTTTTATGTAAATATAAATGCTTAAAATTAAGAATAAGAAGCTTAAACACGAATGAAAATTTTATACAAAATTCAAAACTGTAACAAGAATTTTCAAATGTGTTTACAAAGAAACTTACAGATAATAAGATTTTTAGTATCTATGCTATGATTATATTGAAAAAATCACAGTAGTTAAGACAGATTAAATTAATGTGAAATTTTAAAAACAATAAAACTTCTCTCAGGGGAATAAAAACCGTTCTATAGAAAATAATTTCATCAAAACAATTAACTTAAATGGCATATGAATACGTTCGAAAGACAAGGAGGGAAGACTGAAAATTTGCTTCGTAGGCAATGTTTAATTTAAATGAAGAGCAAAGTATATCAAAATAGTATTTCTTGAGAGACAGGCAGCAACTATCTCTTTTTAACCCATTCGCTGCCAAGCCTAAATTGTATGAGGTTATTCCCATTGCCATTTTGGTTGTTATTGTTTATCTTAGTTTTATTATTTCAAAATAAATATACATATTTTTTCATAAATACTCATTTATATGCATAAAAATCAAACACGTGGTTGCCAATGGTAATAACATCATACAATTTAGACTTCGCAGAGAATGGGTTAAATAAAGTAGAATTTTTGTAAGAACAATTTATTTGTAGCTTTTCTTCAAGTTTTTACACTTGTATATTTATGTTTGTGGCTATAAAAAGTTTGCAAGCTTGACAAGTTGTACGTTATAATATATTGAAAGTATCACGAGTATATTCGTGCTGGCAATGGGTAACACCCTGCCAACCACGAGTATACTCGTGGTTGGCAGTGAATCAGTTAAATGCAATAAATAAATAAATAAATAAATAAAATAAAAATAAAATAAAAAATAAACAAAGTATACAATAGCAAATAAACAAAAAAAATCACACAAACACACACAATTGTGCAGCACAAAACTGACCTTTAAAAAAGAAATTTCACTTTAAAATAAAAATTTAACGTAAAAATAACTAACAAAACCTCAACTGCTGTTTAATGATCTTGGGAGCTATTTGCGAGTCACATTATCATAGGAATTCCAAGTCCTTTCAAACTATGTCACCATCTAATTTTTATCTTACTGAATTTAAAGGAATTCTATAAAATTCCAGTTTCAAGAGCTAAAGAGAATTCTATTTGAATTGGGATTTATATTGGAGGAATAAAAAATTCCTTAAAAAAAAAGTAGCAGCTCGTGATCGAGAATAAGAACTATAGTAAAATTCACAACCCCCCCCCCCTCTTGAGCCTCTGGCATTACTGTTCCAATGATAAAGAAACCTGCATTCGGAGAAATTGCGCAAAGAAAAGAACTAAATGAATAAAAGTCGGGGAATGGTAAAGCCAATTTCTTGTAGAAGACGAGTTGAAATTCTAGAAAAAACTTTCTAAGTTTGAAATAACAATATAATGAAACTGGTATGCGAATCTAGTTCCAGAAAGAATTTTCTGGGAAATAAAATGTTTCTCTATTCATGAGAGTTCAATCTATGTTACTAAAATAAATAAAAACATTCATAATTTGTAAACTTTAAATATAAGGAAAATCACTGAAATTTACAAACAATATACTCTATATTAAAAACGTTAAAACTTATACAAATGCAGTAGCGACTCTAATTCCACTTATCTAGCATATCTACACACTATAACAAAGTAAAGATTCACGATAGAGGAGAAGTGAGACATCTTTCTCGATCAAAATATAGCAGCTGAAGTAGAAATCTAACCAACCTCTAGGCCAGGGGTTCTCACACTTTTAGACATTACGACCCTCTTTTTAGACTAAGTATTTTGGCGACCCCTAAAGTTTTAAGTCTGTCTAAAGTTTAGACAGAGATTTTAAAAATTTTAAACGTACTCAGAGTTTGTAGAGTATGTATAGGGTATTGGCGCACATCCCTTGACACTTCATCTTTCTCCTTACTAGTATCATCTCATCTCGAAACTTTGATTGAACAGTTTACAGATTACATTCAAGTTAAGAATATGAGTGGGGTTGTGTGGATAGTCATTCCGTTCGGAGAGCAAGCCGTAACAATGGATGAGCTAAGTGCCTGTCATCATGATCAACTGATAGAGATTTCAAGTGATCAGACAGCTAAAGTAACTTTTAACAAAGAATATATAGACAAATTTTGGATACGTATTAAAGAGGAATACCAAGAACTGTCCACAACAGCATTGAAAACTTTGATTCCATTTTCTACACATTACAACTGTGAACAAGGATTCTCCATAATGATAAATTTAAAAACAAAATCAAGAAATCGTTTGACACTGGAAAATGACATTGTTTTGTGTTACAAAGCTCATTCCAGGCATTTAAAAAATCGGTTAATTCCAAACAAGCTCATGTATCCCCTTAATTAATAGAAAACAAAAACCAACTTGTATGTGTATTAAAAGCTTTATGTGTATTCTTTCTTTTTAATGAAAACTACAGCAATAAATTAATTTTCTTTTAACTTTTCTTCTACACCTCGTGAGCCCCAGGGGGTCGTGACCCACCTTTTGAGAACCCTGCTCTAGACGATTCACGGCGGTATTGGGAAATTTCTAGGAAACTGGCCCATAAGAGTGACTTGGAGGAAGGGGGAAGGACTTCAGCAACTGGTTTGATGACAACAAGCACTTCAATATTAAGTTGCGCATTAGCCAAGCAGTTTTTAAATAGTGCTACTTAAAAGCAGAGGTAGAGCATGGAACCCATAACAGCCATCCATCGTTTTATGCTACTCAACAATGCCTTACTTTAAGCCACAAGACCACTTGCAGGGAGTTTGGTTTAGTTACATTAACATACGGTTGTAAAGCGGCACTCAATTTATTTTGGGACAGAAATCGTAATTTTGAACTGCATTCAAATCACGAGCACGATTTTTGAGTTGTCCCCCTTCTCCACCCACACCAGAAGGAGGACTTTTGGCTTAGACGTATTTAACCCTTTCAAGGGCCATGGGAAATATGCTTGCCCCCAGATTTTCCAGGGTTTTTTTTTAATGAAATTATGTAGATTGGCCCAAGTTTTGACAAATTTTCAAATTAGATAAAAACTTTTATGTTTCAGTTTCTTATCTTACATACAATTGTATATCTTGATTTGTGACTTAATTACTAATTAACCATACTAATTAATTAATAAAAATATTTAGTTAGTTAAATAAATTACTTTACTTAAACCAATCTGAATCCTAAAACTATTTTAACATACTATGACTAAAAAGAAATGGCCTTTCAAACAGTTCACGTGCAACAGACACCTTTACACGACGGTTCTTCAGTGAAATCGGGTCTCGAGCAAAGACATTACCACCAGACCTCCCCCCCCCCCCAAACTTGGGGAGAAAAGCGTTTCTAATATTTAAGCTTCAAAAATATTAAATAGTAGAGAAACTATTTTTTCACAATTAAGATAACAGTTAGTGGCACAAATAAAATTAAAATTGTTTTTACATTAAAAACTAGAAACAATAATAAAATAAAAATAATATCTACAATTAGCTATTGGAAATTATTGCCTTTTCTTGTAAATTGTATTAAATTAAATGTCATATAATTTAATTTGTAAATAAAGAAGATTCAATTTGTTACAGACTTTCAAACTTAATTAAATTAAATGGTGTGTTATTTAAGAGCGAACAATTTTTCATTCAAGTTTTCAGAAACTGAAAACGGAAGTAGGGGTAGCGGTAACAACAACAAAAAAAAAAAAAAACACCTCTTTTAATAACCAACAGCCATTACCACTAAATTGAATTTAGAATTTTTTCGAATACAAATGGCAAATAGCCTTAATTCTGCTCCTGACTTATAATGTTACAGTAGAATAATTTTTAAATTAAAATTATTTTCGTCAGTGAGTCTATTATGAAAAAGAGGTAGAAAAATTGAATTGTACAATTAAAACAAGATTAAAAATATCATCGTCTTTTCAATTATAAATATGCACAAAGTTTTCATGAAAGTAATATTTTTAAAATACGCAACAAGAACAAATCTTCATTTAACTCGGACAAACAAACAATCTCCACTCAAATAAAAATGAAAATCTAATTCGATTCTTTTCTCCATCTAATTCAGGATACTGCATAAACTACAACCCCTCTATTATATCCTTAATTTCGATTGGCACACGGAACCTGCCATAAATTTTATTGCTACAAAACCAAAAGAAAGGCGAACGAATACGATGCAAAATAAAATGCCACTTCTCAGAGACACCGATATCTAAAGAACCGAAAGATATGCGAATATTTCATCCCAACTCGTCGGAAAACAACTCCTCGTGATCAACCCATCGATTCTCTATAAATCCAGCTTCCTTTCATCGTGTAGTGCTCTTTTCTTCTTCTTTTTCTTTATGGCATGTTCTAACCTAACTCATTCCCCTCCTCCAGCAAGATGATCGACAAGCTTCCACGCGTCCAGCCAATTCGAGATGACGTCGTATATCCGCAGGATCAAGGGCGAGCTTGTTAACATCGAGTCCGGATGACGGAAGAGTTTGATGGGGCAATCCGAGAACGAGGAAAACGGAAACTGAGCAACGATAGGGGAGGAAGGAAGACAAGACCCTCTAGGCTGCAAAGGAAATATTATTCTCGGGAGGTGG
Source organism: Argiope argentata (assembly GCA_026289955.1). Classification (NCBI taxonomy): domain Eukaryota; kingdom Metazoa; phylum Arthropoda; class Arachnida; order Araneae; family Araneidae; genus Argiope; species Argiope argentata. Next base: position 5,553,313 of record JAOUZG010040464.1, read on the forward strand.
GTGGTTTATCTCACTACTTGTTGCCAGTGGTTTGGGAGCAATAACTTCAGAAAATAAGAAGCCATCAGGTTATATAGGGTTGCTTTTTATTCTCTAGATGCTGTTGAATAATGGATGCTCTACAGACCAATTTCGGGGAGTAAGAAGTCTATAAATTGCATTAAGCCAGCCAGTATTTGTATTCTGTAAACGTCAATAATAATATTTAAATGTATACAGTTTTTTTACATAAATTTCTGTATTTGTTTATAGCACTTAAGAGCGGTTGATTAACCGTTTAGAAAGCTTAGGTAAGCTTTCTGGCACAGGGGTAGCGCGTCTTCCTCGTGTTCTGGGAGTCCCGGTTCGGGCATGGTTGTTGTTCTAGCTCTACAGATCCATATCTTTTTTTTCTGTTATTTTTGTGTTTGTGCATATCATTTTTTTGTATTTTTCTTTTTAATTATTGTTTCTATCCTCGTCCCTAAATTTTTCTTTGTATTTTTACAATATTTCTCAGAAATATGTAATTTCAAACAAACTATAAGTCTGTTTTTGCGAATTGGCATAAGTCTTCAGTTTATCTCCAATAGCTAGCTTAATTAGACGAAGCCACTTTCCATTTAAATTTCAAACAACTCACTGCCTCCATCTTTCTTTATTTCAAAACTAAAATCCCCTATTATTATTAAATTCTAACCGATAATTGTGTGACGTCTAACAACAGTCACTTTCATTATATCTTCCACTTCATGCTCATTACACTGTTTAAATAACCAGGTGGTTATAGTTGCAGGGGCATGAAGCGGTGTTGTGTGTGTGCTATCGGAGAGATGTGTGACTGTGCTCCCCTGTAAAAAGAAGCTGTGCAATCCACTGTGATTATTGTGTAGCTAAAGTCGTACTCTTGGCCCTAGTTGGCGCTACTTGAAACAAGAGACGCATATCTTCGGCTTAAAATCTGCTAATGTATCAGTGGGGCTTGTCCATGGCAAGTGTCATAAATAACAAAATAAAGCTTAACTTGTGTCCAATTTAAATTTTTCATACCAAGTTATAAAAGTATTGTTTTGCAACGGATTCTAAAACCATCCACGCTTTTGCGCATGCGTTAGGATGGGTTCAATTCGTCAAAACAAAGGTGAGAGGAAAGATTAAAGGAGGGGATGTTCAAATTTTACAATAAAGTGAACTCGGATTATTCGAGGACTGAATTAAAAAAATAAAGTTAAAAACGACGATTTCATTTTTTTTCGCACACACGTGAAAAATAATTGAACAAAAAATGTATTAAATAGGACGAAAATCAAGGTCAAAGAATGACGAAGAATTCCGAAAATGCTCTCATCCTTCCGTGTCTCTCCCCTTTATGAAATAGAATCGTCGAAAAGTGGTCGTCTCAGAGTACTGAAACAGAACAGTAAATATTTATTCATTACTTCTAAAGAGGATACTGTGTTCAATTTCTAAGACCTATATGAAGAAAAGACAGAGATTGGGAACTGCAATGAATTGATATTTGCTCCCACATTAGCAATATAAAACATGTTCATGTAGTTTATTTTGAATCAAAAATACATTTCGCAATTGCTTTAACTGGCTGAAAAATTTTACATATACAGCGAAACATAAATTTACACAAGTCTAGAATTTTCAAAGGAAAATTTAGTACAGCTTATAAGGTTGGATACCATATTAATAATTCATCATATCAGCAGTAATGGCGGATTTGTCGTATTTTTACCTTTGTAACAGTCTAAATATTTCTGAATGTGTCTATAAAAATTGTTTTGTAGCTATTTCCGATAATTTCTAAGCATATTTTTATGTACGTTTGATGTTCCGTAAAATACCCGTGTCACATCGGGTGGAGGCTAGACTTCAGTTTAAAGCTAATTTTTCTTCTTTTATGCTATGCCACGGGCAACGCTGTGAGGGTACTGCTAGTTTGTTGAAAAGAATCAGCATGACTAATTAGATTTCGTGAAGTTATTAAAAATAAAATTATTTATAAGTGAAAATTAGCCCATAAAGAGAATGATAAATCCGGCACGGAGTACAAGACTTTGAGGCTAATGATTAAGTGTTGAACTGAAAAGTAATTTGACACATATACGACAGCATTCATTGATAAACATCAACCTAATCAAGAATATTGAAGTCTCCATTTGTCGCATCAAGATCATTACAATAAAACAATGTAAAAAGCTTGTCAATAAATGATTCACTAAATGATAAAGGCATTCACGAAAGTTGACATACAAGGCTAATGATCCAACACTTAAGTATGTGAGCAGATTTGGTTTGGGACAATATTATTGCCCTCCTTTATTTATAGAAGCATCTGTCATTTAGAAGGGTTGACTATATATATATATATATAAATATATTGTCCCAAACCAAATCTGCTCACATACTTAAGTGTTGGATCAT
>JAOUZG010040464.1:5556124-5579487 GCA_026289955.1 Argiope argentata
GTTTTAATTCAAATTTTTATTAATTTGCACGGCCCAACAAAGAAGTAAAAGGAAAAATAAAAAACTATATTTTAATTTTCTTACTTTATTTAATATGTAACATTATTTATATTTATTTTATATTAATTTGTTAATTTTATATTAAAAATGCTAATTCAGAAATCTAGTTAAATTCCAAAACGTCAATTTCAATAACTTTTTAAATCTGACTCAGTATGCAATTGATTTTTATTAAATACAGAGTAAAAACCCCTTTTTGCGTGAGATTTCTTTAATGTGAGACACTGACCACATCCAACTTTAGTCCCATTTTTTTTTATTTACATAATACACACATAAAGCAAAAGCACGAAAGACGCACAAAACTATCCCATATTTCGCTCCGTCAGTCTCTGACTCAGACTGGCCTCTCATCTTTCGCCCTCGGACTGATTTCTCTTCGCGTTCGGCAAGAAGGGTTGCTACATGAGGTGAGAAGGGTTGTCAAAGGTGGCGCACCTTACATGCAGAGTATCGCGTTACAAAAAAAATCACCGTGATTTTGTGTTTAAATAAAAGACTTTCGTATGAGCAAAGAATTACTATAAAAGAATAAAGGTTTGATTCAGTTTTGTGGAAAGGGATTCCCTTTCCATTTCGTACAGTAAAAGTTATAAGAAATTGTATAAAGTTTCAAAAATTAATTATTTTGAACTTCAGTTTAAAAAAATACACAAACAAGTTGCCACTAGCTAAACGGACATAAAATGACAACAAGAGTGATATCACAATCCTGGAATATAAAAACAGGTGATTTTACATTATATAGAATCACATAGGAAGATCATTTTTATAGATGAACAGTTCTATTTTTAAGTAGTAAGGAATAAGCTTAAATTTAAAAAAAATACTTTCAATTTCAATCGTTTAATAATCTACAAAATAGAAACATCAACAATCTTGGCAAGCAAGCCGGTCGCCAAACGTGGCTTGCATAATTTAAATAAAACGTATACTTTAAATAAACGAAAGCGACAATCAAACGACTCACACCCATTCTAAGAACTTAGTTTTAAAAAAAAGAAAAAGAAAGAAAGAAAAGCACCCCCCAAAACTTTCAATTTTCTGTTTTCATAATCAGAGCTTTATCTTACCGTTGCATTTATGTATATTGACACAAGTCATTTCACCGCAAAAGAGGGAAAGGCGAATAGAAAAGGACAAGGGGGAGGGACCCCCTCCCAGAATTCCCAGTAAATGATCTCAAGTTCTTAGCCGTGAGTTTACACGACTAACTGAGGAAAGAAGCCCTAGAAAGGATTTCAAAGGCAAATCCGAGCTCTTGGAAAATAACCTTTCCAAACATTTTCAAAGAAGGAAGGGAAGTGAAAAAAAAAGAAAAAGAAAAAAGAACAGAGCACTTAAACGCAACAAAAGATTTGCTCTTAATATATAGCAGTAGATTTCTCCCTGCCTATTTTTTTAAAAAAAATTCCTTTTCTTTCTTTTTAATATAGATTGCGTTCGATCAGAAAAAATAAATGTTAAATTCACACGAACCTCTTTTTATTTCTCGATACGAAATGTTTGAAGAAAATAGAATAAAAACAAAAAGGAGGGTAAATATAAGAAAATAAACAACCAAAAAACGTTTTTTCTAGCCGTTTGGTTTAAAGAACGGTGAACTCCTTTAAGTCAGGTTATTATCGCATAAACAAGGTTCTACAGAAGAAAGTATCATAAAATATATTTTAAGGTGTCTGAAGTCTAAGAGAAAGCCATTTTATTATTATTATCATTAAATAATGAAAATATAAATAACAGAAATTTATCTTCCCAACATCTGGAGTGAAGAAATACGAAATTTATTCATAACTTATCTGGCAATCAATTTAAAAACCATCATAAAATGCATTTTATTTCACAGAACCTTCGAGAGGGATCAAATATTTTCTATTACATCTATACTTTTATTTTTGCTGTACTTGATATTTTTCTAACTTCTTTTCGTACTTATTCTTATTATAGATCCCATCTACAACTCACATCATTTCATATCGTCATAAAAGATCTGATTAGAAGAATTTTCCAAATTCCTTCTATGAACCATAAAAAAAATTCTTTCAAAACTACCTCCGCCTTAATTTACTTTCTTCAGGGAAATAAAGAGGGAGACTGTGAATTAGAATTTCGCCTTTTTGGAACTTTCATTTGACATTCCAGAAATAAAAAAGGTAAAATTTTTGCTTTAATAAAATTTAAAAGGCATCATGAGGACGTTTTAGTTTAGAAATAAAAAATAATTAAACATTTTAACTTATACAGAGATCACAAGCAAATATTACAAGATTTTTTCTCTCACATTAATTAATGATATTATTCATCTAATCCCAATCAAATTTAAATAATTTTGCTTATCCCCAACTCTTGAGTGTTTTTATTGCTTCTCAGAGCCTAAGAGTGAGGGAAATAGTCTCTGCATTTGTGCTTTAACACAAACTCACTATAATCAAAGTTGTTATATAACCAAATAAGAAGAAGGAAATAAAGTCTTTCATCTTTACTTATAATAAAGCACAATGTGTGTGTGTGTGTCTGTTGGCGGTGTACAAGCCAGACCGTTCGACTTATAGCTACCAAATTTGGTACATGTATACCTTGGGGGCCAAGAATGTGCACCTCGGAGTCCTTTTTAGAATTTTTAATTAAAATTTTAATTAATTAAAAAATAAGCCAAATTTTAACGTTTTTTCACTATAACTTCCGAAAATATTACAGCACAAAATTGATTTTTGCATCATGTTAAAGCACAAAAAATTAGCTTTTCAGTGATACTAAGGTTTTGACCTATAAATTAAAACTCTATTTTTAATGAATTTTTAAACATTTAATTTAATCGGGTTTTTTTCAACAATAAAATAAAAATAAACAAAATAAAAATAAAATTTTATCTTCGCGAGGATCTAAAAAAAATCAGTTTTTAATAAAATGTTGCCATCATATTTTCAGAAGTTCTGATTAAAAAAAGTTGATTACGACCAAAAATAAAACTAAAATATAATTTATATCACGTGATTGTATAAAATGAAATAAATAAGAAATGCGATATTTTTTAAACAATAAATGCAAGAGAAAAATTTTCTTGATCGTTTGTAATATCAAAATTAATTCAATAAATGAATCCAAATAAATAAAAACACAAAATAAAAATATATTACAGAAGTGCGACAGTTAAAACTGAAAAAGAATTTTTAGAAAAGTACCAAACAATAATCTTCTGAGAGCGAGATTAATTATTTAAAAGCAAGAAATCTTAATCGAGCTTGAAGATGACGTCATTTCAAAGAAACGGCGAACAAAAAGCAATTGATATTAAGTAGAAGTAAAATATTTTTGAATTCGCGTTTTTTTTTTTTTTTTTTTTTTAATTTTTAAAACACTAAGACATGTTTTAAATAGTTACTTTTATTCATGTGAAGAAGATATATAGCGCAAATCAAAGAATTCGCCTTCGTGATTGTAATTTATCTCCACATTTTAATAAATCATGCGAAATAAAAATGCACCTGCTTTCAACGAAGCATACGTAATATTAAAGCTATACTGGTAAAAGCAGGTCAGCTATTTGAAAACGCATCTTTCAAACAAGCATACGTAATATTTAACAATGCAAAATTTGTAAAAGCATATAAACACATTTTTTACCCGCATATTTCGGAGATATCAAAACTTCCTAACCAAAGCAATATCATGTTCTCACATGAGAACAAATAAATCAGCTTTCATTCCAAATCAAACATATAAAAATGTCATTTTCGGCACGTGTCTGCATAAAATGAAACAAATATGAAACATGATATTTGTGGAATATAAATTTGTGGAAAATAAATAAATTTTCTATAATATTTTACTATACATATATTACTAATTCAATTAAACAGTTTTATTTAAGGCAAATATGGCTTAACATCTACAAGTCGTGATCTGTAATAGGAGCCCAACATATAATTTCTTAATTTTTTTGGGGGGAGGGACATAAATCTCTTACCAAATGGTCTAAGTGAAATATATAATTAGTAGATTGAGGGGAAAAATGCTGATGAATTACGACTTTTAAATTTTTACATATATCATCAGCTCTGTGAATCATGTTTAACAAAATATTCTAGAGACAATAAGTCCTTAAAATAAAAAAGTGGCACTCCAATGAACTAAATCAATCATCAAAGCTGATCGATCTATGAGATTTTCAATATAACTATTCGATAAAAACTGGCGATTTTAGATCACTTTATCAAGATCTCAAAGAAGCCAATCAGGGTTCCTTTAGAATAATTGGTCTAGACTATGAAAATGATGATTGTTCTAAACTTGCAATATTCAAAACTGAATAAATCAGCCTTATTTGACTGCAGAAGATAGAAATGTTTATTTATTGATTTAGAAGTTGAAATATTAAAAATACTTTACAGAATATGAATGTATAAGATCAAAGAAATTTAAACCGTAATTTTTTGAAATATATTTATAAACCGAAAAAAATTTCATTATCGAGAGCATTTATATACATCTAAAAGTAAAATTAAAAACTGAATGTTTCATTTAATCTGTGAAATGTTTGCTGATTAATTCCCTGACATATTATAAATTATAAAAAAAATTATAATGTTTCAATTTCTGTCGTGTACATAAAACTTCAATGTCGGACTACTCTGCTTTCAGTTTTTAATTTTATTTAAAGACAAGGTTAGATTAAGTAAAGAAGTCTTTACATTAATTGAAGTTTCATCATTTCCACTTTAAATTAAAACTGAATTTTACGAGCTCTGATAGAAAATCAGAGAGAAATGCGGAGTTCAAAGATCAGGACTGCTACATAATAATATAAGTGAATTATATGACTATCGAAATTTGAAGCTTAAAAATATTTTGCTGAAAAACTTTTTATGAGACCAAGTTATATAAAATTGATTGAGCCCTTTAATCGGCATTAATACTGGCGAACTAACTGGTCGCCAAAGGCGGCTAGTCCTAAATAAAAACAGTGTGAGTAATTAAAAATTGAAATTTGCCATCAAGGAAATTATCCAGTGAGAACATTATTTTTTTTTAAGTCGCCTGGTATCAATCCAACAGAAAAACACCCACAAGATTCGTTCATGATTCACATTTCGCAATCACCAACATTTAGAAAACCAACGTTTCTTTTGACAATCTCCAAATCAATTGAGTTCTAACACTGTTCTCCTCCCCCCTTCGAAATCAGATTTTTTTTTTTTTTTTTTTTTTTTTTTGAGAAACTAGTTAAAACAATCGCACGACTGTCATATTATGCATGCGTCAATATTTAGACTTTATCGTCAACTTTATCTCAAAGTCAGACGAAAATCCGATTTATACTGGTCTGAAATGATCACGTGACTAATAAACAGCCAACTTTTAGAAAAGCGATTGCTTTATCCTCCTTATGTTAAATAAAACTTTCGATAGCTCTTCCTCGCTGTTTCTCGTCCCTTCCCGTTTTCTTCTCTGTACTTCTTTGGGCGATAACTTCTAACGACCCTGCCTTTATTGGCCGGACAGGAGAATTGGGTACACGGCGGACATTCTCGCCAAGTAGTAACTATTTGTTACCGATACGACACCAAATGTGACAAATTTCTTTATCATTTTCGAATAACCCCAAACTTCAAAACCGATAACTCGTCAATTTCTAGTCCGTTTATCTTGATTCCGCGTTCATTGCCGTTTTATTCTCTGCACTTCTTTGGGAGATAACTTCTTACAAAACTGCTGTTTATTGACCAGACAGGAGAATCGGGTACATGGAGGACATATGCACCAATTTGTTAGCGATAAGACGCCAAATGTGACAGCCTTCTTTGTCATTTTTCTATCCTTCTTTTTCGTATTTGAGTAGAAAATATAAAATGATCATCCTTCGATCAAACGATTGATTTCATTCTTTCGCAATTAAATCCGTTGTACAAAAACTATAACGTTTAAAATGAAGGCTATAAAAATAGCATATGATATGCCCAACATTGTTCGAGGAAAGGATAATTTAATAGTCTTTAATTAATGAATAAATTAAACTAACAATCACTAAAAGTTTTGTCATAATTTATCATTTATTAAAATTTCAAGTCTTCATTTATAGCATAAAGTAAAGTTATCTTCAATCAATTTTTTAATCTAAAGCAAGTTGCTTGCTCGCTCAAGAAGAATATTTTTTGATTAATTAATTATCACGGAACTTTCAGTAAAATCTACATTAGGCTTACAATATAATAAAAATAATAGCAGGCAAAATTTTACTTACAACATAATAGTAAGCAAAATTTCAAGAAAATCTATTTATTTACTTAGTTTTTTTTATAAAGCTTAAAGTTTTTATTCTTTGTTAGTTTGTTTGCACAGGTATAATAGCATTTTAAACTGAAGAATAAAAAAAGCTATTCAGGCAAAACGTTCAAGCACTAGTATAAATAAAATATGCTCACAGTGCGAAAAATATTGTTAAGAAAAAGTCCCATACAAGAACAATGCCAAGATGCGGACTTTATGGTCTAGGGAAACATGTATTAAATATATCCAACACAATATACAAATTCACAGTGAATTAGCTATTTAATATGCTAATTTCGTGTAAACCAAAGTTACAGAACACACGTCAACGAGAGAAAAGACGATCTTTCAAACAAAGCCAACAAACGTAGGTTGCTGTCCAAACTGATCTCATTCCCCTCCTTCAGCCGCGCCTTTTAAATAGTGCCCCACTAAAGTGGGCAGAGCAAACCCAGAAACGGATCACTCGTTCCAGGGAACTACGGAACTTTCTCCAATATTTTTTAAGAACAAATCTTTATTTCTCAGCTTCTACTACACATTTTAGTGTGTAGTAAAAACCTCTTGTGACCACATTACGTCGCCAAAACACTTAATCGCCAAATTAGTCAAATATGGTGATCTTCTGCTGTAAATGCCCTTAGAACGGGCTTTTCTCGCTGACGCACGATTCCATTACAATTAATTTTATATAATTAAACTATTTACAAATAGTTACAAAATTTCATCCATATTTAAAATATTTATATCTATTTGACACAAAATTCATAACAATATATATATAAGCAACAAAGAGGAATTTAAAAAATGGAATTAACCAAACCTAACCTCGAATTCAGTTTCACCAAATTTCCTTTCATGTGAAAACTATTGACCTTTAATCACTTTTTTCCACTCACGAAATAACAATGCTTCTCAGAACGTTGTCTAAAGATAGTTTTATTTTTTTCTATAATCTATTTCAATAAAAAATGAATCATTGATATATATACATAATGCCCAATTTATTATTATATTCTTAAAAAACTCTAGAAAACTTAAATGTCAGTTATTAATTTTTTACGAAGCCACATTTCTTTAATTCAACACGTTTAAGGGTTTATCGAAGATTAGATTTAAAAAAAATAGAAAATCAAAAATTCAAAATCAAATAAAAAAAAAGAAAATATTTTATTTCATTCTTATTAAAAATTAATTTGCTATTATTGAAATAAGAACATCTAACAATTACAAGTAAGAAATGAAATTAAATACTATGTAACAAAATATCAAAACCGAAATACACTGAAAACAATATCCGAGATTAGCTTGGCATTTCTGTATTATTTTGTAACTTAAAAAAAAGAAAAGAAAAAGAAAGTCAAAAATGAATAAAAGCAATGGTGAACTAAGAAGAACAAAAAACTAATGAAATAGTTAAAAGAAGAAGGGGGGGAGAGAAGACTCCAAGGAAAAAAATAAAATGTTGAGGCTTGCGGGATTTTAAACTGCATAAGGACGGAACCAAAAGTTTTATTTTTCTGCAAACTTTGATAAAACCATAAAAAGATTTAATTTTTATAATGGGCATTTTTTTTTCAAGGTATGCGAGAAGAAAGATTTAAAATTTCGCTACAAAAGTAATTTTTTAAGACATATTTCTAAAGAATAAAATATTCTAAAAAACTAACTTACGAAGCTCTACATTTTAGCCACAGACGTGTATATACATCAAAATTGTATTTTTTTTAAAAAAGAAATTTAAATAAGTATGCAACATTAATTAAATATTATTTTTTAGCAGTAATTTTCCAACTTTGACCTTTACTTTTGGTACCCTATTTCAACGATACACTGCTTTATACATTTAATATTCTTAACAATCTTTTGCTTTGATTCGTTTATGGCTATTTCTTCCTGATGAATTAGATCTTTGAAGAAAAAAAATTCACTTGTGTATTTTTGAAGATAATGCAAGATTTTCATATCTCCATAATTTATCTGGACCTTAAGCCATTAATTCAATAAAATTTGATTTTAATTTTAATTATATATATCATGCCAATTTTTATTTTAATTAATTAATTATTATTTTAAATCTCAATAAAATTGAAAATATAGTATTATTCTCCTATTAAATTCCAATATGAAAACCCATGAACCTAACATATATCATCAATGATTGTCTGTTTCCAACATTTGCCAAAGCGATTTACATCTCAAAATAAAACCTTAGCAGAGCCCTCTAGCTCAAACAGCAAAAGCTATTTTGCTAAAATAGCAAACAAATCTGACAGCTCTATCTTTAATCTTCAAGAATAATTTTAAATAAAACTTTCTCTTCCAGTGACAAAATTACTATTTTTAACATTATGGATGAACAGCGCTCAAGAACTAGCTAGTTTAAATAAAAACAATAATTTTAATAAATTGTCTTTGGGTGAATTTATAAAAGTTTCTCTCGGTAAGGTAGAAGGCAAAAATAGTGTCCTTTACATTTAAGTTACTATCTGGCTAAATAAATTGTTGATATTAGAAATTAAAATCAGGTTTCGATAATTACATTTCAGCCCCACGCAATATTTGTGTAATTTACTTTCATACTGTAGTTATTGAAAAACTTTAAATAAAAAAGTATTAAAACTTTAAATACGAAAGTTGTTTGTCTTAATGAGGCGTTAATTTGGCTAATCAGATTTATTTTGCTACCATTAGTATTAAGAAAATCTATTAGAAAATGAAAATTTCAACCCTTACCATTTCCTCCCACTTTGAGCTAGATGAGACATTTACAAACTCCTCCGAGAATTTTAAATTTCTAACAAAAAAATTTCAAGGCAGTTATAATCTAAACAAAATTTTCTCTAATTATCGTGTGTGTGTGTGTGCGTGCGTGCTTAACTTTGAGAACGAAGGTTGGTTTAAATCATTGGTGAATTTTCCTTATCCCATGAATCATTGCAAAAAGTAGTCTTCCTACAGAATCTACCTAAAAATAATATATTTAAAAGGCATTTTCATTAAATTTATTCGTAAATTTATTTCACACGCACAGAGAGTGAGAGAGTGAAAGATAGCAAAATATTTTGCTTTTAGCACTTTGCATAGAAAATTCTAGAAGAAATTTTCTTTACTCTGAACATTTTACGTTATTCGCTTTAAAAATAGAGGGATTCCTCCAGCTCAGACTAAAGAAAACTTTTCTCTCGAGTTATTTAAGATCTTGCGAGAGTATAAAGGGGATATATATATATATATATATATATATATATATACCTTCGAATACAGCAAGAAAGGAATGAAGTGGAATATCCTTTGAAAGCAATGTGTAGACAGTAAATGTAACAAAAAAAAACAACTTTTATTCTGACTCATTCCTGCCATAAATCAGTTGATTTTGATGCGTTCGTTTATGTTTTTTTCAGATTATGTTACATCGTGTAAACTATAACTCTACAATCAGTCTATCATATTGAAAGGCACAGATGTAATGTAGAATTAACCAGCTATCATAAATAATATAAACCACTAACCTTTTACAGGTGATGCTTAGATATTTCTTGAAAGCTAAACTACTCAGTGAAATTCACTCGCTATTATATTTATCTCAATTAGCACCGCGATAAACAATTTAACAAAGCTATTTAGTGGACGTTAAACAATTAAATTGATAATATAGTATCATTTTCACAAGATTTCATTTTTAATCAGATTCTTCTTGAAGTTGGACAAAGATAAAACTTTTTTATCTCATACATATCAAAATTTTAATTTATGAATTTTTACGACATTAATTTTGGCTTCTTAGGACCAAAAATAATAGCATGAAATAAATGATAATATATAGATAACAGCAATTAACTAATTAATCATTTTCTGTCATTAACATGATAGTTTGAGATGATATTAATGTACTACGCCACATACATTCAATAAATGTTGTTAAAAATAGTAGGTTCTTAAATTTCAATTAATCATTAAGCTTAATTATAGAATGCTGCATGCAAATGCTATTTTTAAATAAAATGTATCATCTTTATGCGGGTTTTTTTTCACACACTTTTAACGGCTGTATTCAATAAAAAACGAACAATTTAGTAATGGGATACAACTGAATTTTTAAATTAAAGTAACTTTCTGGGCGGTCATAAAATAATATAAATTACTGAAAATATTTCAACACTTTGATTCTTAAGGTTTAAATACAAAACGCATATAACACAGAATTTTTTTCTATAATATTAATAAACAAACATTCAGGAAAATAATAAGCATACTTTTTGAACTAATAAATCGTATTCTCTGAAATGAAGTAATAAATTCAAGATCATGTTTTTCAGTGTAAAGACCAATGATAAATAAATTTATTTTTTAAACTTTCATGAATGAACCTTGAAAATAGCTAGATATTTAGAGATATGTCAAATCGTGTTAAGATATTCCCATCTTATCTGAAAAATATTGTGTTATTTATGGCATGTCGAATGTATTTTTTATAAAATAAAACAAAAAAAATAATAGCATAAAATAAATCACGTGATTTTTTTTTTTTTTTTTTTTTTTTTGGATAACAGCAATAACAGAAAGGGTTACTTTCCAGAAAAATTTATAGGGTGATTAAAAATTATTCGTGGAAATTCCACGCTTTTAGAAAGAGATAAGCAACATTCAAAATAAAGTGGAAGTTGCCATTTATTGGTCATGACTGACCTTGATAAAGTGTTCGATAATATTGTCTCTTCATTTAGACCCGATGTTTAATTCAACGACTTTAGAAAAGAAAAATTTCTTCTTTAATAGTCTTGGCACTTTGAATGAAGATCTTGTCCCTATAATATTTGCAGTTAATTTATTCACACGAAAAATACTTGAATTTTACAAATGAATGTCATTACTAGATTGACAGCGTGAAAGTAGCATTGGTGACAAAAATTAGAACAATTTTCTGACATTTTGGTCATGCAAAAAATGATTTTAAAACTCATTTGGCTTTTATTTTTTGGCTGTCATTTTTTTAAATTTCATAATTTCAAGAAATAACAACTATAAGCCTCAAAGATTCACTATGAATTTTTATATTTGCAGTCTATGGTGATTTCTGTATATCTGAAGATGTTCCAAACTCCATATGTTCCGTAATTTGACATGCGACATTGTACGGAATAAATACTTTTATTGTATTAGAACATTATAACTAAAAAAGTAGTGCAACAAACAATTTAAAAATTAATTAACTCAACCAAACAAAAAGAATAAAAGAAAATGAGAAATGCGTTAATTTAGCCACGTTGATTCTAGTTAATATATTTGATACCAATTTATAAATAAAAACTAACTCTTATCAATTCAATTCTTTATATTTAGCATACTTATTAGTAAACTATATCGATTAATTAAAAAAAAATTTAAAAACTTTTTCCTTTTAATACATAGAATTCAAGACTATATATACTCTGTTGTACGTTTACAGTAACTAATACAAAAGGATTGACATACGTTTAATGAAATTTTTAAAACTTAAGTAATATTGACAGTAGAATAAATGGAAAATAGAATTCACAACATATCCCCATCCCCAACCACATCTTACAATTGTAAAGTATTTCTTAACTAAAATAAAGAATAAGTAAATGAAAAATGTTTTTCATCCGTGGTATCTAAATAAATATACAAAAAAAAAAATCAAGAGCAATGAATATATATTTTTTCATAGCCTTGAAGAATTTTTTTTTCCTTCTTTCTTTCAAGATTTCCTTTTTGGCAAACAAATGAGAGAGCACAGCAGTGAAAAAATAAGAGGAAATTTCGCACTTTTTTGGAATATCCTTTGCGGAAACGGATATATATATATATTTCATTCGCGAACACATAACAAAGAGCATAAACAATCAAATATTTACACACGCGATCACGCGAATTTCTCCAGAACTTTAAGCACAATAAAGAAACCGAAAGCTTTTTCTGGAGGAAACGATAGGTTATCTAAGGCAAAGTCGGAATATTTTTAGAATGGGTCTTTAAACGGAAAGATTATCAGATACAGATCGACATAGACGTTAAAAGAATTTCTCTGAACGCAAGGGAAGCCATGATAAAAATTCACGAAAACAATTAAAATAGTTTATTTTTAGATGCATTTTCCTATTAATCATTTAAGTAATTATCTTAAAAACACGCATAAGATTGACTTAAATTTAAAATGTATACAATTAAAAAAAGAAAAGAAATTTTGATTTTGCATTTCTATTCAATTTATACGAATTTAAAACAAATCATTATATAATATTGTAATATTGTAGTAACGAATTCGAATTTTGTTCTATCATTATTTATAATAAAGAAGGTCATGGATTTATTCGTTGGCGCTCTGTAAATTTGACTGTTTGGCAGAGAATTACCAAACTAGGAATATATATACTTTGGAGTATTAGATAGTGGCTTTTGAAGTAATTTTTTGAAATTTAAATTTTAATCTAGTTAAATTAAATTAAATCTAGAAATTTTACAGACTAGAAATGATTTTTACATTATCTTAAAAATAAAATAAAATTATCTTTTCAAAACACCAATTTTTTGTCGTTTAATTTTTTCGTACTGAAAATTAAATAATTTTTTAATATAAATTTTAAAAACGTTTTAAGAATATTTTTCTACAAGAATGCAAAGATATCTAAGAATTCTGGATGGATATAAATGTAACATGAAATAATACAAAAATATACGAATAAGAAATAAAAAACATTTATGTTATCGACAAAAATCACAAGTTGCAGATATTTTTAATTATATGAGAACATGATGGTGTTTTAGTTTGAGATTTTTGAAGCCTCAAAATGCATATGCAACAAATTGGTGATTTATCTCTTTTGAGGCATCAATTTTCCGCTCTTAGGGTTATTAGAAAAAAGTGCAGGTTGTTACATTTGGTGATTTATCACCCAAAAAAATGTAAACAATTTAATTCATAATTCAAAAGTTCAAGTCAATGACAACGTTATTACATTTTTTGTCGTTGTTAAAATATTTTTATCACCTGAGAACATGTTGTATTGGTTTGAAGTTTCTGAAGCCACAAAGTAGCAGGGCAGAAAATTGACGTGTTATCCTTTTGGGGACATCAGTTTTCCACTTTTAAGATAATTAGAAAATGCCGAAGATAGTTGTGACATTTAGTGAAATATCACCAACAAAAAGTTACAACTCGGCACGAATATCTACCATGTACTCAATTCTCGATAAATCAACGCATGCGTATTCTGATAGTCATTTGATTGTTTCAAACATGCTTAAATTGGTTAATAACTTAAATTGATTAGAACAAACAATCCCTTAAAAATAATAATGCTCACACATGATATGAAATTTGAGATAGTAGATTTCAATATTTTATTTTTGTTTTAAAATCCAAATTGCAATCGATATTAATTTAAAAAAATAATGAAATGTACAAAATAGTGAAATTTAACATTTGCCTTCAACACAAATCATTACTGGCTAAGAAAATTTCTTGAAAGTAATTGATATATTTATTTAAATTTGAGAAAAAATCTTCTAGATTTAAATTTGTATTTAAAATACTATTAATTTGAAGAAAAAATGTCAAGTTTAGGTTACATTACTTACAAGATTAGAAATTAGTTATATTATTAAAAGGCTAAAAATAGTAGAGTATATTCATTTTTTACGAGTTTTGTTAAAGCTGAAAGATTGTAAAGGAAAAGAATAGCAAAATGAGCAAAAAACTATAAGATTTCTAAAGGGATATTATAATTAGAATTGCACTAATTTGATAATACTATCTGATGTTGATAAATATATGAATTATATATTTATCAAAATGTGACGCTTAAAAGTATTTTGTTGAAGGAGTGATTAAGCTTAGTTCTAAAATATATTTAAATGAAAATTTTAGCGGCCATTAATTTGTGCTAATCAGCTGGTTATTATAGGCGGTCAGTATGGATACACTGTGTTTTTATACTCAGATGAATTATGAATGTAAATATAAAGTGACAGCCATAGTTCTCTACTACTTACCATATAAGAACAAAAAAATTCTTCTAAGAAACGCATTGAAAAAATACTTCCATTTTTGTGAATTCAAAATAATTACAGTTTAAATTATATCACGTCAAAATATAAAAATTATTTACGTGGCAGATATTTGAAATTTGTCATTCCACTTCAAAAGCGAAATTTAAAAACCATATCACCGCGACCTAGAAATGTGCACTGTTTTTAGTTTGCAGAGTTCTAGAACTTTAACCACATTTTCTTTTCTGGCAGAAAGTAAAAAATACTAAGTTGATTAATGATTCAAAATGCTAGAAATCTGCCAAAACTCTCAACATTCATTTCTAAGTATGAATGTGGACTTATTTTCGTTCTGAAAGCAGATGTAACAAAAGTGCAGAATACAAATGGTGATAAAACTATACGTTTACTTTAAAAAAACAAAAATCTCTAATGTGGAATCAACTGCTGTCATTGATATCAGTGATTGCAATATTAAATGGATTCTTGCTTTATTTCTATTTTTATTATCTCAATTGCGAATATTTTTCACTATAAATAATCAAATCTTTGAAAAGTTAGATGGCACTAGCCTGAAGGCTCAGTATGCTCGGTTCAAATATCAAACCATATACAAAGACGCATACTTATAAAAACAATATTATATTGTACCCCGCTTCGTTCATGTAGATTTACGGTAGTTATTAACTTTTAAAAAAAAATCAGAGCTTTTGTAAATGCATTGGCAAAGTGGTATTAAAAGCTGATTTTTTTTTGTGATGCCAGTGCAGATAATAAAATTTTTATTTTTTGCTAACAGATTAAAATGTATATTTTTCGCCTACGGATTTTTGTTGACGCCAGAAAACCTCATTCCCAAAACAATATCATTTTCTGACACGACATAAACTTATATTTACATATTTTTAACATAGAAAGAATAAGTAAATTGTTATACAATGCAATACCAGCATTAGAATATAATTATTTTTTTAAAAAAAAATCAGGAAACCATAAGATTTTATTTAAAATGTACATTTCACTACAGAGCAAGACAAAAAACCTTTACACTCGCCTGAAAAATCCAATAGAAAAGTGCGCGAGAAAACTTTTCCATGAATTTGAAAGCAAAGAAATTAAGTATGCAAATGATTAAGCTTTCTTAGACTCTCATCTGTAACGTTTCTCAAAACTCTCATCCGTTAAAATATGCATGAAAGAAAGTAATTTTTTTTCCTTCCACAAAAAAATAACGTAAAGAGTCATTAAAAGTAGTCAGGAGTAGGATTAAGGAAATAAACTCAAAAATGTGGTTAAAAATCGAAAAGCAACCGCATCATTTGTACTTTAAGAAAAAAGGTTTTTACGTGGACAGATTCTAATTACATTTGATATTTTTTTTATTCGCACGATCCTTCTAAAATTGATAGAAATGCAAGAATGAACAACTCAATTTTTAAAGTCGGTTATTTCGTGCGATTAGAGAAGCAGCCAAAGAAAAAAGAAATAAATACATACATTACTAATTTTAAAATTTCTTTAAGAGAAAATGTGAATTGATGATTTTTTTTTCTGTTACTAGTAGGAGAGGTGGGTGAGAGTTCTAGAAAAGAAATGTTCACAAAAGTTTCAGCTAGTTTGGAGTTATCAGTTATTGAATATGAAAAGGAAGATAATAATTTATTTGATAGTCTAAAGAAATGGACAATTTCGAAGAAGAACGTGAAATAGAGCAATTACAGGAAAGTATTGGAGAATTATGGGAAGTATTAAAGAAATTACAATTATATCGAAAAGAGCTCTGTCAAGCAATTATTATAATCTCAGAAAAAAAAGAAGAAATGTTTCAGTATGCTTTTAAGCATCCATAATAGCGTAATTTCATGACGACAGTGGTATAATTTTGACCAATTAAAGATAGGTACAGAAAGGTTTATGTTTAGATCTAATTTCATTATAAAATTAGAAAAAAGAATCGAAGAACTTGGTACAAGTTAAAACGACAACGAATTTTAATATAGTGGTTACTATGTGGCATTATTACGTAATAAAATATTTGGAGTTATTTTATTTTATTACAATCAACATTTATATAACCATCGTAGTTAATAGTTACATTTATTCACACTCCACACCACACTTAAATGACATATTACGTAATTACATGATGTTATACTATGCAAGTAATATAATTTAATAAGAAAAATGTGTGTGTGTGTGCGTGCGTGCGTATGTGCGCGTGTGTTGTCACGCCAAACTATTTTCCGTACAGCAACGAAATTTCGTCCTCATTCCTTTGGAGGGAGCAGATGTGCATCTCAAAGCGATTTTTCAAATAATAATTATTTATTTAATTAAAAATTCGGTCGAAAGTTGGTGTTTTCCACCTAAATAACTTGAATAACTATAATCGCAAAAACATCGTTTTAAAATTAAAAAGAAAGTATATAAAAATGCGTTTTAATGATAACAGTTTAATAATATTCGAATTTTTGCAAAATTCTGGCAATTTTTTTAAAAATATTTTCCACCTTATTTCCAACAATAGATAACTTAGTAGGCCTGAAATTCAAACTTTTTCTCGTTTTATCCACTATCTGATCATGTAATTTTCTTTCATTGTTGAAAAATAAAGAATAAGAGCTCTTTTTAATATTTGTGTAGTTTAAGAAACAGATTTAAAAAAAATGAAGGCACAATACTGAGAAATTTATTAAGAGATCAGCCACACATTTTATTTTGATTAGAACTCTAGTGTCATGGTAGTGGTCCCTATTAGAAAGATTATGTACACAATGAGCGAATCATATAACATCTTTAATATCTGGCAGTTCGAATGTACATGGTCCAGTCACATTAATGTGACCACTAGTCAAAATGTAGGGGTAAGCTTGAATAAGGATAGATGCATATTTGTGCTGATCCATTGTTGCCTTCCACAGTGATGAATGTACAAACAGAATACCATTCAAATATTTCCCAGACCATAATGTACCCTCCTCTAGATTGGACCTCACCGGCAACTGTTGCAGGGTGTTTGCTTAGAGACGTCTCACGCTGTATATGCCAACGCCTAACTGTTCGATGGAGCATAAAACGTGATTCATCAGAAAAAGCCACGTCTCCACTCAAAGTCATGTAACGGTACTGGTGTGCAAATTCCAGCATCCGTCGCCAATTAAAAACATTCAGCAAAGGTGTATAGATCAGATGTCTGCCATAGAGCCCATACGCAGTAACGTTCACTGGATCATCGTTTTGGAGACACTGTTGGTGGCCCCTTTGGCTCATATGAGCGGTCAGTTGCTCAACGGTTATTCGCCTAAATGAATCTCCGAGCCGTCGTTCACCTTTGCCATTTATAGCCCGTGGTGCACCATATTTGACCCGTCGCTGATTTTGGGATAGAGCCCTTTTTCCATGCACGATATACTTTTATAACGGCGATCCGCGAACAGTACAAAATTAGCCGTTTCGGAAATAATTCCATCCTTGGTTCAAATGCCCTTTGAACATTGAATAAATCGCCCTGTTTCTGCATAACTGCAAGAACTGAAATGTTTTCCGAATGCTTAAAACACATTTTATATATTCACCACATTTAAAGATACATGTGCCTTATGCGATTAGTTATTTATCGTTGAAAACAAATGTAGGCAGTGGTCACAATAATATGACTGGACAATGTATCATGAATATGAAATTATATCTAAATAATTTAACGGAAATTAATCAGCACTACTTTATCTCCATATTGAAACATGAAAAAAATCCAACTTGCAATGGAGCACCTATAATATAACGTTAAAATCCTACTGATTCATTTGTCCTTAATTACATCGAATCAATCATAATACACAAATTTACATTGTGATCGATTTCATCAACAATAAAAACGCTCATTCATATAATTTTGAAGTGCGTTGGACGTGATGTAGAATCGGGAGACATTTTAATCGAAAAACAAATTGATCATGCTGAAGAATAAATTTTACACATTACAGAAACAAAGAAGATTATAGAATAAGACCGAAATGACAGATAATAGGATTCTATTGAGTCATGTGTACAAGCAGCAAGGAAAACCCAAGGATTCGCAATGAATACATCAATTCAACAGGAATCCCAGACACAGGTCACGAAGTTATCAAAAGCTTTCCAACGCGATGAAGTGAAACATAATTTTCTTTCTTAGTGAAACTAGGATTTCGATTTGTTGACACGAAAAAGAAAATGATTTAAGACTTGGAATTTTTTTTATTTTTCATTTAAACCTACACGCATATTACTTTACATTTGATCGAGTCCTACCCAAACAGATACGATATTACGAAAGGAAATATATAAAGCTTAAACCCAATGAAATATTTTACACTTAGTTAAAAATAAAAGAAAATTCACAGACAGCAATTTAAATATATGAAACTAAAATCCCCATATAATTATTAAAAATATCTTAATATACATACACGCAAGATTTGATTAGAGCGATGCAATTAAAGATTCATATTCCAAAAAGAAAATATTCCCTTTCATGATCATTTTTACGAACATTTAACGTACAGAAATTATATGCTTTCATATTAGAAGTAATTTAAAACTAATATTTAAATGCATTTAATACAATTTACATTGGTGCCCGTGTTAAAGAACAAAGACTTCTGATAACTATAAAATAATAGCCATTCGCTAGATCAATCTGAACTTAAAAATAAAAAACGGTGCGATATGATTTAGGTAAAGAAATATAAATTTAAAAAAATACAGAATGAAATATAAAGCAATCATTTGCTATCGCTGTCAGTATTATTACATTTCATCGTCTTCTTCAAATATGGCTCATATAAAAGAATTTAAGAAGATTGTGCTAATTAAAGGGTGGAAAACATAAGTTTGTGTTGATCTCTAATTTTATATTTATATTATTATACTATAAAAAATCATAGGGAGGTACATAATTTAGAAATATGAAAAAAGAAACATTTCTAACTTACATGTCGGCATCTCACATAGCCAAATTGTCCTGGTTAGAAATATTTCAGTCAGAAAAAATACGGTACCTATATAGGCTGTCCCAAAGAAGTGACACAAGTTTTTTTCCTTAAATATAAAAATTAGGTAATATTTACGAAAAATCAAGACATGCTTTCGATTGCTCAGTTAATTATGGTTTTTAAATTAGATGGGCAATTGCATGGAAACAATTTGGTTCCTGTAAAAGTTTA
Organism: Argiope argentata; assembly: GCA_026289955.1. Lineage (NCBI taxonomy): Eukaryota > Metazoa > Arthropoda > Arachnida > Araneae > Araneidae > Argiope > Argiope argentata. The sequence continues at coordinate 5,575,669 of JAOUZG010040464.1, forward strand.
GAAAACAGATTTGAAAAAAATAATTTTTTATACGTCCCTCAATAGTGTAAAAATGTTAATTAATAAATTGTTTCCCTTAAATTCATTGATGCAAACTCAAAGTTTCATCTATAATATTAGCAGATATATGTTTATTTCTAATATTAAAGGGACTAATTACAGATTTAAATGATAGCACTTATTTCAAAACAGAAAATACATAGTTTATTATGAATAGAGTAAAGCTGTTTTATATAAACATTTGAGTAAAAGTACAGCATTTAATCCTCATAGCTTGAAAGAATTACCTAATCACACACAATGCTCTTCATTTTAATTGGTACGGTTGTAACAATGGCTTTATAAAGTAGCGAAAATTTATTTGAGAAAATGAACATTTAAGAGAGAAATACTGGTACGTCAAATGGAAAAAAAATCTTTGCTCGCGCCGATGTACTTTTTAAATGAATGAAATATTTCAATTATAACACATGCTTGGATATGACGATTTATGCTTTAAGAAATCGTGCTGTCAGTATAGTTGCCAAACAATGCATAATAAGTTTTCCAAATTCCTGATGTCAACTAAGAAATGTGTTTTAAGAAACGCTTAATGATTACACATTACAGAATCCTCAATTCTCCCAAAGACAAGAATGAGAAGTACGAGGTTTATGCATGTGATACCGAAATTGACTCTTTGGCTCATTTTTAAAGTTACCACAATGCTCAAAGAACTTTCAGTTCAAATTTCGACATTCTAAAACTGACAATATAGAAAATAATTTAACATAATAACTGGTACCTAATCAGTAATCGTATAGTTAATGAACTAATATAACACTTATATGGACAACTATATGATTGATGCTTATAATTTTAAAATTCAGCGCTGCTTTAATCAAAATGAAATCTTTTTTTTTTTTTTTTTTTTTTTTTGAGAAATACAATTTGGATATATTATTGGATAAGAACATTGTTTTTATTGAGATAGAAATATTAATCTTCGGAGCTATAAATATCTATTCCATGAAAAGGAGACGGTTCACCGTGGCAGTTTTCGAAACTTTGTCGTTGGTTCCACTTTGAACCACAATGAGATGAATGGAGACCGATATATTTAATTAGTATTGATTGGCGTTATGTCTGGGCTAAGGGATGAATCGGCTTGACAGTACACGCTCTGTAGATCTCGGACAGCGATGTCTCTGTCTTTAAGCCGACTGTCTGAATTCATTAGCATATGCTAAAGCATTGATAAAAGACTATAACTTTGTACAGGTGTCGAAGGTGTTCATTATGAACAAGCTACTAAGTACTTGAATTAACGTATTATTTGATTTATTATTAAAAAATTTAATAAAAGTTAATGAATACATTCTTATTTTTTGATTCTACTCTTTTAATAGTCTTTCGTGATATGCATATTATCCTTGAAATTCACAACGCTCATTCTCGTTCAAACAGAAATCACAGATATGAAAAAATTGTGTGCCTTTTAATAACTTAGCACATTTTACAGGCAGAAATATAAACTTATAAACTTCCTTATAAATGTATGTAATGATATTTTAAAATTAAATTAAACTCTAATTATTTTCCAAAATTTTATCTTAATTTAGCCCATAGCAGGTTAATTTTAAAAATATTCTCTTATTTCCTCAACCCATACCACTATTCTAATTAATTAACTCAACAGAAGCTTTGTAAAATTACTGGCCCCCCCCGCCGACAATGTAGAAAATGTGTTCGGCTAAAAGTCAACAGATTCTCACACTCCGAGCAAAGTGATAAAATACTGTCCCTCGAAGAAAATTTCTTTTTTAAAAAACCCTACAATTCCCTTAAACTTGATTGACACGTGTCAAAAATCCCTATTAAATTCCTACAGTATATATCATTTCTTCATTTCGTTTTGTGTTGTGCTCGTTGCTTCTGTCTTGGGTAATGCGTGTCTTCCATGCTGCAATAAATAGAATTTAAAAATTCAACCCGTTTTCTCCCTGATTTCGGCTACAACTTTGTCTCTGCTTCAAACAAAAATTATGTGTTACAATTATATAGCGTAAATGTATCTGACTTGGTTTATTTATTGATTATTTATCAACACTGTTTTGCTGTGGTAGCCATACAAAAATTAATTTTTCTTAGTTTTTATTATCTCTTCTACTGAAGAAAAATTAATTTCATATATTTGGATACTTTATTTAATGGAAATTTGCAATCGGAAATATGTAATTGCAATAATAAAGTAAATAAACATGTATGTCATTTTCTTGAATGGACATCTTGTAATATATAGGTGGACTATTATTTTATAGTTAATGTTTATTTAATGCGATTTTTGATGTTAAATTAGTAAAAACATAAATTATTCAAGTTTTAATAATTTATGTTTTTTTTTTTTACTTTTAAGTTAGCTACAAACAGCAACAACAACAAAACCGCAATTAAAGCTTTTTTTGTAAGAACCTTAGTAATTTATACATTAATGGAAATGTTTCCCCCTACTTCTTATGTATTATCTATTTATCTCTACAATTTAAATTAGAAAATGCAAATACACTGTGTAATTCTAAAGGTGAATTCGATATTATATTATTTACAGATAGAAACACTGGAATCTAAATATTTTAGTACAGAGAAAAGGGAATACATGCGCTTTAAAAAGATAGCTGACAGAAACAAATAAATTAAAGGAAGCGAGACAGAAATCTAAGTTCACCACGGACAGTAACATGAATTTAAATAGCACATTATCTTCCAACGGAATTGAAGTATTTCACCCCTCCAACGAGTACCATTTATTTCGCTTGCATTTTGGATCTGGAAACATGTTTTGGCTTTCACTGTAATTATAGCCGCACATGTAAATTAGCGTTTTGCTCAATATATTCGAAGATCTGGGTGCCAAATGAGCAGCGATTTTGTGGTTAGTCAAATCATAAACACGAATTATATTTGAACTATAGGTACTTTTCCATTAGCCGGGTGACAGCAAAAAATCGCGAAATATTGTAGAATTTCGCCAAATTTTTTACAATGATTTTTTAAGCAAAAAATCGCCAAACATAGTAGAATTCCGCCAAATTTCTTGCAGTGATTTTTAAAGCAAAAAAAATTGCCAAATAATGCAGAATTCTGCCAAATTTCTTTGGCGATTTTTCCCTGCTGCCCGGCTGACTACCGAACTACGAATTTGATGATCATAATTGCTATACATCGATTTGCATATTCATAATTATTCGAAGAAATCAATATTTCTCAATGCACTTTCTCAAATCGAACTTTTTATGCAAAATAAAAGAATTTTAAAGGTCATTGAAATTATGCAAGTTAATCAGACATAATTAAAAAAAGAATGATTATTCATCACTCAGGAGAATGAATAAATGTGGACCGAAAAAAGATATTTTCTCCTATGTTTACGTACCTCTAAACATTGGTTACCCAATCATCAGGAGCATTTCTGAGTGATGTATTAAATATAACGAAATATCAACCAATTATCAAAGAGTAGATATTCCCAAAGAATTTTAATTAGTTAAAACAAATATTTTCAAACATTATTCAAGGTTGATTTTACAAATATTTATTATTGAATCAATACATAAATGAAATAATAAAACAAAAACATGATTTTGTATATAAAATAAATTAACATTATATGTTAGATATTAATTAGCAAGGACTTTTGCCTTTCTTAAGTCAACATTATTCAGTTTAAGATAACGACCGATCCGCATATTCATTTTTGTAATGAAGAGCCAGTGCTTTTGTATTCATGCTGGAACAACACTCAAGATTTTGTTTATATTATATCGTATAATTACGTGATAA
>JAOUZG010040464.1:5589573-5663850 GCA_026289955.1 Argiope argentata
ATATATATATAGTCACAGGTAGAATGCCAACTTAGTTATATGCAAGTCATTTTCTGAGTGATTGCGTTTACGGACTTCCGATACATACAAACCGACAGACGGTCAACTCCTTGCTGGATTTATTTCAACAATTGATAAATGTTACAAAATAAATACACTTAAATACAGATGTTCTGTGCACCGAACTATTCATCTATCCCTCTTCTTTTTGCTGTTATTGTGATTGCTTGTATTCGAACAGCCATCACAAAAAGACTTCCTCTGAACAGATAATGGAAATCTGCAAACAACCATACACTATATTTCAGCCTTCAAGTTCCAAGTATTTTTAAGTCATCTTTACCACAGACAGACAGATAAACGGACATTTTAAAAAAATGTGTTTTTCGAACTCAATGAGGTTTAAAAATATGGAGATTGTCCACATCTCGAGTTAAGAGTTTTTTAACGATTGCTATACTTTCTCAATGAAACGTAAACAATAAAGAATAATTAAAGTTTAAAAAGTGATTTTAGATAAAATATTATTGTCAAGCAATTTCATTTAAATAGTAGAAATATTATTGAAGAAAATCATTAAAGGAAGATTTACAAAAGAAAAACTTTTTATTTATTCTTTAATTTCTTCTTCGCTTGTTCAAGTTTTCATTTATATTTAGAAATTCTCACATACAGAGAGTTACTGCTATACCAAAGGAAAAATTTACAACAAAAAGTCGGCGGGAGGAACAGCTGCTTGAAATACTTTTTTAAAAGGTCATTTAATACTCGATGATTCTCAAAATTTTTCTATATTTGAGTGGGAACCAGGTTAAATTAAGTACACTAACCAGCTTAAAAAGGAAACTATTTAACTATTTCTTTCAAAAAAAAAAAAAAGAATAGAACAAACGATTCAGGAAGAAAGTCAATTCAGAAAAGAAATTAAAAAGAGAGAGAGAGAGAGAGATCCATTAAAAACATTTCAGTTTCAAGTGTTTCGAAAACAATAGAATTAGTTGGAAGTTTATTTAATGATCACTTGGAAACCAGCATTCTTTTCATTTATGTAAAATTTTCAGAACAATAGAATAGTAAGATTAAAACATAAGTTGATGAGGAATGTTTCCTCAGACATATATATATATATATATATATATATATATATATATATATATATATATAAATGAGAGGCCTGAGACTTCAGAAAAATGATCAGGATTTCATTTTTTCTATCCCACAAAGATTTATAAAGAATGTTACAAACGTAAATGTCGAAATTTTAGAAGAATGTTACAAACGTAAATGTCGAAATAATTTTAAGATTAAAATATGCCATGGAAGGACTGATGCGTTTTTAATAATCGTCGTGACAGGTACAGATAAATAAAACAAGTTATTATTATACTTTTTTAGAAATGAGAAACATTTAATAAAAATTTCATATTCCTCTTGACTTTGGACTCTTTTCTACAAGGTTTATAAAACAAATCTCTCTCTCTTCTCTCTCTCTCTCTCTGTCTCTCTCTGTGTGTGTGTGTGTTTGCGTGCGTGCGTATTTTAATGACATGAAGTTATTAATAAATAATATGAGTAAAATTTATAAGATAATATGAATAAATAATCCGAGTAACATTTTTCAGATAATAATAAATAATGAGTAAAATTTTTAAGATAAGTTTAATAAATAATAAGATTAAATTTTTCAGATATGATTAATAAATATAATAAGTAGAATTCTTAAGATAAGGCTGACAAATAAAGTGAGTAAAACTTATTAAATGCAATACTTCCCCCAATTTGGCCTTAAGAATGCCTTAAAGTGCGTCATTTATTAAGAAACAGAAATGCAGAAAACCAGGGGATTGGATAACGGTATCCCATTTCCCCAGATGGAAGAGACGTATTGATAACTCGTTTATCAAGACCCCCGCTTCGAATTCCTGTCACCATGAAACGGACAGACAATCATTTAAATGTAAGATCTCTTAAAGCGTTATTTATCACCAAGTTAGAAAGTCCACAAATCTGCTGGAAGAGGCTAATAATATGGCCGCACACTCCTCTGCGAACTAACGTACGAAGAGCTGTATTCTAATTTTTAAAAGGACAGTCATATGTTTTAAAGATGTTTAGTCCAAATTTGAATAACTTTACAAAAGAAAAGTATCTTTTATTTTTTCAAGACCATTGAGTTACAATCTAATACAGTGTTTCAAAACCTTTTTTGTGCCATGACCCACTTTAACATTTCGAAAGTCTTCACGCCTCCCCCTTATGTAACATACATAATATTTAACATTGAAAAATTGATTTGTTCACTTAAAAAGCATAAATGGTGGATTCTAGGAATAAATCACTATGAAATTATTAACAAAACACAGTAAGTAAAATTTCAAAACATAATGAAAAACTGAAATTCAAATTCCAAATAATTTTAATACTGACTTTTTTAATATTAATTTGATTATATTTACTAATTATTATTTAAAAATGACAAATTATTATTTAAAAATTTGTTCTTTTTTTTGTAAAATTTGGCACCGATATCTAGCATTGCATTTAAATGGACCGGAATGAAAGGGTTAAAGTTGCGTCAAGTCCATTTTCAAATTGTCCCCCTGTGGGGTGTGGACCCCACGTGAAACACTGATCTAATACATTGTATGTACTCTTATTATATGGAATGTTAGTCTTTTACTTTCTTTATTTTTACAAATAATTATGTATAGGATTATAAATAATCATAAAAAGGCATTAATATCAGAATCATATTAGTGGAAGAATAGATAAATAATGTTTTTCTCGCACTACAAACACTAAAAATAATTTTGAAAAATTACGTATGCTAATACGTAACGTTACATCAGCACCATAGATGCAAAATTAGACTTTTATTTTGTTTTGTTTAAATCAGAGCACGAATCTGAAATAATTTACAACTTAAGCGAAATGAGCTACGTCAATAAAATAAACAGTTCAGTCGTTTTTCAAAAGTTCAAAAATATTTATTGCTCTGATTTTTGCTATTTAAAGCGGCAGTTAAATTTGTGAGTTCCGCACTTCAAAAGTTGAAGAAAAAAAAGCAATGTAATTTTAGTAAACATCAAGGCTGTTGGCCTGAATAGTAATTAACTTAGAACTCACATTTTAATTCGTCGAACGATTATCAGTTCCCGGAAGTCTACTTAAACCGTTTTCCCTTTAAATTTATTTATTTATTCATTTAATAGTTAATATAATATATAGTTTTATGTTTACATTATAATTATACTTTGTAACTTGATTATTTCAAATTTGACGTTTCAAATTATTTATTTGAATTTTAATATATCTCTTTAACACACTAGGTGTTGCGTCACGCACATGTGCATGACAATAACATTTGCCGCATCACTTACATATGTAAGAGGGATGTTTTCGTCTGCATAGCCACGTCGCAGTACACTGAGAGACACAACAATGTATTTTATACGAGTATCCGATATTGTGGCCTTCAGGGATACCTTTCAGTCGCATTTTCGCAGATATAAAATAGTGAAACATATCTGCGTCATCAAAGTAATCTAACAGCTGATAAACATAAACAACTTAATTAAAACATAATCTTATAATATATTTGATGCCAAATTAATGTAAATTACATTATCAATACCATGTGGCCTCAAGGGAAATATAATATATTACTACCTCCGATTGTGGCACACAATGCGTTAGCGTAATCGTCTATATTTTAAACTAGCCGCCCTTGGCGACCAGTTGGTTCGCCAGTATTAATACTCTCTAATATTTTATGTAGCTGTGTCTTTTCACCAAAATATTTTTAAACCAACCAAATTTTGATAATCGTATAATTCATTTATAGTATTATTTATTATTATTTTCTTCAGATGATCTCTTCACTGTATTACTCATCTTTCTCTTTCTATCCGAGCAATGATTATCCCAGAATTAATATTTTACTTAAATGGTGGAGGGAAAGGTCTATTATTCTGTATTTATAGAATAATGAGATTCAAATTTTCATAAATGTAAACACACTAAACAAATAAAGACACAATTGGTTTTCAAGAGATGCGAAAGTTTAAAAACAGCTTGGAAAATGCCGCGCTCAGAGGAAATAATGGTGACACACACACCCTTCTTTTCTTTTCTATCCTTTTTTTCTTCATTACTTTACTTTCTATAGCAGGCATAGATTAAATATTCATACCGACTAATAATAAAAGCAACTATTTTCTTTCTTTTTTAAAGATCCCGTTATCTGTGAATGAAAACCAACTGACTTCGCATATTTCTTTCTAAACAAATCCTAATTTATTACTTCCTGCTAACTTACTCAGTTGGTGTGGGGGAAGGAAATGAAGGTTTTTTGGCGGGAAAGTAAGAAAAGTGTCGTTTTAACTATTTTCCACGCAGTTTTTTTCATTTTTTCTCTCCATAAGAACCATCCTCGTGCCTTAACGAAAACATTTTTTAAAAAATTAGCCGAATCGGTCAAGCCGTTCTCCAGTTTTGCGCTTCGCAACGCATTTCGAGTTGCATTTTTATTAATATAGATGGGGGGATTTAAATGTTTCTAGTTTTAATAGATTTTTAATAATTACATTTTATATTACCTTGGGCGTATAATATTCAGTTTATTTTATGAAGCGCCGGCTTCCTGGGACAGAGGTAGCGAGTATTCCTCGTGTTCTGGGAGTCCCGGTTCGTGCATAGTTGTTCTTCTGTGTGCTATATGTGCCCCCCTGTGAAAAGGGGCTGTACAAGCAAATTTGGTGAGTGTGTAGATCGTATTCTTGGCCCTATTTGGGGTTATTTCAAAAATAAGAGACTCTCCTTTCGGCTTAAAACTACAGCTGTATCAGCTGGGGGCTTGTCCAAAGGCAAGTGCCATGAGTAACAATAACAACATTTTATGAAGCAATGAATTAACTTAAACAATGAGAAATAAAATGAAAAAAAGTTACCTGTTTAAAAAGCTTTGGACACATTAAATGCAAACTGCACAACTTATTTTTACGTTCCATTGCGTAAAAGATGAATTTAAAGTATTGTATATTTTTTACTTAAATACATTATTAAAATTTAATTACTAAAAATGCTCTGTATTAAAATTGTATTTTAACAAGTGCGTTTTGAAACAAATTTCGGTTCCCTTTTACAGGTTTGTTTGAAGATGCATTTTTTTCTGAATTCGAATTACTAGTATTTTCGTATTATTTTCATTCCCTGTGTATTGAAGATTAGCACGTTCCACAGTATTAATTTTTAATACATAAATACACTTTATAATAACAGATTTTTTGTAAAGAATAGACTGTCAATCGAGTTAAAAAATATTATTTGCTTATGAAATCATATATAAAGGTGTTTATTTTTCAAGATTCACACAGTGGCTGACTAAAAAAATCGTACTGTTTGAAAAAAGATGGGAAACGAATTTCTCGTGAATTTATGAAATCCATTCGCAATAAGTTGAATGTTATGATAAACACTTAATACCTTTATAATATAGAAACTCATAGGAAGTAGTAGTACAAATATTATACAATCTAAAAATAAATGTTCAAAATTTGATAAGAAATTGTTTTTATCAGAAAACATGTTTTTGAATAAAAACATGTTTCACAGCTCTCCATAAACAAATAAGCACCCTTGATCAAATGAATTTAATATAATAATTTAATTTGAAAATTCGAAAATAATTGACGATAATACTTAGACAACGCTGCAACTTTAACAAAGTAGAAAATAAGCTGCGATAAGAAAACAATTAGACAGAAACTCCGCTCTGACAATAGCGTATATCGGCAATTATTCGCAATCAATTCCCCTCGCTCATAATAGTTAGAGATGATTTTGACGGCCCGAATCTGAGTGAGGAACTCGGCATAATTAAACTCCGTGTCACTGGACTTGCATAGCTACTAGATATCTCCAGACATAATAGCGAAGTCATGGATCAAATGGCGAACAATTCGACTGAAAATTGGCATACAATTTTAACTAATTATTTTTAAATGATTTCGGAACGAGGTGGATGTGTGACTTAGTAAATAACTGATAATAGAAGTATGGAGTGTGAAAGATTTTCTGCACAAGAGAATAAAATTGAATTTATTAAACATTTTATAAATCTTCTAGTCATAAAAAAAACCCTGTTGATTTAGGAGACAATTAAAATATTCAAGAGCAAATATATTTTCATTGGTTTCAAATATGTTAAAAGAGGACTTCAGCAGATGCTTCCTATGTTAACTCGAATATAATCGTTCCTCTGCACGTGATTTTGTACAAGTTAGAGCGAAGTATATATTTTTTATTTATATATTTCTTATTTTGTCTAATATTCTTTCAGTTTTAAAAACCTCCGAGTGAAAGAAGTATAGTTTTAAAAAAGCCAGCTTCTTATCTTAAAAGTTTGAGTGAAATTGAAAATCAGATGTTTGGATTTCAAAATACAAATGTCTCCAGTCATCTATCTCCTTTAAACAATAGCCCCAGTGACAAATCTTAAATGGATTTTAAAATACAATAGTGACAGGTTAATGTTGAATATGGTTGAAACAGACAATAAGACACGAACAAAAATGATATACAATTTATCTAGATCCTGAAATTGCAGTGAGGAACGAAATGTAAATAAGCAATTTTGTTTAAAATGACAGTTTGTTACGACCTACGTACCAATTTGGAAGGGAAATATTAATGAAAGACATTTTATTCTTCTAGCTGCCATGATTATAAAAATTGGTAACACCGTAAAATAGATTTCTTTTCCTCAAATTATGAAAAATTCTTCACTTTAACCCTCTGACCGCATAATTTTTCAAAAAAAGTATTTAGAAGCGTTGTTTGCAAATTAGTGTAAATATATTTTTCAAAAAAAAAAAAAAGTGAACTGATACTAAATGTTACGCGAGAATAATATAATAAAAAATCGCAAAGATAAACACTCTAAACTGGGGAAATCACGATATGCGACAGAAAGTAGGTTGATGGTCAATCCACGGTTAAGCAGTTGTAAAGTTAAAATTTTCAGTTTTGATAGCTTTCGCAGAGCTTTCGAGAATTCCTGCAGTTTATATCACACTGTTAAAAATAACTTAAGACATGCAAGAAGCAAAAATAATGTATCAATTAAAACTAAAAATGAAAAAATGAGGGTTAAATTAAGTATTTATTTAAAAAAAAGATATAAATGAAATCTGCTATGCATATTTGAAGGTATTATCATTTCTTGAACGGCAAGCACCACGTGCTCGTACAAGTTGAATTATATTTCTATTCATTTTAACTGTTTCATTAAATGAGTCACTTTGGTATTGCAAATGATCCAAAAAAGCTTTGTCTCGCATTGATTGTATTATAAAAATATCGTATTTCCTATTTATTTCCTTTCTCATAATCGCGTGCTCAAATTGACATGTTTCTATTTTTAATTTGCTGTAGTCATTAACTTATTTTTTTAAAATCAGAGCTTTTGTAAATGCAAATAGCAATGTGTTACTAAAAGCTGATTTTTTGAGATGCTCGTGCAGATAATAACATTTTTATTTTTCGCCTATGGATTTTTGTTGACGACAAAAATCTCATCTCAAAAGTAACATCATGTTCTGACATGATAAAAATATGTCGTAATATAATTTGTTTTTTATTTCATTTATCATTACATTTATATGAATCTGGAACAATTAATTATGCTCAGATAAACTAAATATACATAATTAAATTTGATTAATGTTGCCCTAATTATCTTATTTCAATGCATAATGTCATCAACGGAAAATGCCGTCGTCAATTCTTCCAGAGATACAAAAGGAGCCTTAAAAATTTTCTTTTAACATCTTACTTAATTACAACATCGCTAATTATGTCACGAATATCAATTTTTCTTCGTATTTCTTACAAGGAAATTGTGATGATATTTAGGAATAAGTTTATTTGGTAATTATAACTGAAAATAGAGTATTTTCATTAATAAAGATCAATAATTTTAAGTTTTATTTATTGTATATTGAATTCTGAATTTTTAGAAACATGTTATTAAAAAAAGATCATCGACAAGACATGTTTTGAAAATAATTTCAATTCAATTATGCATTGTTATATCTTGATGGGCAATAAAGTTAAAAATTCCGAAAAGCACCTTTCATCAACCATCAGCTTTTTACTTTCTTATAGAAGAAATAAACAGCATTGTAATTATTAAAATATTCGAAATCGACATTTAGATGTAACTCCACGTTTCTCCTTGAATTTCAGAACCACATTTTTTGTATTTTGTCTCCTATCGTCTATGAACACAATAATACAAAAATTCCTTCAGTTAAATGGCTGCAATTTAGCAATCTATTTCATACCAAATTTGTAAGTTTCGGTGAAATGTTCAACGAAAACCATTAAAAGGAAATCTATTTTCCCGTCTGTCCGAATATTTCCATTTAATAATAAGACCTAAATCATAAGCATGCGATCTTTAGCGTACCAAGTACCAGAAAACCGAAAAAGTATTTTAAATAACTTTTTTCCAATTTAATTAAAACCAAAATTCAAGATAGAATTACAAATGCAGTGATAAATTCATTAAATATCAAACCTTTAAATCACTGCATTTTTGGGACATAGCGTTTGCATTCTTATAAAAAACACAGACAAACCAAAAACAGTCAACTCTTGATGAGTTTTATTCGAAATTTGACAGGCCATGATAATTTAGACATTAAATTTGTATATAAATTTCATATATCTGAGATCTTTTCGTTTTGAGATTATTATGTTTGCACACATTTTGACGGTTGCACAGACAAACCTTCTGTGAAAGGATTTAATTAGAATTTGACACGAATCTACAAATTCGGTGTAAAGACTACATACAAAATTTCGTTTGTCCAGCTCACGCCGATTTTTAATTATCGTGCCCAGAAAAAAAAGTAATCAAAATCTCGTATTTTTTTATGATTAATATTCTTTCTCTATGCTATGTATGCGCATACGAAAAAGTAGCACTCTTTGCTCGCAATAAGAAAGGATGTTCTAGCAAAATATTTTGATAAAATCTGAATATGAATCCAGGTGAGAAAAAATAATAATTCTGCCTTTATATTTGGATTGCTCTATTGATATCTCTTGAAAAAGTTTACCCTACAATCATTTTTATTCTTGTGTTTATAAATAAACCAAAACTATGGTTCTTAAGGAAACTATATGACATTAATTCAACTCAAATCTGGGCTTATCACGAAAAAATGTATCGTAAATCCGTTTCGATAAAGTCAGAGGTTTTAAAAATAGAATCACAGACGATAAAGATAGCATTAACGATTCCTTTAGATGAAATTTTTCTTTAAATTTGAACTGCAAGAAGGAATATCTGCTTGACTTTGATAACACCTGCCTCGCTTATGCAAATTGACAGCAATTATTTATACACTCTATTGTGAAATTTTGATTAAAAACAGAGTGTTAACCTTTTCTGCCCTCTCTGGTGGCATTAGCCACTGTGGTATTTTAAGTTTTTAATTTTCATTTCTTTTCAAGCTGATGGTGGCATTTGTCACGACTTACTGTTCTTATACCCTTAATGAAATTAAATATGGATAATCTCTTGGTGACCATTATCACTAATTTCCATCAATTTTTACTTTATTATTCAATATTTTAAAAATTTAAGACTGAAAGGGTTAAAAAGGTGCACTTTAACAGCATTCTTTTTCTCTTTGTACATAAATTAAGATTATAATTAAATTCAACTTGAAAAGTATAAATTTATAAAGTTTACTTTTTTAATGAGGTATCAATATTTTATATGAATCTGGAATTAAAAATTTAGTTAAAAGTTTAAATTAATTTAAGCTTAATTTTATCCCTTAATAAACTATTGGCAATTTAAATTATTTCACATTATAATTTTTATAAAAACTATTTCTCTTTTTTCTCGTTTATTTTCTAATAAACCTGTCATATCAGAGTTACTGTTGTACAATAGTTATGATACTGTTGTACAATAGTTATGAAATATTAACTTTTGGCGTTTATTTTACATTTTCATTGAATCGTTCGTGCCATTGTTGGTTAATTATTGGCGATTAAACACTGACATGCGTTGATAGTATTCAAAAACAGAATTATGATTATAAGGCATTTTTCTCAACCAACTAAACTAAAAATCTGACATAAAACTACACATAGCACCATAGCAAAATAACATCATCAAAAACATTTAAGTCACAATGTTGTTGTTTTTAATTATCATGTTTAAATTTTATTTTATAAATCTATACTCTGTAAACGTTTAATATGAGTACTGGATTTTATCCATCAAGCCCTCTTCGTTTTGTAATTATCGTGTTTATTTATATTTGAAAATTCGGACAAGATAGACAATTTTTTGAATAGATTATAATCAAATTTTGACAGAAATCTTCAAATTTAGGCGAAAAACCATATATTGTATCAACAAACTTTAACCATCTTGCTCAAAGCATTTTTTCAGTTATCTTTGCCACAGACATACATACGGACATTTTCTTAAAAAGTGTTTTTTGAACACAAGTAAATCCAAAAGCATTGAGATTCGTCAAAATTCCAAATTAGTATTTTTTAACAATTATTATACTTTCTCTATATTCCAAATTCGAGAAAGTAATAAAATTTCAGTTATAATTTATTTTAAATATCCATTAAGTCGAAATCAAACAGCTTGCCAATCAAGAAAGCATCAAAACATTTTCTTCCTTTTACTCGGTATTTTTTTTATTGAAAAACAGTTTGGTAAAATACGAAATTCTTTTTTAACAGAGTAGAAGCAAATGATTTTTATGTTTATTTTCGAAACTGCTTTTACCGTTATATTTATCGATAAAGAGTCAGCTTAACAAACACCCAGAATCAACGTTTCGTTTGCGAGTATAATTTTGATTTCTGCATCACTTGATATAATCAATGTCTTTAGATCGAAAATCGAGAAAATTGTTCATCTATAACAGTTTTAGTTTCTATAAGTACAGTGCACTATATTATACAACCCCCCCCCCCGAATGCAACTAGTTATTTTGAAACAATTATCGCACAATAAAACTGTTATCTTCTGTAAGTGTATAGTAAAAATTTTGGAGCAAGGGATCGTCTTCATATTTAGATTTACATAAATTCAGTATTGACACAAGAAATCAACATTTCAAAATATCAATACGCAGTTTCAAATATATTTCAAGATTTTTTTAAAAAAAATCCAGTACAAATAACATTTTGAGTAAGCGATTGATGGGAAATAAAAATTTTGAAAACAGGAATTGCTAATACACGATTAGAATTCAGAGAATTAAGAGCTACTAAGTGCTTAAGAGCAGTAATATAAGATAAAAGAAAGTGAGCAACCCCATCGATAAAATTCAAGAGGTATCAAATCTTTAGTAAGAAAATAAACAATTCTTGTTAATCAGTTCGCTAGTTAAGATTTGGTCTTTGTTTATTATGTAAACTTCCCATTTGGAATTAATACTAAGGGTATTTTGTGGGTCATCTATTTACTTTGAACCAAAGTCAGATGACGATGACGAAACCTGATCAAGCATATCCATCTCCAGAATTCCTCACCACGCAAATTAGAGGATGTCTAGCCCACGAGGTCAAATTATAATGTGCACCATGCTTGCATATACGACAGATCTTTAATGGAATTCTATTTAAAAGTTGAAGTGTTCAGAGAATTTTGCATTCCAGTGTTATAGCCGAGAGTCGATGAAAAGAATTATCTGAATGAAATATAAAAGTGGGATACTACTACTAAGGTAATTAACACATTAATTCAGGTAATCATTAAAAATAACTGAAAAATGAGGATCTAAAATGTCATTATCATAAATTTTATTCATTTCCATCAAGTAGCTTTTAAAATGCATAGCAATAGCCAAATGTTTGCAAAATAGCATGATTATCGCTTCTTCTAGGAAGAATTTAAAATTTATTAAAAGATTTTCAATCAGCAACAAATAAAATCATTAAAATGGAACGGGAAACAAATACGTATCTTCTAAAGTTGATTTATAGACTTTGTTTTTTCTCAATTTTTTTTAAAAAATGTAAATTATAATAGAAAGCATGTAACCGATTCTAATTTTTTTTTTCCATTTCAAATGTTTAAAACGTTAAGAGAAGAGAGGTGGACCGGGTTGCATCTAAGCAAAAACTTTGTGGGACTTTAAACTAATTTAAAAAGTGCAGTTATGAATTTATTAAATGTCAAATGTTAGAATAAATTAAACTTTATTGATAAAATATAATTGCAACTCTTTGTTTAAGGATAGATGAAAGTCAATCAATCTTAAACCGGATACCTTTTTTTTAAAAAAAAATTAAGCAAAAGTTTAACATCTTTTCGGAAAATTAATTTTTATCATTTAATGGTTTTTATAATGAAAAAAATATCAAGTATAAAAAATTAATTAAAATATCATTTGATGTAAATTTAAGTATGCATATTAACATTTTAAAGCTATTTTAATTTCAATAAAAGAAGAAAATTTCAGAAAATAATCATCTCAGTCAGTTTTCAGTTGTTACAAATATTTTTAATTTCAGTCAGAAGATTATACTCAGTTATTGATTACTAAACGCGCTTAGAAATTTTGGTTACTTTAAACAATATTCTCCAAGAATACTATTTTCTACTAACGGTAATTAAATATGTAAATCATACATTTCGAATTTTAATCTGACCGTAATCTTTTAACATTTCTAATGACATACTTATAAAATAATATTGATCTTTCATAAGCAATCTCATTCTATTAATGATTGAAAAAAAAACTGGAACAGAAAGTATGATTAGAGTGACCTATTGGATACGTTGTATATATTTTAACATACCCTATATCTTTTTTTTTCTTTAAAATTTATGGTTATTTTAAATTAATTTAACTAAAATCAACACCCGGGGATCTCTTATTATCCAGAATTATTTTATGAAAAATTAAGGATTAGTAATAGTAAAATTTAAAGATGACACAAATATAAACACGTGGATGGTCTCTCAGACGAAATCAGTTAACACATTTTTAAAGAATATATATTTACTAACTACTGATGCACTTTCCTTGAACTTTTATGGGTTATGAGCAATAATAAATGTGATTTTTTTTTGAAGGATTGTTGGTTGATTTGTTGGGTTTTTTGGCACAGGAGCCATTCCCGGCTATACTGCGCCAATCATATGGTTTTACACATAAGAAGATAAAAGATAACAATTATAAAAAGGATGAAAGTGTAGCATAATTAAACAGAGACAGTTTTTTGTAACAATAAGGATTAAAAAAATTTTAAAAAAATGTATAAGCAATGGTTCTGAAGCAAAGTCAGATGTTAATTTTTTAAATAAGCAATAAACAAGTAAATAGAATTAAATACACGCATAAAAACCAATTGCCTTTTAAAAAGGAAAATATGCGGTTGAAGGATTGTGCATTTTAGTAAAGATGGGGCTTATCTTTAAAACACAGCGCCTAAGAAAATAATGGAGCTCTACAGACGGTTTTATCAATCCTGTCAACCCAGTGTCCTTGATTCCAACAGCCAGAAGACATAGTTGCTTGATGCTGAGAACGTATCTCGCCTCTACTGATAGTTTGATTAGCACGAACATACAGATTTTCGTAGCCAGACTGAAATAAAAAAGATTGTACAGGCATCAGCACTTAAAAATGCAGTTTTAGTAATTTTCCGTCCCCACTTCTCTCTTTATTTAAATGCGTGCATAAAAATTGCACTTTGAGAAGACGGTTTTATCTGGAAAGTTTGTAAATGTCCGTAATTAGTACAATTAAACTTTTAGCAGATGTTTATCAGAAAAAAAAAGTAGAAAGACTCTGCAAGCAAGATGTTTTTAACGACTTAAAAGACGTCCTAATTATTTGCCACTAGTTATAAAAGGAAGAAGAAACTTAGTATTAAATTGCTTGCCCTCTTTCTTTTAGCAGCATAATTAAAAATAATTAATCTGAAGAATTCGACGTGAATGGTTAATAAATGCTTCGTAGCCATTCAGAATAATTTTAAATTTCCGAAGGAATTTTGTTGACAGAGATTTTTATTTTTCAAATTATACGTAGTATACAATGACAAAGATATATTACTGTCAAAAAATTCGATCACGATTATTTAGACCAATCCCTACGTTTGAGACCTCTTTAAAAAATAGAATCATATCTGGCGAAAATATAAAACACATTTTAGGAATCATGTCTGTCTGACAATATGATAATTCGAAACGCATTGAGTACAATGAAATGATTAAGATTAAAGTATAGTATTAAAATCAAACAATATAGATATCCTTTAAAATTTCATCAAAATTCTTTTATAGGAAGTCTGTATGTCTCGCCATGTGATGGTAAAACACAACTCAAGAATGCAAAAAACTATATACATGAAATTTGGTATAAAGATTTATCACTAAAACTAATCAATTTTGAATTAAGACTGTCGAATGCGCATTTGTTAGGCTATATATTCATACGCATGTGAGAGCGATCTCTCAAAAACACACCACTTCAATAAACGCAATTTCACTTTGTAATCGAAATTGCAAGTATGTGCAAAAATTACATCCAATCAGTGAAGACAAATGTGACCAAAACACATATCCAGTTTTCATAGTTTCATTATAAAGCACAAATTGTTCTATATTTCGTCGGAAATGAATAGGTCGTCACAAAATCGTTTAAAAAAAATATTTCCTCTTATCTCAAAATTCACCTCACGATTATTATTTTTTTAATCTGAAGGTGACATTTCAGGGTTTGCTTCTTTTTCTCTATATTACTTCAACCTGGTATACATTCAAGAATGCAAGGGAAGAGTGAGAGAAAAAAGGTTTTAGATTACCTAAGTATTCGAGGAAGTTAAAAAAAAATGCTGTCATTGTTTTTTTAAAGATATAATAAAGAAATTGTCAATTCGTTCATTAAAATTTTCAATTACGTCTAATATCAAAAAGGAATAGACGTGCCAGAGATTTCTTTTCTTTTTATTCTTTCAATTTATTATGACGAGTGAATATATAATGAATATGTTTGAAAGAGTGATTTTTAGAGAGACAATTTAGAAGTGCAAGTCAGTTTTATGCATAAAATCTATCTGAAATTGGGTAGCTTTACCTTAAATGTTCAACAATTGATAGCAGATTTCTCTGCTTTATCTAAAAAAAAGTATCCGTCTGTCAACATCAATATGCTTCTAGGTCTATTCTTAATTTCACATAGAATATTTTTAAAAAATCAACAAAATACCAGGTTGCTCAAAAAATATGGACAAAATATCTTTTTATTAATTCATTAATAGTTGACAACAACTTTTACAAATTTTCTAAGTAAACTGAAGGGGGATATTTCCATTTCGGCATACCAATACCATAAAGACTAATTTCTGATCACATGCTTCAAAATATAGGCCTGCCATATAAATAATAAGTAAAAATTTATTAAATACTATAAAAAAAAGAGACTAAGAGAGAAACACTGTTCCGAGTAATATCTAATTGTATCTTCGAAATACAAGGATAAAAGAATTAAATTAATCCGAATTTTCTGGAATGGTTCTAATACTGACAGCACAGAATCTTCGCACTTTTCCCAATCATTGATACTGAAGCCTAATAATAGCAGCACAGTTCATAATTTTTTTATTCAATTGTGAAAAACCTATAATTTTATCAGTTTCAATTGAAGAATAAGTAATTAATGCTTTCTATGTGCACATTAAAAAAAAATCAAGTATTTAATTTTCTATTTTTTTAATGCGCGTTCACCTCGTTAGGGTACAATCTTCAAAAACCAAAAGAAAAAGAAAATAACTAAATAAATTTAAAGACATCTCAACTCTCATGAAGTAACTTTATGCAATTTATGAGTGAAAATAAAATCTAGAATACCGAGAATTGCTCGCCAAAATCAAACACACTTATAGTTAATCTGAAACTCATGAAAAAATATTATAATTAGTTACATAAAACAACTATAAATAAGCTCAATACTATCTTTTTTTATGTATAGCACTTAATCTTCTACTTTAGTGAGATGAATTATTAAAATAAATTAGAGAGAAATAAAAATGGCAACTTCTGTAGATTTTTATTTTTTTAAACCTATTAAAATTGTATTCTCATTTTGAAATTTGTAATGATTAATTTTTACACATTTTGTTATAAACAAAATGAGTAAAAATGAAGAATTGCGATTCCTGTGATCTTCTATTGTTATATATATAAGTTGCGTTCATATGATCAACAGTTAATAATTACCGAGAGTAATATAAATAATATACAGTAATCACTAATAGTAACAGGCCAATACGATAAATCACTTTGACTGGTTATTATTAATAATTATTCACTAATCCCATTGGTCTTAAAATGTGATTAACAATTAATAGGTACCGAAGCTAGTATATTATTACAAATATATTTACAGTAAAAGAGGGTTTCTAACTAATTTGGTAAATTATTATAAGCTTTTAGTAAGAAAAATTCTACGTACGATTTTTAAGTGTACGCAAGTTAAGGGCACGCAAATAAAAAAAAGTTGAGAAATGCTGATTTAATCTATATTTATACAGATTACAATGACTTTGACATCGGCAATGAACTTGAAACCTTCATTGCATTTTCCGTATTTATTGGATATACTGTACAATTATAGAGTTTTAAACTGTATAATTTTACAAAGATATAACCAATTTAAACTTTTTATTGAATAAACATTTTGCATAAATTTTTTTACAAAGTTAACAGTTTCATTTAAGAAGCTGTGTATCGTGAGAAAAAAAATATATGGAATACTCAATATTATGAAAATAATTCTCGGAATTTTCGCTTCGAAATTCAAAGAATTCACTAAATTTTTAGTTGCGAACATTAATTGAAAAGTTAAGGTTATAAAAAAAGCACTTACATACCATTTAATAATCAGTACACACTGAACTAAAGCTTTCGTTAAATAGTTCAAAGCAATAAAAGAGAAAGAGAGGAGTGGAGAATCTTTTTTTATTTTGTGACTTTTAAAAAAAAATTGTTTAACTTAAAACCGTTGGTTTTAATATAAAATATTTTAGAAAAGTATACTAAAGTAGTTTTAGAACGTGACCATATTTCATTATTGTCATTATTTAATTAATTAATAAAAGGGAAGCATAAAATAAAATAAACTCTGTAAAATAAATACGGTTTAGCTTAAAATATATTTATTAAATAAATTTTTTAATTGCTTATGTAAAGCTTCAATAAAACAAAATTTTCCAGCAGGAACAGCATACAATGTAGAAAAAATTTGTTATTTGATAACAGTACTTAAACAGCGACAATTAAAATAAAAAACAAAAGCAATTCAGTTAATAATGAATAGCTTATGAAAACTTAACACTTTCGTTCATACTACTCTTAATTTCGTTATCATTTAACTTCCCACGCTTATTTTCACTAAATTAAGAGTAAATATTCATCAACAGAGAAAGAGAGGACTGCAATAATTTCGTTTTGGCGTTATTAAAACACAAAACACGTAGTTCAACTCATAACACCAGCTTTCTACAGATCTTAACAACTAGACTCAAGAAAGAAAGAAAAAATCTATATTTAAAACAAATTGAAACGTATTTGCGAAATATTCTGTGAATTGTCTGAACGAAGAGAAAATCCAAACACCTGCGGGCAATAATAACTTATTACAGCAGCACTGTTGTTAAGATTTCTGGGAAAAATCGAAAAGAAAATATTTACTCAGAGGTACTGTCAAATAAGTCTAGTATGACATAATTCTTTAAATCCCTGCAGTTCGAGAAAGAAAACAGTATTCAACTTCACAAAATGCAGGAACAAAAATCCTTTCTTTTTTCTTTTTTTTTTCTTCCGCTTTTGTATATTCAGAAATGATTAAAACCTTGAGAAAAAAACTCAAAGAATGCTTCAGTTTGTTTTATGTAATAAATGGAAGGTAAGTAGTATTGAAATATTGTCAATTATTAAGCTGATAAGAGCGAATGAACACATTAAAAAATCAAATTTTATTCTTCCTAATGTGCGCCATCGTGAAGCATATCAATATTACCATACATCATAGCGTTAAACATGAATTAACTTCCCACTTTCTCCTGAAAGATATCAATTCATAACATCTGTAATTAATATGGCACTTATAAGTGGGCTATAACATTAAAAGACTGTTAACACGTTTTCAGTTTGCTGGAGAAATATTTTTTTCTTCTTCTATAATAGCATACCTCAAAAAATATATATGCATAAAACAAATAACAAAAATCCGTTCATAAAATAGGAAAGCGCCAGTCTGATACCAATTAATTTTAAAATATTAAAAAATAACTTTTTTTTCTTTGCATACCGAAATTGCTCCTCGTTCGTCTTGGAAATAAAAAGAGTTAATGATGAAGTGGCATAGAGAAAATAAGTGGTGCCCCGGATACTGAATTTTTTTTCCACCTTTCACCTACTTATCATAAGTGACATCCATGCACTGAATTCTTTTTTTTTTCCACGGCTGGCCCCAAAATTAGCGTTTCGAGAAATATAACCACTTTCAACAACTGGGTAGATCTCTTCGCTATGCCATTTCAATAGTGAAGTGAAAGCAAGTATGAAAAATAATTATTACATGGGACAGGCAATAATTATTTGATGGAAATGTGAGTTTTTCATTTCAATCAAACTAAGATTTGGAAGACAGTCTGAATAAATTCAAAATTAGTATATGTAAACTTTTAAAAAAATTGTTTTTAAATACCTAATATAGTTTAATTCGATTAAAATTCCAACTCGAAGATAATCAGAATTTTTTGGAAAAAGTCTTATAATTTTGATTCATAGTTAAATAAATAACTGTCAGTATTCCTTTTTTCTAAATTTCGGTTTCATACCTAGGCTAGAACATGTTATTTTAGAGAAATTTAATGAGTGCATCAAACCCATATTGACGGAAAAGATCTTCGATGGATTTAGGTCTGGAGATGGCAAACTCCTAACTTAAAAGCAATAATTTTATCACATCGGATACCACCAAAATTTTCCAAATATCATAATATGTGTGTTGTGACTAATGGCACTTGCCGTGAACAAGCCTCCGCTGATACGATCAGAAGATTTTAAGCCTAAGAAATGCGTATCTTTGTTTTTACAAATAGCGCCATCTAGGGCCAAGAGTACGACTTAGCTACACACACACCACAACCCTTTTTAGGGGGGGGGCGGACTACATTCATGCACATTCATTCATACATCTCAGATCGTAATTTAGACCTGGAACAGAGAACGATCACACCTCTGACCCAGTACCCCCAGTGATATTACTCTCGATATGGAGGACTTTGCGATCCCGAACAGATTTAACGAGCACCAATCGCCATACTCGGGGAATATTTTGGCCGGTGAGTTTCGAACTCGTAACCTAAGGAGTATGAGTCCAACGCTCTACCAACCAGGCCATATCATAATCTAAAATTATTATTCTTCCATGATAGTAATTCATTGGTAAGAACAAAAACATTCTATACAAACATCAGATAAACAAATTCATTTATGAATAAATAATTTATTATTATTCGTGTCTCTTAACAGCACTCATCGAACTGGAAGCAAGCAGGAGACTTAACGAGCATAAACTTAACACTTAACATCCATCGACTTACTGCAAAGCACAACATTCACTTTCAGTGGGTCTCTTTCCCACATCGGACTTGAAGGCAACGAGAGAGCTGACGCCCTTGCTGTGGCGGCTACCACTGATGAAGCTGGTAATGTCTACACTCTCACGTATTCAGAGATCTCAGTTGCAAAAGTGGAGACAAATAAGCTTTGGCGTGTTCCTCCGAATAACTCCAGGTACTTTAGAGATTGCCCTGGAGGGAACCTTCAGACCAAGGGGCGATAGAAAACAAAGTACAGCCCTCTCTCGATTTGTCAGTGGACATTTAAAAGGCATCACTTTTCACCTGGGACAAAAGTATTTCCCGGACTGTCATTGGTGTTAGGGCGCTCCAGCTTCTCCCACTCACATTTTAAACTGTTAAATTATACAAAGCATGACATGCTCAAAGACTCAGTTTTATTTATGGACTTGGTTTGGTTAACATTATGTTTTATGGAGATGGTCTAGCACTGCTGGGCCATCTGGGATTAGTAACAACAACAACATAATTTATTATTATAACTATCGAGAATGGAATCATAAATACTTTCTAACATAGATTCTAATAAAGATATTTCACACCTTTGCCGACATTAAATTAAGGTTTTCTCGTAAAGACGCAAAAGCCTTACGAGGCAACGGCAAAGAACAGTAACGAAATATAAATTTTTAGGGAGAATCCAGCAATTTTATTGATATTTATATAAAGTATATTGTTTAAATATACTTTGGTAAATGTTTTTGGCTATTATGCATTGGTCCGCAATTAATATACAAGTATTCAAGAATAGAATAAAGCATGAAAGCTTTGGAAGCTTTTTTCCAGATAACTGAAAACAAAATTTGGCTTAAAGTTATAATTGTAATCACCAGATTACAATTCAAATTTCATTTATTTAAGTATGTATTATTGATTTATTGCGCTTATAAATATGCGAAAGTATAGTCCGAAAGATGGTTCATTCTTCTGCTGATTTGTTTCTGAATTTGATAAGAATCTATATTTTAGATGTTAATCTGGTTACCTAAGTTTATCTGCCTAGATTTTTGTATTTCATAATTATGGAGTTCACTTGGACAGATGGATTGACAAACTTCCTCTAAATGGATTTTATACAATATTAAACAAACAAACAAAAAGAATCTTCAGATTTTGTGTGAAGATCAGATACCATATTTTGTTTAATTAAATGTGTTTGAGTTAATTTGTTCACAGACAGACAGCGATTATTCTAAAAATGTGTGTTTGGGATTCAGGAAGATCATAAACGCAAAGATTGGTAAAAATCTCGAGTACTACTTGAATTTTTTGGCAATTAATATTTTCTTTATGTAATTAATATACAAGGTACAAACATAATGATAGGGCTAAAAATATAACAACAGCTTATTGATGAAAAAAAAGATTAGAATGAAATCTGCTATGCATATTTTAATGTATCATGTCAGAGCATCATTTCTTGAATGGCCAAGCACCAGTTGTTAAAAAAAAATATCACATTTCTTATTTATTTCATTTCACATAATCGCTTGCTCAAAATGACATTTTTCTCGGTTTTATTTGCTGTATTATTTTTTTATTCAGTTTTTGTAAATGTGATGGCAACGCGTTATTAAAAGCTGATTTTTTTGAGATGCTCGTGCAGATAATAAAATTTCAATTTTTCACCTACTGGTTTTTGTTGACGCCACAAAACCTCATTCCCAAAACAACATCATGTTCTGGCATGATAAAAATGTTGATTCATTTTTTTAAAAAAAAATATGATCATAAATTAAATTAATTGACACTATTGCAGGTTTTATAAAAAGGGTTACTTCATTTCACACGCATGTATAACCAGTTAAAAAAACCATGACTAACTAACTATTGACTAGATCACATAAGTAACCACATGATTAAGCAGCTTCTTTACTTTCTCTTTCGGCTCGTCGCTTCGGAAAATTTCATTTGTCTCCATACTTTCTCATTCTCTGTCGATTTATAGCAAACTTTCATTCCAAAAAAAAAAAGAAGGAATGGTACAAAATCCCCTCAGAATTCTCGGACACGGGTCATTTCCTGCCGAACATTCGTTCCAGTCACGGGACGTTTCTTTTCAAAACATTAGGCTCCTCTTGAATTTGATTTCTTCCGATATTTCACACGGCGGTGAATAATAGTAAAGCCTGCGGAGATGTGTCTCGTAAGCCAGAGAGAGAAATGAAATGTATTTCTTTCCCTACCGATTCGGGATAAAATACGAAAGATTCCTTTGAAATTATGCAGTGAATTGAGTTAAAGAAACGGGTTCGCAAATATTACTTCTAGATGATTCCATTCGATGTCGTCTTTAGATTTATTGTTCATGGCCTACCTATGTTATTATAAAAAAAGAACCATGCCATCCATTTCAGTCTTTTCACATCTATGATGTTGAGTTTTTATTTTTCATAATACTGACGAGAAATAATTTTATATTAAGTTGCCTCTGATTGAAATAGACTATTTTGAAAAATAACAAGAAGGATTCAGGACATTAAATATGGTTATATGTGCGGTTGCTCGCATATTCAATTCAGCAACGGCATAAAAAATACAGATTAAAAGGAAATCTGCTATGCATATATCAATGTATCATGTCAGAACATCATTTCTTGAACGGGCAAGCACCCCGTGCTCGAGCGAGTTAAATTATATTTTTATTCATTTCAATCGCTTCATTGAATGAGTCACTTTAGTATTGCAAATGATCCAAAAAACTTTGTATCGCATTTATTGTTCAAAAAAATATCACATTTCCCATTTATTTCATTTCACATGATCACGTGCTCAAAATGACATTTTTCTAGATTTTAGTGGCTGTAGTCATTAACTTTTTTTTCAATCAGAGCTTTAGTAAATGGGATGGCAACGCGTTATTAAAAGCTGATGCTTTGAGATGCTCGGGCAGATAATAAAATTTCAATTTTTCCCTTACGGGTTTTTGTTGATGAAACAAAACCTCATTCCTAAAACAATATTATGTTCCGACATGAAAAAATAAAACTTTTTTTATTATTTATTTATCACATTCAGCACCCATACTTTATCTCAAGCTCAGTTAAACTTTCCGCAAGGGACCCTGGGCATTCCAGAAACAGGAATTACAGCAGTTGGCAAGAGATTACGGCTGAAGGCAACTTATCAGAATCCAAAGATAGTAACGTTTGAACTTCTAATTCTAATAATTTATATGTAAAATGTTATTTGATCAAGAGACATTCTTCATTTTGTTTGTATGGAAGAAACGATAAATAGAGAAGAAGATTACAAAATAATTTCTGTCAGAGACTACAGTAAAGATTCACCCAGTAGGAAACCTTAAGAATAAATTAGCATTACACTCACAAAGCTTTGAAACTTCCCGGATTAAATTCAATTTGTTTTGGTAAAAATTCGATAGATATAATTTAAATGAAAGTCAGAATTATTTAGATTTGTTTAAACATTTTCTATGAGGGAAGTAATCATATTTTTAAACAAGTTTTCAAACTTTTTTGGGACATTTTCTTCTTTCTCTTCAAAATAAATTTATGAGAAATTTAAATTCCGCTAAACATTAAATGAACAAATAAGTTGAATAATCAAAAATTTTATTTTTAAAATTTCCTTTTAAGAAACTATTCATTTTTGATCATCTTTAGATCATAGATCTTTATCATAGATCTTTATCAAACTATTCATTTTTTCCTGTATTCACTTGCAGTTCCAACATTATATTTAATAAAAAAACTTAAAAGCATAAAATCCTGATATGAATAAGAACATAAAAATGTAATGAATGACGTCATAAATAAACGAGTTCAACATTTAATAATCTGCATGAAAACATGAAAATAAAATGACATCAAAAAAGACAAAGTCTTGCTGCGTACAATGGACTTTCTTTCTTTTTTTTATCAATATTGGCTAGCGTTCGTTTTTATTCATATTAGCATATAACAAAACTTATGCCTTTTACGGATAACTTGTCCAAAAACTCTTAGTAATTGATCTGTTTGATTAATAACTTAAACTAAAGTTGGAAAAACCCCTATTATTCTATAAATCAAGAAAATGTGTCTGAATTTTCTCTTAACAAAATTTTCCCTGACAAAATACTTCATTTTAGTCAAGAAAACTGGATTGAGTGCTTAGTATTGATTTCACAATTGGACATCCATCCTGGAAAGTGACTAAAACTCCCCAAGTTTAAACTCATAAACATATTTAAATGCTACAAGAAATCATTTCTTTCCTTTCTAGTCATACGATACAGGCAAAATTCTTTTTTTTATTTTGAGCTAATTTAACAAAATTGATAAATTAATTTTTCAACCATAATTTGTTTTCTTAATAATTTATCGTTAAAAATAAAAACCCAACAAGATTTATGCGTTAAATTTGCATATTATCTTCAAACTACATAGTGATTTCAGAATGATAATAACTTTAAATCAAGTTAAGAAATGATATTTTGTTGTAAAGCACATTCCCGAATATCCGCCCCCCGGGAGGGAAACTCATAATTGGGGATGAGATGAGGATCCGGTTTGGTGGTTGGATCCCGCCAACCCGGCGGGTACACTAATAGGTGGGAGTTAGGATTCTCCCATCGATGACGGGACGTACTTTCTTCGGGGAGGGTTGTACCGTGGCCGGTGATGGCCATTAGGACTTAACCACAGTTCCCGCTAATTGCTGTTGCAGCGGTCCGGTCATTCAGTGCCTATGGTTCATCTGTATGCCATCGCGACGGGTCGGAGAGTCTGTTTTATGACTTCCCGAATATCCGGTTCCTGGCTATTCGACTTCTACATTATCCGGCCTAGTTTTCTTTTGTCGTAATTAAGTGAGGAGGGAAAGGTGTTGCATTGACATTGGCAAGCATTTGAAGAGGACGCCTGCAATGTTTACTCTCTCTCACGTGTCGTGTGCAAAATGCAAGTTGTGACAGTAAAAGAGAAAGGTTCAGCTCGTTATTCAGAGTGTGTAACGAACCTTAATTGTTGACGCTGTGCCGAAGTATAATTGAACATTGTGTGCAGTATTCGTAAGTTGTTCTTGGGATATGCTGAATTATTTTGGGGTATACTGAATGCTTTTTTACATCAATAGTAAAGATTATAGAACTCATATTAAAATGAGAACAGTTTACATCCTTTAATTTACATTATCCATAATAAATTCTTGAAAAATGCAATACGTTATATAAATATATATAGATTACCATTAAAAAGTCTTCTATTTTAATTCTATACGTTACCGGAAACAGCTTCTATAATTCATCGTCGGCATTTGCATTCAACGTGGCTTGAAATAAATGGAGGACTCAGTACTCAATAAGAAGTGAGAAAATACGCATTCTATCAGTGAGTTTTGATGTAAAAAGTTAGTCTATTGGTAGCTTTGGGCAAATAAATGAGTGTACAAAACTCCGACTTATCCGAAATTTTTGTTATCCGGCCTGTTCTTCCACCACATTAGGCCGAATTGTGAGTGTACTATAGTTTTAAATTGAACTGAGAACAGATATATAATTTCAACCTAAAATAATATTCGTTAATTATAAATAATGAATATCATTGGCAGCTCCAATCTCGAACCAAGAAACCAGAAGGTTATGAATATTAGTTTTACGACTCATTTTAAGAAATATTTTGACATAAACCCTATAATTTTAAATTACAATCATATGAAATTGTCAATTTTTATATTGTAACTGCACTCTTTAAATTTCTAAACACAACAATATGAAGATGGTTAACCCATTAAAAAAATTCTGTGTGAACCCTTATAATATTAAGATTGAGGAAATCGAGAGAAACGATATTCCGGATCTTGAAGACGGATTTACAGCCTATCATTTATCTCTATTTCACAGAAGTTCAGACTTCTTAAAAGATACAAAACACAAGTCGCGTCTAGATACTATGGATCTTGTTCGAATACATATAGAGAAAAATAATAAGCTTAACATCTTTGATTACATGATTCATAATTTCAATGCACAATTTATTCTCTTAAAATCAGATTTATATTTAATAATACAAAGTAAATTTCTCACTTTTAATCTAACAATTTCAAGTTTGTTTCTTGATTTTTCCAGGTATCATTCGTGAATCAGGGTAACCATACGTTAAATTTGATTGATATTCAACGATTTGATTAAGAAGTTAAATAAATGTTAAACTTATCTGCTTATCAAAGTTTAAAAATACAATATGTATTATAAGCCGATTATGTCATAACTCTAAAAATGAAAGTTAAATTGGATGTTAAAATAAATAGAAAATCTTACAAAAAACATTAAATAATTCTTGTTTAATATATGTTATATAAAAGTAGATATAGGATTGTTAATAAGTTATAAATATTCTTTTAAATCGCATTTGAATCGTCAATTTATCTGCGCATTTGCAAGTACTGTCTGTATACTATTTACAGATTTTGGAATTCATTTCTAGTTATGTGATGATAACTACACCGGAACTGATAACTACTCGTCTTCAGATTTCTGCATTACATTTATGGGAGAATGCTTGATACACAACCGGATTCGAGGTTCCTAATTATGATGAAGTCTACCATGTAGTTTAGGCAGTATTCAAATCCGGGCTCTAGAAACCGAATGCTCAGCCTAAATTCCTAGCCAGGGTAGTTCTGTTCAACCATACTACATACAACGTTATGGTCTAATGAGATGTGTGCACAAAAAGTTTGCATAGCAATTATTTCGGACTAAATATGAGATTTAAATATGGGCAGAATATCTTAAGAGTCACACACACACACACACACACACACATATATATATATATATATATATATATATATATATATATATATATATATATAAATGAAAAAAGCACAAACATTATAGATATGATTAAACACTTTACCTGCAAAAAGGGGGGGGGGGAATTCTGCTAAAAAGATGGCAAACTTGAAATAAAATAACAGATGAAAAGCGAGTTTCTCATATACGAGAACTCGTACTCGTAGGTAGTCATGAAGGGAACAAACTGAAAAGCCGCTTTTTAAAAAATAAATAAATTTAATGAACAAATGTAAATTATTTACTCTGATGTAGAATCGTTTTCGTATCAGTTTTTTTTTCTCCTGTTTATTTGAAAAAGTCTAATTTCATTTTAAATTAGTCTTATTTTATTAACAAATTTCGTGGGCCAACTTCAAAAGATACGCGGGCCATAGGTTGTGCATCCATGATTATATTATTTTTATATAAATGAAATAATATTTTAAAAAGATATATATGAGAGGATATTTTAAGCAGCAAGGCATTCAGACAGAATTCATTAAACAAAATAGTATATATTGGTAAAATGCATTCTAAAATCAGATAATCGCAAGAAAAAAAAAGCCCTAACTTCAGGTGTGTTTTTTTTAATCGTTCAATAAATTTGATGCATTCTTTTCTTTTATTCCTCTATGAACACGATAAGCCAAATACGCTTTCAGCTAGACGCAAGAAATTTGATATGTGATTTTTTATATCAAATTTATAGATTTCAATCAAATTTAGAAATTATGTCCCGCTGTCTCATTGCAAGGGAATACAATAGCTATAAAACGTTAAGAATTACATAGATAAAAAATTAATACCGAGACCAAGTATCTAATATATAGAACTTTTTGAGATCTAGAAAATTGAGAACCAAATCAGAAAAGGATTTGAGCATCTATCGTCCGTATCCTTGTATGCATTGCAAAAACGATACTTCAAAAAATGCAACCTATTTAGATAACTGAAATTAGTTACATGTTTAAGCATTTAAAAAGTATATATTCTGATAATTTCAACAAACATAGAACTTTGAACCAAATCACTGAGAAAATTGTTATTATTGAGCAAGAGAGAAAGTTTCTAGAAAACTACTTGCATCGGTTTATGTTAACATCAAGAATAAATTTAATAAAAGCAGAATTTTTTTAAAAATTATACCTTAAAAAAACACTTTTTTAAATTTTTTATTCATTTATAATTATTGTGGAATCGTAATGTATTATTCTCGAATTCATCATTAGATGATATCACTAGCATGGAGTCTAATTTAATTAAATTAATAAATAGATATAAATAAATTATGGAAAATTAATAAAACCTATTGTTATTGAAATCAATTCCATTCAAAAAATTCAAGCTCATTATGACAGGAGAGCAAATTAGATTAAATAATTCCATCTCAATATACAAACAAAAAAGTTAAATAAAAGTGGATAGAAAAATTTTCAGTTATCTTTACTAATAATGAAAGCGATTGTGAATATAATATAGTCTATTTAGCGCCTGTTGAGTCTAAGTTTTAAAAATTAAGAAGTAAAAAATATGAACAACATATAATTTTAAAAAAATTTTAACAATAATTTATTTAATTTTCTAAGCAAAACTCACGAGTTGTTATGCCTTTTGTAATATCTTGAATATATTGGAATATTTTTGAAATATTTGCTGCTAGACTAAAATCGAAATTTAATGGTGAACTGATATCATACTCATATAATGACAAACCAAATTTCATTGGTTTAAGTCATTGCATTTACATGCATGCTTGCAAGAGTATAGAACTATAGTCAATCAACTCTTTCACAAATTTATTTCAAATTTTAATAAGAATCTATACTTTAAAAGCTAAACATGTGTACCAAATTTTATCTACCAAGTTCTTTCCATTTTGCAGTTATTCAGTTCACTTGTACTCAAATAGCGATACAGACAGACTTCATGTGAATGAATTTAGTTCAAAATCTGACGGAAACCCACAAATTTGGATGTAATTTCCATATGTCGAATTTCATTTGTTTAACTCTAAGCACTCTTGAGACATCATGTTCACAGACAGATAGACTTACTATCAAAAATATGTTTTTCGAAAATCTGAAAAATAAAGATTTGCCAAAACGTCAAAATGTTGCTTTTATTACAAAAATCCTCTATGCGTGAAAGTAAAAATAGAACAAGAATGAAGCAACAAAAATAACACGGTTTTTGATATTAAAAATTATTTCATGGACGAAATCAGATATCAAATTATGCATAAAACATTCAGTTCATATTAAATATTATTTACCAGGAAACCCATCTGAATCATATAAATTAAAGCGATAAGCTTAACAGAATCGAAACACTTTCACAAATCAAAGCTCATTTTAATTTAATAATAATAAATCTTCTCACAGCAACCATTAATTTTTCTTTAAAATATTCTTTACTCGAAACCAAACCGATAAATAATTAATTTACGTTAAAATAGTTAAAGCTTGAATAAAATGACTCCGTTCATGAATATTTATAACTTAAATAAGCATTCCAGATGCATTCTTTAGTTTTCCACGTCGATGCTAATTCTAATAATTCAATACGCAATTAATAAAACTGGAAAAGTGATTAGCGCACATCTTCAAATGTCGCGTGCAGATAAAGTCGACATGCTCCGTTAATCTAGTTGAAACAAAATATCAAAATGGCATAAGCAAAGATCGAAGACAGAGATTCTCTCAGCGCCGTTAACGTTCTCTTTAACTCGCAAATCAAATTTTCTTCCAAAATTAACCAGCTCAAGTCTGCTGATAGAATATTATCAAACATTGTGCAAAACGTGCTCTGAAATTTTCATACGTTAAATAAATTACGAGTGAGGGGCAGCAGTAATCACTGTACTGTCTAGACAGAAATTGCTCTCTGAAGATCTTTCCGAAAAGTTTCAGATTACAGAAGATAGAACCGGCGGGATGAAGCTCAGTAAGATCCTTTTGAGGCATGCATCTGGAAAGGATAAGTGCACTTTCCGATCAATCTTGACAGATCCCTCAAAAAGTAAAAAGCAGCTGCTCAGAGTGAAGAAGAGGACAACGAACAGGAGTGGTTAAAACAGTGAACACTCTTCAAAGTTTTTATGCTTCGTAAAATTAAGTCATTCCTCTCATCGAAGCATATACAGTGCAATTCCTATTGACCGAGCTTTTATTGACATGTCATGGATTTGCAATAGAAAAATAGTCATTACACATGAAATAAAATTTCTGCATATCGAACACGCTGCTGCCAATTGTGAAGACGAGTACAACGACAGAAGTCGTAAAAACATTGTGTAGCAGCCACTATTAACTTAATCTGATTAACTGTAACCGGAACTGCTGCTCCACCTGGACTGGTGAGCGCAAACAGCGAAAACGCCAGTGAAGCCCAAGCAACGGACGTGAACACATCTCTAACTTCCTTTTGAGTTTGTGTGCATTTTTAAAATTATCTTATGTTGTGCGTAACGTAACTTTTTCTAATAAATAATTGTTACACAAAATCTATTTTATTAGAACCCCCGAACACCCCACCACAAGTGAACATTCTTTAATTCTTTCGTCGCCCTCTCCTGTCAACGAAAATCTCTGTTTTTCCTGTTTTTCGTCGCATTAGAACAAACAAAAATTAAAACTCAAACATTTACAAAGCATTTGAAACGCTTAAAAGTTAAAATGTAGAAAAAGGCTTGAAACGCGTTACGGTTGCCCTGCATAAGTTTCACTTGAAAGCGCTACACGCGTTACGGAAAACAAAGGGATTAAAACTTTAACCTTTTAGAAATAGTCCGTTTCTCCTTCTCTTCGATACATATATGGTACAATTCTTATACATCGAGCTTTCACTAAAACATCATAGATTTGCAAAAGGAAAATAACTTTCTGTAAATGGAGTAAAACTTCTGCATATAGAACAATCAGTAAATAGATAGCAGTTACCAAGTATGAAGAAGAGAACCAATGACTGAAGGGTTAAAATAGAGAACATCCTTTAAAACATTCATGCATTGTAAAATTAGTCCATTTCTTTCATCGATAATATATAGCACAATTCTTATATATCGAGCTTTCATTGAAACATTATGGATTTGCATTAGAAAAAATTTCCTTAAATGGAATAAAATTTCTACATATCGAACACTCAATTACAACAATTGAGTGGAGAAGATTACCACGAGAAAAGTGATTAACTCTGGACATTTTTTAAAGATTTCAGATTTCGTAAAATTAGTTCCCATATATCGAACTTCTTCGATGTATGGGAACTAATTAGCTCATTTATTCAAAAATTAGTTCCCATAATTCTCTTATGTATCGCACTTCTATGTAATAAATAACTCTATGTATTCAGTTTTATTCAAACATCATAGAATTTTAACAGTAAAATATGTTCTGCACATGGAATAAAAAGTTTCGTATAAAATTTCATTCATACTGCTGATTTTGTTCATAAGAGGGAAAATAAAACCACTAAGAAAAATTCTTTCGCCAAATTTTATTACAATAGAAATTTCCGGAAAACAGGAAATCATTTACGCGCAAGATAATAAACACTTGATGGAGACTGATGTTATTTTTAACTCTCCTCTAAAACAAATCCTTTTACCAACTTGGCGCGGAATTCCCACTTAAAATTCAAATTAGAACCGGATTCATTATAATGAGTATCGCGTTCAAACTTACAATAAGGAAGAGAAAACTTAGTAAAAAAGCTTAGAATGCGGAATAAAAAATAAAGATGCGGCAGAAAAGAGAAAGAAAGAAAGAAAGAAAGTGAAATTTAAAAAAGGGCGGTATAAACAATTTTGATAAGTTCGTTTTAATTTTATATCTCTTAATCTTTGATTATTTAATTTTTTGAAAAAATAATATTAATTATGCTTACTTGTTTGTAGTAAGAAAATAAAGAAAAAATTATAATAACTATTCCAGTATATAAAATTGCCAAAATTTAAAATGACTAAACATCAGACTTTTTCCCAAATATCTCCTAGTTCCAACTTATTTCTCAATATCCTTTTAAAAAGGTCGTCCGTGTTTCTGATAATAGGTATAATACAAAGATTTCAATAGATAAATACAGGAAGCTATAAATCATTCCTATCTGTTTGCATCGAAAACCAAATATAAATTACATGCATCAAAAATATTAAAAAAAACTAAACTGTAATGTAACAAAATATTATATATAAAATTTTGATTCTATTTAAATGTAATGAAATGAAAATAAGATGAAAACACCCTTCTGGTGGGGTGATGCAGAAATTTGGAGAGAAAAATTAAAGGGAGTAACTAACTTGGTCATCCTCATCATCTGATCACTGTTTGAAAATCAGAAGTTCGTTTCCAAATAGTCTTCGAGTTAATAAATTAAATCAACTAACCCAAATCATAGAACAACGCAGTCTATGATGATAATTATGTGTTAATAAATCGTTTCACAGCATTTTCATCCTATAGCCTTTTAAATTGAATCTTTAACCTTTCACCAAAAATGTAAGTCTTAGAGGTGCAAAAATATATAGAAATAAATTGGTGAGATACTGGCAATAAAAGGAACGAGGGAATATCTCCCAGCCAGTGGCTATAAGGAATATTTAAGTTGCAGTAGCCTTAAGGTATTACCGTCGAAGCATAGAATTTCACTTATTAGCGCAACTCACAAAGAAACATTTCTTATTGTTGTTTCAGGAGCGATCTTGCGATCGTAATGCGATTACGGTGTAAATTATTAACAGGTCTTAGGTCCTGGAAAATATATCTATTTTCCTTAAAATTACAGTATTACAGAAATTATTTAAGGCTTTAATAAGAGCACCATATATTACCATTTTTTAAAATAACAGTTTTACATTGGCATACGATTAAGGGATAAAATTAAACAGGTTTGGGGAATACACAATAAAATTGGAAATTTTTTAGAATAAAGCTAAATCAAATATTTGTATATTATGCTATAACGTGGTTTAATATGTAATTTAATGAACTGTTGTGTTCATATATGATTTTAAAAGTTATCCCATAATCATTTTTGGGAAGAAAAGAAAATAATTAAAAATAAGTAAATTCTGACAAAAATTTGCAGCATAGTTTTTATTTTTACAAAACAATTTAATAACATGAAAAGTATTAAGTAATCGCTATAATCGTTAAATGAAACAATAATAATAAAACTCAAAAGAAACAATAATTTATAATCGCTAAACGAAACAATAAAAAAATGACATAATGACAAATGTTTGGAGTTCCACATAAAATAATACATATTATTATTGTAATCCTAATTGTTTAATAAGATTTTGTCGTAATTTTAATTCCTTATAAAAAGTATTACGAAATAATAATAAAATTCAAAATATTTAAAATTTAAAAAGTTACGACTTTTAATCACCTAATAAGGAGATAATAATAACTACAACGATTATTTTTTTTAGTTCTGAATAACCATGCACGTATATTCTTTCTTTTAAAAAATTTTACTTCTGATTATACAATAATAATTTAATTTAATTACATTAACGTACTTTAAAAACAACATTAAGGTTAATTGAGGACAAAACTTGAAGTTTTAAATTACTAATAGATGACAAGGACGATATCGAAGTCAGCTCTTCTTTAAATTTCCACACCGGTCAGAGAGAGTATATTTCTCTCTGAAAGATTTAAAGAAGCGCCAGACCTTGCTTACATGGCGGTTCCTTTCTTCGGGTTTCGAACCAATACCCCCTCCCCCTGTCTCGAAACCGAGGATTTACGAACAGACTACCATGGTTCCCATTATAAAATAATATACTGAAACTACTGTTATTAAAGTCGTTACGATATTTTAGTTTAAGTTTTTCTGGATATAACTGAAATGTTTACTTCTTAAAATATTTTCAACTTCGTGAACTCGACACACACACTTAATGCGAAACTAACTTGCAGCAGATGAAACAGCTAAACTTGACCGAGAAAACCTTGTCTCCATTGATAAAAGAATCTGCATTTCAGATTGCTCTGTTGCGCGGGAGAGGAATATCCGACTGTTTTTATATGAGCTCACTACGAAAAAAATCAACACATGGGAAGTTAAGAGTAAACGGCATATTGTCGATGTTAGTCGCGTTGCAAGAAACAGGATTTCTTAACATTAAAATTAATAGAAATGAAACGGAAACAAGACAGCACGACGTATTAGTCAGAATGACCCAGAAACGTGAAGCGAAGTGAATGTACTTGCCTGAGCTTCAACTTCACATAAAAGTCTGGAAATGTTACAACTAAATATAAACAGTTCTGGTAGACGTTTCCAACACCTTTTTAAACTTTCTTTGGCAAATTCGACTATTTACAAAATGGTCATGTAATTTATTGAAAATGTCAGAAAGTTAACTAAAAAATCTAATTTAAGCTTAATTCAATTTTAATATTTTGCAATAACACACTTTAAATGTAAATATATAAAAAGATAACGCTTATTTCAAATAAAGGCATACAAAAAAAATTTAAGTGCAAGGGAATATTTGAATAGTACCAAAATATTCAGACGACTCACAAGTTTTTCTTTGAGTTTATTACACACATTAATAATATATCAGCTTTATAGTGCATGCTGAATTAAAAATTAAAAACTACTTAATTAAATAGTTTATATGCCTTTAATTTTAATACATTTTTTGGGCCAGCAGAAGTTTTAATTTTAATTGAACACTGAAATCACCGACAAAGCTTTTTTAAACTGAAAAGAAAAATAATAATACATTTTAAAAAGAAATACTTAACAAGGAAAACTCGCTAATGAGAAAAATATTTAAATAATGCAAATAAAGAAAATGCAAAATAGCAAATAATGAATAGAATGCGACGGAATTTTTTGTATTTAAAATAAAAAAAGGAAATGAATAGTGATTCATACGCGAAAAATAACTGTAAAACAAATGATACGTAAGGGAGAAAGAAAACGTTTTTAATTACTTCCAAATCGGAAAATACATCGCTTTAACTGTAACCTTTTAAATTGAAAATTTTTTACTAATTATTTAAGATGGTTTCAAATTTGTTATTATGCTCATTTGTGCTTTAAAATATATTTATAATATGAATTATGTTTCTATCGCGCAATTACATACAATATATTTTTCTCATGGCAAACTTCTTTAATATTTTTATGATATTTTCAAGCAAGATATTAGATCAGAACAAACAGCGAAGATCAAATTATATACATTCTTATTTTAAACATCAAGAACATTTACATAAACCATCGTAAATGATCTTGTATGAAAGTGATAATTCGTTTTTAAAGGAGAGCTTACAGTTTTAAATCAATAAATATGTGTGCCCCCCCCCAAAAAAAAATTTCCAAGTTTCCTTTTGAATAATAAAAAATCCTAATATGTACATGAGAACAGAAAAATAAATTTTTTGACCATACTACAAGAGGTTTAGATTTTCTGTGTCGGATCTACTGATTTAAAATTGAGTATTTAACAATTATATAAAAGTAAATACTACATAAATATTAGAAGGAAAAAATTAAGACAATAAAGCAGTGAAAAGGAAATTTCAAGGTTTTTTTTTAAATTTAAGATAGAATTGAAATTTTAACTAGACTAATACTTCAGCACTAAATAAATTTTTTAAAAATGCATCTAATAAATAATCATATGCATTTTAAGTTTTCCCCAAAAAAATCTCCAAATTAGTAATGTCTTCTAACTAGTTAATTTCCTTCAATTTATTTATTTACTTATTTTCGAGTATCAGGATATAATTGAAATTTTTATTTTAAGCAAAAATACCTGTTTTATTATTCATTTTTATTAGAAATAAAAATTGCTAATTTTATTATTTTTTCCAAAATGCATTATTATTTTGGAATAGAAAATATATTAATGTTGGATGAAATAAAATGCGAATACATTGTTCTGCTGAAGTTATTATCTCTCGTTTGTCTTTACTCAACGGCATATTATTTTCCACACATTTTCTTACTCTAAAGAAAAATTGAACGTACTTCACTTAATATATATTTACTTATTTTCAGTCAGAATTCATCAAATATTTTTTGGCATAAAAGACATTGATTTATTATGTTCTCTCTCTCTCTCTACATATTGTACTCTTTTAATTTTATTAGAAAATAATTATAAAGATCTGTCAAGTGTCATTTTCAAGGTTTCAGTACATAATCGGAAACAATCAGTCTATTTTCTAATTTTATTTTATAAATTTTATCGCTTTTGTTGAAGTGCCTTTTATTGGTTTTAATATTTTTTTCATTATTATTTTAATTTTTTCTATTTTAAAATAATACAATTGTAAAGAATTTTTACAACCATTTGTCAAGTTTAATGATACCTTGGAAGAAGTTTTTACCGATAATTTCAAAGTTCGAGTCAAACAGCAAGGCATTAAGAACAAAGTAAAATGAAATTACGCGTCGTGAAAGAGTAAATAAATGAATGACAACCAGTTTTAAATGAAAGCGAAGCTTCAAGATAAGGATCGCCGGAAAATATGACAATGTAGCAATCTTTTAATACACAAAGCACGTACACAAGAACAATGCCAAGCATTTTGAAGGCCACCAGATAATAATCCAATATTGATATTAAATTGATGCTTACACATATCCTGATATCCGCAGAGATAATACTCAAGTTCACAAGAATAAGCTGACTAATGATTGTCAATATAGAAGTTCTAAGAATGGAAACAAATACACTTGCACATTCATAAAAAAATTATAATCTTAAATGAAGAAGAAGAATCATGCTTGAACTATACAAAACTTTTAAAATATAAATATTTATTAATGTACATTGATTTTTTTATAAACATTTAGTTACAATAAATAGTCAGAAAAATAGAATAATCTGCGTAAAATAAAGTCATTCGTTTATAATTTTTGACAATATAAAAACTAAAAAATTGAACTTAATTAATATATCAGTTTGTTAGGAATTCCTTCATATTATTTTTAAATAATGAGAACTTTTAGATGCTGGAATTAAATGTATTAATAATATGGTCATTTGCTAAAGTAAAAATAGTTAGAAATCATGTGGGTTTTTTTTCCTGTTATTTTTATCTTATTTACTTCGGATGACTCTTAATATTTATGAAGAGATTGAAAAAGCAATTATGACATCAATTTGAAATTACTTATTCATTCTTGGAATAACGTTTTTGCAACAAAAAATCTTAAAATATGTAGATAAACAATAGACTTAATTTAAAACATCCTTGTAAAATAGATAACATAAGCTGATCTCTCAACTAATCAAGTGATGAAGCAAAAATCCGTGATAACTAATAACAGGAATTGTACTCACCTTCTTCAATATCATTCCGGGCTGCTGCTTCCAGAAGCATAACACTAGGAACAAAATGAACTTTGTAGTCCTTCTTTTTCCCTTTTTTCGCCACCAATTCTTTCTTCCTCTTATTACTGTTGTACTCTTTTTCTCGCTGACTCCACTTTTTGAGTTGTTGCATGCGTCTCCGCTTTGCCAATTTTAACCTCTCTTGGGTCGTCATCTTATCAATTTGCTGCAACTCACTGATCAGTTCCGAGTGATCTGCCATGATCGACGAGAAACCAAAAAAGTCCAAAACAAAAGAAAAATAAAATAAAAATTATCTTTTAAAAAAATAAAAGTTCAGGGTCCAGCATTCTTGGATAACTCATTTAAGACAAGGTACAAGTAGAATAAGAATAAAACCGATTTCAAATTGGTATTATTAATATATTTAATCGGTTGCGAAATTTTTTTTAATATAAAAAGTTCAAAATTCGCATAGGAAATGTCGTTCACATACAAGATGATATAGTTATATGGAATGAATGAGGTTGCCAAGCAAATTCTGACATGGCATTGGAATGTAAGTTGGACGGAAGTTACGATATCAAGTGGTAAACTCGTGAATTTGTTTCCACAAGAAAAAAATTAAGTCGTCAAGAAGGAGAAAAAAATTAAAAATTGATAGAAGAAAAGCAACTACAGAAAGACAGTATAAACAATAGTCAATACTTAGTAGCGCGCTTTGAAAATAAAAACAGCAATATATCTCGACCGCCCTAAAACATTAATGAA
The DNA here is from genome assembly GCA_026289955.1 of Argiope argentata. Classification (NCBI taxonomy): domain Eukaryota; kingdom Metazoa; phylum Arthropoda; class Arachnida; order Araneae; family Araneidae; genus Argiope; species Argiope argentata. Next base: position 5,627,145 of record JAOUZG010040464.1, read on the forward strand.
GAGTAACATAAACTCTTCAAAGGAATTCAAAGAAGAAAAATATTCCTTTTCTCCAAACTAGAGGTGGCAAAAACAATGAAAAAAGTCAACTCAACTCAAAATAAAAAATTCGAGTCGAACAATCGGATAACAAACTTCAAGAAGACCGAACTTCGGAAGCGGCTTGGCAGCTAGGCGATCAGCGGATGGAATGGTTCGGACGGAATACTGTAGGGGGTCGTCGGAAGAAAGATCTCACCGCAACAGCCAGCGACTGGTTACCAAGGCAACGGAGGACGGAGAACAGCGCACTGTAGCACCCACGTCGGACGTTTCATCATCCTGTGAAAAAAAGAAGTAAAAGTTGGTGAGCAAAGTTTAGATCCAAAAAGTCCCTCGTCATGAGCGTCCGTCATGATGAATTTCTTAATTAAACAGGGATTTGGGGAATAATGAATTGGCTTAAAAAGTTCATGATGAACAAAGCAATCAATCCCCGTGCTGAACAATATGTAGCAGCAGGCGGAGGACTGGTGATCGCTCCTAAACAGAATGAGTGGATTTAGTAAAGCATTCGCCAGAGCCTTAAATAATCCGCGTAGAAAGGACGCTATGTTGAGATTAGCTTAGGGGCAATCCTCAAGTGGCTTAAGAAATTTCGTTTTCGAGAAATCTTTCGCCATATTTACAAGTTATTTTTAGTTCATAGATTTCGCAAAATCTTAAGCATTTAAGAAATTTTCTTTGAAAAATATTTATTTTTTGTCCTATTTATTTAGTCTGCGACCGCTATTTTAAGACGTAAATACTGATGGAATTTGTTATCCGTTTGCTTAAGTTAAAAATAGTATAAAGCGCTTATTTTATATACTACAATAAAAAGTAGGAGTACTGTAATAATAGCAAAGCAACAGTAATAGATGGAATTTTATTTCATCCAACTATCGATTAATTTAGCGCTATAACTTCAGCTCTTTATAGTGTTCACCGTGCGGAACATATAACTTTACAGTAACCATACAATTTACAAAAATTATATCAAGAAAAGATTCAAAAACAACCAGCAATCTTATGTATTAAAAGAAATCAATGACTTAAATACATAAAATCAATAACTAAAATAAATAAAATTGAAGGGTTTATAAGTACAACTAGACATTTATTGTAACATTGAAAAGAAAAACCATAATCCTCACCGACTCCATAAAAAAAATGGAAAATACTTGATTCATTATCGATATTTTTCTTATTGAAACTATTAAAATCAAAAGAATTGTGTAAATTAGACTTACTGGATAATTAAATATATTAAATTCATATTTTTTTATTAAAGGTTAATTTTATTAAGGGTTTTATTAAAGGAATTTTCAACAAAGTGAAGTAGAGAACCATAAGCAAAATATATATTATGAATCTCACACTATTGCAGTAAAATACAAATATCTTAACATTTAATATATACATTTATTTTATGCACAAAAATGTATTAAAAACCAAAAACGAATCTTTAATCATACATAAAATATTAGCATTCAGTATAGTTTGGAGTATTTTCTAAAAATTTTAACCTCAATTTCAATGTATGAAGTTTTAAAACAACCACACTTTCAAAATAAAGCTTTAACAAAAATTTATGCAGTTTGCTTTTGCCCTAATCGTTAAATAAGAACGAAAACGTGCATAGGATGTAAAAAAAATGGATATAGCGTCCTAAATAATGCATCAACACAAATGTTATAGTTACTAATGACACTTGCCATGAACAAGCGCGCTAACGGCCACCAGCAATTTCAAGACGATTGAAAGTCTTTTGTTTTTAAAGTAGCGCCAACTAAGGCCAAAAGTACGACTTAGCTACACACCTCTTTTTACAGGGGGGCGGGCATATTCACACCTCATAGATAGTATACAGAAGAACAACAATGCCATAATCGGGACTCGAACCCGGGACGTTCAGATTACGAGGAAGAACGCTACCTCTGTGCCAAGACGCCAGCGCATCAACACATATACTTTAAGCTACAAATTTTAAATAAATAAGACCGGCAATTACACAAAAGTAAATTGTCGTGGGTAGAAGTTAATAATAAAAAGTTTTTGAAAAAAAACTATGGGGCCTTTATAATGCAAAAGTATCGATTAGTAAAATGCTTCGATTGTATTTTATCTAAGTACAAAGTATGAAATATTTCCATTGTATAAAGTATTTCACGTTTTTCATGTACAAAGTATAAAATATTTCCATTGTATAAAGCATTTCATGTACAAAGTATAAATATTTTCATTGTATTTTATCTAAGTACATACAAAGTTTCATATTTCTTTTTATAACATTTACAGGAAAAAAAGGTGTTTTTAAAAATTTTGTGTAGAGGGACATATTACAAATTTAAATGGAAATATTTTATTCAAAAATCCAAATTTGTCCAATACAAAAAAAAATGATAAAAGGAAAATATACGCCTACACTTTTTTTCCCCTAGAACATGAATAAAAAAAATCAAACAATATATTTTTATGTTTTTTTTTCTCATAAAACTAACTTCATTGCTTGCTTTTAATTGAAAAAAAAAACAATTTTTGCAAACGATATCTATTTTCTTCAAATATTTTAACTCTTTAGCATGTAAGAACTTTTCATGCGGCCCTCCTTTAGAAATTCGCTAATCTGATATACTTTTATGCATTTCGATTGGTCAAACAAATAATAAAAATGCAGTTTCGTCTTTCTAAAGAAGGAAAAATTTAATTTTATTGCTGAAATTGAATTTAAGGTTTTTCAGAAAAGTAGTAGAATAACATAAAAGAATTTGTTCCCTCATATTTGTATGATTAATATTAAACTCTCCCCGCCCCCCCAAAAAAGACTTAGTATTTCAGAGATAAATAATATTTTTGTATACCTATGTAATTATGATGTTAATTTAATTAAAAAAAGACTTTTTTTAATAGTTAGTATTTTTAGATGAAATACATTTACAGACAAGGTTTAACAACTGAAGACTGCGCTAATCTTGTTAGCGTAAGACCAGTCGACTCAGAACACTTCAATGTAATAGTTGGCTGGCTTCCGTAAAGCATTCGTAAAGTCCATTGACAGCTATAATAAGATAATGATCAACGACAAAAGTTTAGCCATCGGGTCCAATTCCAGACAGACCTGAGAAATGCAATTTGTATAGATAAATGTCGTTTTAATCGAGATAGAAGCATCAATTATCAAGGTGATCACTTTTGGAGCCGTGGAAATCAGTAAATGTGATTCATCTTCAATGACAATTTTATATTATTTTGCTGCGTAGCATTTTCAGATGTTTCTTGTTTTGCGCAGCAATACTCTGAACGGTCATCAATATATCGTTTACATTTTTTTGTGTATAATCGCGTCCTGTCTATGATGCAAAATTTTGCAAAGGAATTAAAGAAGTCTACCTTAAAATCACAAGAGATGAAATGGATCAACTGGTATTATCAGAAAGTGACTTTGAACAAGTGCTGAAGAAGTTCATTTTGAACAGGTTTTAAAATCATATCAATTTATATATTATTTGTTTTTCAAAAAAAAAGACCTAATAAATACATTATTAACATGCCAAAACATGATGTCATTTTGGGAAATGCGGTTTCTTGCGTCAACAAAAATTCGTAGGCGAAAAATTGAAATTTTATTACCTGCACGAGCATCTCAAAAAATCAACTTTTAATAACGTGCTTCCAAAAACTCTGAATAAAAAAATTAATGACTAGCAAATAAAACCTAGGAAAATGTCATTTTGAGCACGTGATTATATGAAATGAAATAAATAGGAAATGGGATATTTTTTTAAACAATAAATGCGAGACAAAGTTTTTATTTGCATCGTTTGCAATACTAAAGTGACTCATTCAATGAAACCATTGAAATGAATAAAAATATAATTTAACTCGCACGAGCACGTGGTGCTTGGCCGTTCAAGAAATGATGTTCCGACATGATACGTTGAAATATGCATAGCAGATTTCATTTTAATCATTATTTTTTGCTGAATTACAAAAATTAATGAATAATTACAATATATGAAGTAGATATTGTGTCGTTAACTGCCAAAACAGTTCAGGTAGGATACAGATATGAAGAAAAGGTCAAAGAAATGAAATAGTAAACGTTGAAATAATTCCTGGCAAATGAAATCAATGTCTAGTAGACGGAAACACAATACACAGAATGTGACTAGAAACACAAAGCATAATAATTTGTGTCATACAATAAAACTTACGTCGCCAATTGTTAGTCGAAATATGATATTCGTTAACTTCTGGCGGTGGACCTTACGGAAAGCTGACTATCAGAACGAAATACTGCCGATATTGCAATAAAATCGCAAGAATTGCACAATATACCGGAAGGAAAAGGGGAAGGGCACAAAATGCATAAAAAGTGTCTTTTACGATGCGGATAGCAATGTGGGTTTCAATAAAATGTTCCTAAGTGTACGTAAAAGGTAAAGCATTCCTAAATAAAAATGTTCCAACTATTTCTTTTACGATCCGTAGTCTTTTTACCGCAAATACGTTTAACAATCAGAAAAATCATTTTTAGTCACTAAAAGTAAAAATTCTTGAAAAAGAATTGAAATTCGTGAAGAATAAAACTTAACAATCTAGAAGAATTTCTTCCACAGGGATACTGAAAACTATTTTAAACATTTTGTTGTTGTTGTTGTAATGCTATTATTAATGCCAAAAGTGGAAATCTTTTGAAGCATGTATCGCCGTGTTTTAGCTTTAACAAAAAAGGTAATTTGATAATAAATATTAACTGTTATTGAGTATGTCTCAATCAAAAGTAAGATCAAAACGGTAAAATTACTTTAACTAATCAGGAGATGATAACAACTAATAATTAAGATGAATGTATGTGTGTTTACAGATAACACTGTTTAGCTAAAGCTTTTGGTACATACATATTATATATACAAATATACCAAATGAATATGTATATACCAAATGAATATGTATATTTAACAAATACATATTCATTTGGAGGACGCAAATGAGTGATATTTCTGAAATTTAAATTAATTAAGCATTAAGCTGAAAAACAAAAACCAATCATTAATCATACATAAATCCCTTCCGTTCAAAATCGTTTGGAGTATTTTATAAAAATTTTAATTTTCCTAAATTTTAGCTTTTTTATTTTTAGCTATTTATTTATTGCTTAGTTATCAATAATAGAATACTCTATTACTATTTTCATCGCTTCATCGAACACGTTATCGTGTGATTTTTTTTTCTCACTGTTAGAAGTTAACAAAAAAGTATTCTGTTTAAAATCTGTGTATTTCGCGAGACGAATAAAACAGTGAATTTAAAATACCAAAAAATTTAGAAAATAGAGGAAAGGAGATGTATGCTATGATGTTCTAGGTCTAGTCCTCATTAGAAAGGTTCATTAGATTACAGAACGAATTAAAAGTGAATTGCAATAATTTGAAAAGTTAAAAGAGAAATAGAGTAATAGAGCTTTAATATCGTGAGACTGGTCTCAAATAAGAAAATTCATATGCACAACTTACAGAACATACATAAGATCATTAAAATACAGTAATTTGAATGCCTGACAATTTGCACAATCATGAACGTGAAATTCATTCCTTGCATTTATTTAGTAAAATTATTCAAGATTATTAGGAACGTTTTTCATAATTTGTTATTTAACGACGTGAGCAGTACTTGAGTCAGTGTCACAAATTCCAAACTTCCAAATACGCGACTGGGAGAACATACTTATTAAGAAATATTAAATGATTTTAAAAAAAATTTGATATATTACTCGCAAAAAAGTAATATACTTTTCTATATTCAAAGTTAACCAAAAGCTATTCTATGAGGTAGGATAATTACATACAACGTTAAAGAAAATTCATTCGAATGTCATTTCCATTAGTGTACTTTCTGGAAAAGCAAATGCTTTAGTCAAATTAAGAAAGTCATGGCGTGCGTAAACTTCTTACAATCATGACACTTAAAAATTATTTGTTTCTTTGGAATATAATTTCGTGAACAAATGAATAATCGTGGGATTTGTAATAATACATATATATTAGCATATTGAACGACATTCAATTTCTGTAATTTAATAATAAATAAAAATAACCTTTCCATTTCATCTGTTTTGTGCAAAGTACTACGACAGATGTGCCTAAACTAACTACCTCTTTATACTTTAATTATATTATAACAAACATAATTATATATAATAATATAATTAAATTTCCATAGGCCTTAATTATTATAATAATAGTAATTGTTAAGCAATTGTAAAGAGTGGTAATCATAATAACAGATAATAATAATATACTAATTAAAATAACATATAAAAATAAATACATAAACTAATATAAATCTACATAAATCAAGAAGTCTACAAAGATTTTTTTTTAAGAAGCGCAAATAGCCTCCGTGATATTTCAAGTATCAAAAATATAACATAGACTCTTATATCATTCATTTAATTAAATCTTAAAGCATACAGGCTAACAAATTCAGTTTATATTAGGAATCAGAAATGCAATCCAGTTCATTGCTATTCTCAAGTGAATTAAAACAAATCTCAAATACTTAAACATAAATCGAATTCGCAGTATTAAATTTCTTGGACAGAACACGGTTGGCCCATCGGTAGGAACGCAATTTCACAAAGGAAAGAAATTCTTCGGGATTTTTCGTCCAATAGCATTGCCATCGATTCAAGTTTTTCCCCCCTCTTTCATCTCTCCAAGTTTGAGAAATGTCTCGGTGGTGTTTTTAAGAGTTAATACTTTTCTTAATATTTCTTTCCGTCCGTCTAAAAGCGCCAGAAAACGACTGACAGCGTGTTTCGCCATCGATTTTAACGATATCACGAAAGCGCCCTAAGCTTTAAGCAGCTTTGATGAAAGAACTGCACAAGTAAGATTAAATCTTTCAATCCTTAAAGAACAAAAAAGTTTTAAAAAAAAAATCCCCATCCCTCACCACAAAGGTAAGTCCTTCTAAAAGAGATGGATTTTTTTTAAATGAAATATTAAGTGAGTCGCAAAGAATAGCTCAGCAGATTTCATAAATTAATGCGATATAAGCATTCAATTATTAAGAACCTCATTTAAATACGTGCATAGTGAATATTCACAACGAGAACATTTCAGACAATCATTATATATGAGTTTACAAACAATTTTCATGTTTAAAATATTTTAACAACAATAATAAAGTTTTAATTATTTCCAATAAGAAAGAAACGAAATTTAAATACACTTCATAATTTATTTTTTAAAAATTAATAAAGTGACAAATTCATGTAATTTAGCTGAAATGTTTAAAACGGTGACTCTATAAATATTAGTAATAAAAGTAATCTCCCATTAATAGTTTAAAGAAAATTTTGTAAACAAGAATTAATTAAAATAGCTACCTTATTATAAACTTACTGGTCAACGAATTAGAAACCTTTGAGATTTGCATTTAAATGCGTGCAATGGATAAAATAAGCATTTTTTTTTTTGTTATGACGTGGGTTACACGTGGTTAGAATGCCAGTATAAATAAGGTTTGTTAGAATCAAATGAAGTAAAATAGAAAGAACGAAAGATCTTTCACCATTTGAAAAAGGGCTTATTGTTGGTGCCCATTTAGCAGGTGCCTCGATTTCGAAGCCGGCAGATCTCACTGGTTTCTCAAAAGCAGCCATATCAAAGGTTTTCAAAAGCTGGAATCAGAACCCACAGTCCTTCTCTAGAAGACGTAACTGCGGTTCGAGCACAGTTTTCCAAGAGCGTGATCGGCATCTTCTCCGACGAATTGTACGGCAGAACAAGGACTCTACTGTAATTCAACTCACAGAAATCGTTAACCAAGGCTCTGTCCAACAGATTTCAGCTGGAACCATGCAGAGGATAGGAATGCACAGTCGAGTGCCTGTGAGGAAAACAGTCATTTCCGCCCAACAGGCAAAAATTAATTTGCAGTGGTGTCGGGAAGAGGACATTGGGCATCTGAGGATTGGAAACGGGTAATGTGGTCGGATGATGAATCACGCTACACCTTATTTTGCCCTGATGGAAGACGGCGAATATGGCGAGAGCCCCACGAAGTCATGAACTCATCTTGCCTTATTCGCACTGTGCAAGGGACTGGAAAGAGTGTCATGATATGGAGCATGTTCTGCTGGCATGGAAGTGGTGCCCTGGTGTTCCTTGAGGGTAACCAAACAGCCATGCGACACTTAGATATACTGGCAGATCAAGTGCACCTTGCAGTGTTACATTTTTATCCTGAAGCCGACGGATACTTCATGGACGATAATGCAACTATACATCGTAGTGAAAATGATATGTTCAAAATTGGTTCGCTGAGCGTCAGTCTGACTTCCAACACCTTCCCTGGCCACCGCAAAACCCAGATCTAGACCCCATAGAAAATGTGTGGGATATGGTGGAAAGACGCATCTGACAGCACTCTCCTCTTCCATCTCATTTACAAGATCTAAAAAGCTGCATAGCCAATGCAGGGTATTCTCTGGATGTAAATGTACTCCGGAAGCTTGTAGACTCGATGGCCAAACGAATCAGAGCAGTTATCCGAGCAAAAAGGGGGTCCAATAAAATTTACATTTGGGGTTTCTAATTCATTAGCCAGTGAGTGTAGGTGTCCTTTTAATCTTTTCCATAAATAAAATAAAGCACCATTTATATGTTTCTCGTTTATACTTCGTTACTTCATAGTTTCGCTTCATTTATAACCACTTCAAAGTACTTCGGTTATACTTCGCACTCATCCTCGTTTTAAAATCCTTTTCGAGACTATGTAAAACTGTATTACGGTTACCATGGTTTTAAAAACATTAAAAATTTATAAATTAATAAGAGGTATTTTTTGGAACCAATTTAAAACATGATGAAAAAGTGTACGAAAAAATTATTCCACTTTCCCTTTGAAGAAGCAATTGGAACCGTTGAAAATTGTGGAACTTTTTCCTTTGTCAAAATACAAATGGTAATTTTTTTAAAAAAATTACCGAAAATTCGATTTATAATTTTGCACTCAAATTTGAGAGGTAATTCAGATGCCGACATTTTTCGGGCATAAAGCAAATAAAATATTAAAAATGCATAATCCAGATGCATTTTTTCACATTCACAATAAATATTTAATTGTAAAATCTAATCATTACATTCAACATTATTTAGCGTTATATAAGTACATTTTACGTCGGTATAAACGGTATTTTACTGCATTTCAATCATCATTTTAAATTGGCTTTTCATGAACAAAATTTAACTCAAAATCCTGATCAACTTGCATTAAAAAATTATTAAAATAATTTAATCATAAAAAAATTGAAATAGAAGTTGGTTTATGAAATTGTTTCGTTACTGTATTCAAATTATACGGTAAAATATATGACTTTTATAGACAAAAATGTTAATCGAAAAGCAATTCATTCGTAATCTTTACGAAATTTCAGTATAAATGAGTGAGCTTTACAGCCAGAATTACTTCTATTGCAATGTTTGTAGCGAGTAATTATTACTATTCTAGATATTATGTTCCCCTTATTTAAGTACTTCGGACTGGTAAGTTCAATAATAAGGAAAGTAAAACTAATTACATGAACACAAATTCATGTAAAATTTGCAAATTCACATAAAATTTGCATGAACACAAATTCTTGCAAATTGTATGCCCGAATTGCTTAAAAATTTCGAAGTAAATTAATACAAAGTATGCAAAGCACAGTTTTAGAAACATGAAATTGAATTTTAATAATAAATAAAATGTCTAGACGATTGCTAATAAAATAAGGAAGAATTGTATTAAAAGATAAATGAGAAAAAATCTAAACCTTGAAACTGAATTTCGAATAAGTTTAAGAATGTCCGTTGCTTTCTATTTTCTCAAATAAACATAAAATTTATATTTTATTTTATGCAAAGGAGTACTTGATGATTTCAATTCAGCGGAAGCTGAAGTGCCAGAATTTCGCAAATATTTGCCAGCGGATAATTTATGACAACCATCGATTTTCAAATTTTAGTTGCCGTTACGTGATCTCATTCACAAGTAATTTATTAGATTTTTACATAAGATAACCAGAATTGTAAAAGCAAAATTGTTACGAAAGAGAAATTAGTTTCGAAATTTATTACTTCAGGTACCACATATCTGTCTTAACAATGGACATATTACCATTGTACTTACGAAAAGAAATAAGTTACATATTGTTATTCTAGTTAAGGAAATAATACATTGCTGTGTTAGTTAAGGAAATAAGATGTATTATTCAGATAGTTACCTTGATTCACTCAATTTTGCAAATAAGCCTAATCGAGAAGAAGAAACTGAAAAGAGGGTTACAGATATAGACTGCTAATACAATTATAGAAATATATTTTTCATTTCGGCTCATACGCTTTTTTTATATATTTACACAGTGTCACTCTTATCATGACTCAATATCTAATTCCTAAACAGATAGAGATGGACATAAGAAAATGCTCTAAAAGAATAAATGAGAATCATGTATTATATTTGTGTCAATTTCAGAAAAAGCTACCAGATCTTAACATTTTACACTTATCCCGGCTCTATCAATCATATTTAATAAAATATTCTTGACACCGCAACATTTAAAAAATTACATTATTCAGCGACTAAAACAGATAGATTTATGAAAAGTTGGAAATCATTAATTTAAACGAATTTTACAGATAATCGAGACAGATTTTAAAGTAACGTCTGAAAATAAAAATTAAATACTATCATGTTTCCACTACAAATAGCTCCTTAAAATAAATTTGTAAACTGCATCCATTCAAATTACAGTTATAGTACGGTCAATCATAAAACGGCAACGATTTTTATTTTATCGCATATATTTTTAATTAATTTGTTCCACGGAAATGGAAATGGTATTTTTTTCCCACGCAATAAAAATCTTATTTATTTAGCCCTCATTATAAACTAAACCTCCGGTGCTGTATCCCTGATAATCATTAAATGTTCACAGACGCATTAGATACCGTTATCGCCGCCTTTTTTTACGGCACACAAGATATAAAAACCGTCGGGCAACAGCGGCTTTGGAAGAAATCCTATGTAAAGGTAAGAACCTAGAACGTATTATAAGAAAAACAAATAAGGTGTGGGGTTTTTTTTTCCTTTCTTTTTTGTATGTGCGTTTGCTATTGTTTATTTATGAGCTCAACAAAAATGCGGGAACTGAATTAGAACATTGTTTGGGTAGCTTAAGAAACTTTACACATACATAAGACCTACTTCACCGGATTTCAATAAATAAGTATTCTCAATAAATGATTTCAAAAAAAAGGAACATAAATTTATGAAGTTAAAAAAAAAGAAATCGGCTGTTCTAAATAAAAAGAAACAGTTCTATAATGTTAGATGTTTATTCATTTTTTAAAGTTCTAGTCGCTAAAGGCAAAGTATAATTACCTTTTTAGCCCAAGAGCGATCTTTTGTGAAACATAATTTTAAACACGCAATTCTCTGATTCCGAGTCGAGTTTTTATTACAAATCCACCATGAGAATCAGTAAAAAGTTTATTATGATGTCCATATCTAGGATAAGATTTATAGACTATCAACTTCAAAAGTGTGGCAATTGAAAAAAATTACTTTTAATACAGAAGTCTGCAATATTGAGACAATTATTTGTTTAATCTGAATGCATTTCAATAATTAAGGTATTGCAGGAAAACAAAGACTTAAATCCCTATAAACACCATAACTTCTACCTTTCAAATGATTCAAATACGAAATTGTCTGAGATATTAACTCTTCTCACATCATAAAATTTGTTAGTTCAATCAAAATAGCTCTTAGGGTGTACGGGTGTATATGACAATAATGTACGTGAAAAAAAAAATTATCGCGAGATTTCTTTCCTCAAATTTCTTTTCAACTATGTATCAAAATTCAAAAAATAGTGGATGTGTTTTAATAGTATCAATTTAGTTATCTCATATTTTCCCTCCAGAGTTCAGAGTCACATATTGCCCAGAAAGTTATGTTTTTGCTTACAGTATATAATATCATTGGACTCACCTCCAATAGCAAAGTTCGTGAACGCAATAAACAAAAGATATAAAAGGTTTTAATGTCAGAGGTCAAAATACTGAATAAGAAATTTAGTAGAAATTAAACAAACTCGAAATTCCTGGTAAAGCAATGGACTATAAATGGTGGCTAACATATGATACATATAGCCTTTTGTGCAGCACGTGATGTAGAGTTCTACGGACAATAAATGTAGAAAATATGTAGATTTTTTTTATTTCGTTGTTTGCGCTCACTTGGCAGCACCAACCCTTCTTGGGGTGGAAAAAAGGGAAACCCCTCAGTTCAGACTGAGTTCTCATGCGAGCTGGACACACAGAGGTAGTTGCTCTTTTACTAAGCAAGAGACGAAATGCTCAGATTTATCACTGTTTACAGTTACCTCCTATCAAGCGAGGGTATGATCAAATACTACAATATTTTAATGATTCAATTTGGATATTTGTTGAATTTCACAAAATGTTTTTATAAAATACAGTCTAAAACTTTTTTTTATTGAGTTACAGATGGTCGTGTTATGAAAAACATAGTTGAAAGCAAAAATCGTTCCACCAACATATTTTTGACATCCGTAAACATCCAACCAAAATTACATGCATTATCTTATTTGTAAATAAATATGAAAACGAGTTAAAAATATATAACAATTTCTTTACGTTAGAACAAAAACATGAACAAAGAGTTGTTTGGCGTTTTAGGGGCAGTAATTGATGAAGATCTGTAGAAATTTTCTCTTAGTTGTGCCATCAGAATCATTGAAATGAGTATATAATTTTTCATATATTCCTTATTAAAATATACCTACAATTGAATGCTTCTTGCAAGAGAGCTTTAAAATGTGCGAAATAAAATGCGATTATAACAGCTATTCCTTTAATTTAATAAACCCCGTGCCTTAAGAAAAGTCATTCGATGTATAATTATTTACTTAATACAAGGATTTTTCTTTTTACAGGTCTGAAAAATAAATATGTACAATTGCTTTAAGCAGAACTTTCTCCAAAATTTAATCAACAATTCGAAGAACCATCGTGTAAGGGGGTTTTTGATGCACGTTAAATCCGTCAGGGCCAAACATCCTCTCGCTGGTGTGGTATGGAGAGGGGATGCCAATTCGGGTGTCGTCCTCGTCATCTGACCACGGTTCAAAATTACGAGGTCATTCAAAAATAGCTCCTAGGACTTTAATGTAATAAAAGAAATAAACTTTATCGCTCTCTCACAAAAAAAAAACCTACGATCAATTCTTATAATTGAAACTGTCCTTTCTTTATGTACTTTATGAGCCAATTTTCCAGATTAAGATATGTTCAGATCCTTTTAAAAGCAACTGAATGATAAATTCATTTCAAAATCGATTTTTTTTTTCAAAACGAAGCCAAATGGAAATTCCTCTCCAGCGCCTCTACAGAAATCGACTACACTTGACTTCCAGACAAGTAACCACCGAGCAGTTCACTTTGTCCAACTCCTATTTGTCCCGACATGGATTTTTCTTTATCATTAATACAAAAGTAAAAAGCGGAGGCAACGAACGATTAAACGCGATTACAATCCGGCGAACGACTTCACACTCGAAACAATGGCATTCTGAAAGATGGCCACCTGAAAAAACAGAGACACAGCAGCGCTGCCCCTTCTTGAAATTCATCGAATTAAACCGCCCGACTCGACAGCCAGGAAATTTACTCAGGCTCCACTAACTCCATAACTCATCGCGCCGAGATAAACAAATAAAAAAAAATCAGAGTAACAATAATGGGAAGCGGTTTCCGATACCAGATTTCCAACAACTGTAACGGCTGGTAATCCGCGGTAGCGTTTAGTCTCGCTTCGTTACGTCTGCTGCTCGAGAGCGTCGCGGCGTTGTTTGGACGGACTGTCGGAGGGGGACCGGGGGGAATGATTAGATCAGTTCAAGGAGTACGCAGAGATGTATCGAATGGAACGCGTCTGATTTCGCGCGAGTTAATGACCACGGCGGAAGACGATTCGGTAAATTGAGGCGGTGTGATAGTGCAGCTTCATCGACGGCAGTTTATCGAACATGCAATGGGTTATTAAATTCGAGACAAGAAGCTTTCTTAGGCTCCTTTGTCGGTGTAATTGTTTGAGGTTGGTAAACAGCTTAGTTATTGAATCGATACCAAACACAGAATGGAAGTTTAGTAAGGAGTAAATCAAACAGCACTGAATGTTACGAAAAGCTAATAATTTACAACAACATGCAATAAATGGAAATATTTCATGTATACATACAACATTGTGGAAGAAAGTCATAAAAACCTTTGTGAAAAAAAAAACTTTCCAAAACAGAAAAAAAATGAAAAAGACCCTTTTTAACCCTTAGTAGCCTGATTTACGAAAGTGATTTATTTTTAATATTACTGTGTTTGCTTGAGGGTCTAGATGAAGGGGAAAATAGCTAAAAAAAATCACAATATTTATTTTACATATTTATTTAAAAAAACAGGTATCAATTTTGATACTTCAGGCATTAACGCCATAAAGAAATCAGATATACCTATGCATGAAATAATGCGAAACATTGATTGTTTTTATTATCGCAAGTATTTATATTCTTCAGAAAAAGAAAACATATCAAATTTGTATTCAACAAAACTTTTAGTAAAATGTGTTTACTTGTTCACTTTGCTGCGCGAGTAATATGTCATAGATGAAATAAAACAATAATGACATTTGATTTTTTTAAAAATTTCGTTGGAAAGAATATTATACAACAGTAAAATACGTACAGCCAACCTATAAAAAAAACTAATAGTAATGTGAACATTCGGTTTAAAAGATTGGTATCAAAATTGAAACTCTAGGTTATTAAGGGTTAAGTGTATTATAAATTAAAATGATGTTATAAAAAGTTAGAAAATTTTTCACAATAATGTCGCTATTTATCTATTCATTATTAAAAATAAATTTCATCTATTTTTAAAACTGTGGTGTAGCGAGTAGCAAAAACATTTTATTATTGAACTTGGAAGTTGGGTAACAACTCAACTCTACCTTGTGTATTGACTGGTGTTCGAAAGACTGGATATACCTTTAAGCGTTACTTCCGTTATCTCCGATAGTTTTATTTAAATGTTTTAAATGTAAATAAAAGGTAAGTATTAAATGTTTATGTATCTTTAAACACTCCACACTGGTGACTAATTAATTAATCCCAATTATGCGAAATTAAAAAAAATATTTCAAATATTACGATCGGTATATATAGCTGTAAAAAGAAAGACTGTTATGATTCACCAAAGCTCAATTTTCAGAGCATTGGACTGTAAATCCTTTGGTCCCTGGTTCGATTCCCGGCCAGTGCATTTTATCCAAAGACTGGATTTTTAATTTAAAATTGCTCTTATTATTTCTCTAAAATCAAGATGCTTCTAGAACATTCTTCACTATCCGAGAGAGAGATGATTCTCGAATCTTCTCCAGGTGTATAAAAGCTGAGTTCTTCTCAGTTCTTCATTCTGTTCTCCAGCGAGTTGCTTGGTGCTAATAAACGCTATGGTTTCTAGCTATCCGCGTCTTTAATTCAGTCTTCGTGACAATATTAAATAAATGTAAAATAGTAATATTAAATCTAAAAGGAAAAGAAAAAAATTAAGAGAAATTGCGGTTTTCACTATACACCTGGATTTTAAAGCACTGTAATCAGAAGTCACACGAAGTGACATTAATTGAACGAAGAGGCTAAACCGTTATTGCAAATTGATCATCAAGTCAAATGTGAAATTTTGTAATGTTGCTGATCAAACAAGTTCGAATTATGAGGAGATTTGTATGGATAATGAGGACTGTTGTTGTTACTAATGGCACTTGCCATGGACAATCTCTCTAATGCATCAGCGGATTTAAGCCAAAATAAGCGTCTCTTGTAATAATGAGGCCTAAATACATTTATGTTACGTATTTCATAATAACGTTCTCTATTTAGAAATAAGTGTGATTATCTTAAGAAATGACACTTAAAAATAATTACAGAAATAATAATAAATAGAATAATTTCAGAATAATAATAAACCCAATGATAAAAGATTTTGGCGAAATTTCCATGTTCTTCTATATCACAAGTTCGTTTGGATCGCAGATAACACGAGTTGTAAGAAAGAATTTTTTTACATTTTTACAAATCTCGTACGATACAGCAACTACAAATGGTAAAATTTTTATTTTCTTTAATTTCATCGATATATGAAGAGGGTGTCATTTAAAGTATTGATTACATAATTTTTGGCTATTTGGATTGATAAAACAGTACATATTATTTTGAGTTGATAAAGTTCAATTTGAACAACTGTTTTTCTGAAACAATTACGTATGAATATATTAGATTGAAACTGCCAAGATATATTTTAGTAGTTGGGAAAAAATTTCTTTATTTGGAACTGTAATCAAATGATCTGAATAATTTAATCAGACATTCCAGAACCTAAACCTTTAAAATTTATATATTTTACTATCGGATGAATTTCCAATTACAATTTATTTTTACCTCAACAAATTAAATGTAATGTCGATCTGAGCACGTGGCAATTTTTAGTGGATTCGGGTCTTGAATTAACGACCTTCCGGCTTTCAAGCTCTGTCACCAGGCAATGATGAAAAAACACTATTATGTAGATAATAATTAATTTTTGAGTAAAAGAAAAAAAATCCTTTAATTGTTGAATTAAAGATAGATTCTTTTTACAATGAAATTTTCAATGTTATCTATCTGTAAATTTCAAATCCTTCCTATCTAATTATTCGGAAAAACAAAACTCAAAACTTCGACAAGAAATAGCAACCTATACTTTAGGGATAATACTCACCTAAATAACAACATTAAAAAAATGAGGAATTTAAATAAAAGAAAACAATAAAGAAATTGGGGGGGGGCTAAACTTTTTAAGCAACTGTTGTTGTTTTTGTTACTTATGGCACTTTACAAGCCCGCTGACACACCAGTGAGCGATTTTAGCCGAGTGAGCGTCTCTTGCTTTTCAGTAGCGCCAGCTAAGGTCATGAGTAAGATTTACTTACTTCATGCGTCACATCCGCCCCTTTTTACAGCGGGACACATACACGCTCCTCACAGATAAAATACAGAAGGACAACCATGTCCAAACCGGGAACCGAATTCGGGACGGGGAAGACTTTCTACCCCTAAGCCAGGACACCGACTGAAACAACTATAACTCTATTATGTTTTATTATATTTTAAATTCTATGAATATAATGCAGTGAAATAATTCGTCATAATTTCAGAGATCAAAACTAAGGAAGTAGCAGTACACTTTTCTGAACAAAATCTCTATCCAAAAGGAATGCCCAATATATACCAAATATATTAAATAAATAAAAATGAATCGTATAATTATTTTGCCCATCATTTTCGATTAAAATTGATATTTTTGTTCAGTAGATAAAATATTGTTGGTACTGCAATGCTATCAGTATAATTATAAGAATTTTTATGCTGTGAAACATGGGTGAAGCTGCATAGTTAATTGAATCATTCGTAAAAGACAAAGTGTCTTTATGATAGCCATCTTCCTTACAAGGAATTTTGCTTAGAAACATTAACTAATACTGGGTAGGTAACCCTAAAGGATCTGGGATACGAAAATAAAGGAAAATAAGGTAAGGATGGACTAGAAGATCAATGTTGCGTCATCCTAATAAAAATATACGAGAGCAGATAATACGGAGACAATTAGGAGATATAAAACGAAATGCAAAATCCAAGAAATGGTTATTCTCATGCAATGTGTAAATTTCTTTAACAGCAAGTGAACAGATAGGTGCTTTAGTATTGGTAAATTTCACTGCAAATAATATCCTCATTACTATTAATATTTATTAGCCACTATAATTATAATAAATTTTCTGGAACTCGTATGAAAATCGAAGAAAATGTTTACTCTTATTTTGAATTTAAAATCAGTATCTTAACAAGAAAATAATTTCGCAAAGCATAAACTTTGTGAGATAATTACTTTAAAGCGAATTATTATTTGAAGACATTAAAAAAAATTTTAAAAAATGTTATTAAAAAAACTAAACTTTCGCTGTTTTTATTATGTGCAGGAAAAAAATGAGAGAAAGGAATATGTAAATGAAAAAATTACTGCTTACATTATACTCAAGATAATTTATAATACTTCAGAGGATTTTTTTTTTTTTTTTTTTTTTTTTTTTGTGGGATAGAGAGGCGCAAAACAATACACAAAATATTATATTATAGAAAAAAACGACAGAAAAGTTTTTAAAAAAGTGGTCTCAAAAATGTATAAACGAGTAAAATGTTAGTTAAAAAGCATATAATTTATTCAAAACAGAAAGTAGGAAAAAAATTTATGAATGCTAAAAAATTTTTTAAAGGAAGTTTCTGATGAAATATGTAAAAATGTCTTGGAAAGTTAGCATATTTATAAAGTTTCCAAGATTTGCTCAGTTAAATTTTTTAGGAGAAATCTTATCAACTTCGTATTGGAAGCATATGCGTAAAACTATTTAAAATGTTAGATTATAAAAATAGATATATTTATAGTATATTGTTTACAATATACAAACATGGTTGAACTAATGAAATTCGTTGATTTAATATTTCATTACAAAACTATTGTAAAACTAAGAAAAACCGCCTCCAATCAAATGACAATTAAATAAATTGAATCATAAAACATCAACTTCATATAAACATAAGAATAACTCATTTATTTTTTCATTAAACACTGTAAAAAAATGCGCACGAAAGCATTTTTTGTGATAGATTTAGACTGATTAAAATTAAAAGAATATTTTTGTACTTTTCAAGTGAAATCAAATATTGCAAATTGCATTTTTCTTTAATTTTCTTCATATAACGATATAATTTTCTTCATATATAATCTATTTTCACTGGTATCAAGAGCGGCAATTAACATAAACTTTCTCAATTAGTAAAATATATTCACGTGGCTTTTTTCATGCCTAGTCTTACTCCCTATTTCATTTCTCTATTAGTTTTAAACATTGATCATAAAAAATTAAGAAAGTTGCATAAGATTTGTTATTATTTTAAATAATTACTACACTAAATCAAAAATCGCTTATTTGTATTCATACTGATTTTCACCACAAAAACAGCATTCGTTTAGAAAGCCGAATAATGCATTACAAATACAGGAGTTTAAAAAATATCTAAATACACACATTTACACACATATTTACACATATAATACTATATCGCATCACGAACAAATACTTAAGAGAAAATGGCAGCCTTTTGACTATAATAGCTGGTTATATTAGGAAATGTAAATGAAAACGTTAAATTCCACTTTGGTCAGATACAATGAGTCTACAAGAGATTTTAAAAGACTCAATGATTAGAATTTACATCATAGTACAAATACTATTAAGCAGAAGGCAGGTGCCTTTCACATAATAGTATTCCGTTTTGCAATCTAATTCAGAAGAATAAGCCCATTTACTGGCTATCTTGCAGTATCCGGAATTTTATCGCTTCAGGCTATAATTAAATCCTTTGGATATAATGAGAAGGTGACATTGGAACAGAAATACGCGTGGGATACAATTCCGTAAACTATTTAAGAACGGATACTAGCAAGATTTCAGTTTCTGAAAATGTAGCATTACTGGAACCTGCTCTTAGTCTGATTTAATGGGAAAGTTTAGTCTTTGGACTTTATTTCTGAAAGGTCAATTCATACGAAGTATATTTAAGGATTTCATAGATAGCAACTAATAAAATTACTGCTCTTATGTGGATTCAAAATAGTGTTTTTTAATTGTTTTCATGTAAATTTTTGAACAATTAAGACTGCTTCCCTCTACTAAAACAAGACTCCTATGTTTCTATGATTTTTTTTTACTTTATTATTAATATCACTTAAGTTGGGAGAGTAAATAAAGTTTAAAGCAATATATGATATGCTTTAAAAACAATGTATAGAAATAAATAACTTTTTAACAAAGTAGATATTTTTATAACTGGAAACCGGGCAAAATAGAGGGAAAAGATTATCTTTTAAAAAAATTTGAATCTTCAATTTTAAAAAATTAAAGATATAAAAAAACGAAAAATAAGAATGGCAATTTTGCTTCTATTCCCCCTCCCCTTTTCTTTAATAACAGCCTCCTATACCGCATTAAAATAAAGATATTTAACCCCTCACAATTTTAAAGTACAACCATAATATACAAAAAAAAAGTATTTTAGACAATTACATTGATACAGTAATCTGTTCCAAAAAAAATAATAACAAAAATTTTACCGATATCTTATTTAGAAAAATAATTACATTTTTAAACAAAAAAAATTAAATATAAAATTAATCAAGCTAATATAATTTTCTTTAAAATTAATCACTCTGTCATTAATAAAGAACTAAAAAAGAAGTCAAAATAAAACAATCGAAAGACCTTTATACTTTCTCCTCAAAATCTCCAACTTCTTCAAACAGAAGCATTTGTTTAAAATTTCTCTTTTTATACGGAATATATTTGCATAATTGATCGGGAATCTAAAAAGTTTAAAGAAAAAAAATTCTATTCTTTAGAAATGAAGTTTTTGTAACAGCTGCGCATGAAATAGGAGCATCCTTCTTAGTAATAAATTGTCTTTAGAAAAGAATAGAAAGGTAAATTTCAGTCTTTTCATTTGAACAAAATAAAATACTAAAATAATTTTTTTAAAAAAATGAAGATATATTTCACGAATAGGAAACTTAAATTTAACTTTCAAGCATGCGATAGAGAAGTTAAATTTACTCTCATTTCGAGGAAATTCAAGATACAAGAATTAATTCACAACTAAAGTGATCACTTGGAGCAAGAAAGATTCTCTTGGATATTTATTTGTAGCTTTAAGATACAAGAAACACTTCAGTAATTATAAAGATACAAAAATTATTACCATGCAATCGCCTACAGAAAGAAAAATTCTTTTGGAACATTGAGATTGGAACATTTATTTGTAAAATTACGATACAAGAATTACTTCAGTTGTTACAAAGATTCAAAAATTATTGCAAAGTAATCACCAAGGAACAATGGAACAATGAGATTAAAACAAAAGAGTGTAGCATAAAGATACAAGAACTACTTTAATTATTACAGAGACAAGAATTATCCCAAAGTAATAACCATAGTTATTATAGGTTATTACTTTGGTATTGTATTTATTATAAGTTATTATATAATAGTAAAAATTATATTGGAATATTTATTTGTAGCTTTAAATACTAGTATTCTTTCAATTATTAGAAGGACACAAAAAAAAACCACAGCAAGAAAGATATTTTTCACGGTGAGAAAGATTCAACTACAGCAAGAAAGATTCTTTTACAATAATAAGAATGAAACATTTATTTGTAGCTTTTAGATACAAGAATTGCCTCAATTATTACAAAACGATCACCTAGAGCTAGAAAGATTCTTTTGAAACAATGAGACTGAAACATTTATTTGTAACTTTAAGATACAAGAATAACTTCTTTTAGAGCAATAAAATTGAAATACTTATTTGGAGCTTTAAGATACAAGAATTGACTCAAAATTTAAATAGACTTCTAAAGTAAGAAAGGCTCTCTTAGCACAATGAGATTGAAATATTCATATTCATCTACCGAATGTAAGTTCATACGAAAATTTCGAGCAAAAGAATTATTTTTAATGTTTTATTTACATGTGAGAAAGGCAAAAATGTTTAGGAATAAGGGTTTTTATGTCCGAATTCAAGTAAGCATGCGATTTTTAGAATCACTGAACATAAGATAAAGGTATGGGCTGCCTATAAAATTCAATATCCAACATAAATGTAATCATTTTTACCAATTAATAAAAACGAAATTTATGTGACAGGATCGTCATAAATAAATTATTGCACTAAATAATAAATGAAGAGCAATGCTAGTATTAGTATTTTTTTAAAAAAGAAAGTGAATACTTATTCATTTGCTCCAAAATAGAAGCGCTAGAGGTACCCTTAAAAATAAATCAACATTCCACAAGGAAAAAGAATTGCGAAGTAAGATATTTCAATTACCTAGGCAAATAAATTGATTAAAAATGAAAAAGGAAGATTTTTTTGTCACACTCAAAGAATAACGATTCTAGTCTTTAGAAGAAGAAGAAAAAAAAAATTGGCTGCTACTAAAAATTACACAAATGATTAATCATCAGGTCTTCCCTCTAAAAGGAAATCACTTGAGGCATAAGGAAAAAAGTGGCAAATGATAATATTTAAATAGCATTTACATTCTGTATTTATCTGTTGCTGTATACACAGAATCATACAATTATTAATTAAAGGTTAATCGCTCTAGGAGTGTGAACCGAAAAAGTAGTCATTTTCAATTACAGAGCATTATACCAAACATTTCAGCGGCACGCATCTAAAGAAGTTAGGTTGTTCTTTAGTTCACAGTATCAAATTAATTGTAGAATGGCGAGCGAACGCACACACACACAAAAAAAAAGGATTTTAAGGAATTTTTTATTTAAAAAACCGTTATTCAGATTTTAATGAATATTAGGGCGTCGATTAAACCATATAAGTCACAATATGTTCAGAATTTAACGAAGAATTTCCCATCCAAGTGCCATCTCACATGTTAAGCTTTATGTTCACTGAAAAATTATTTAATAATTAACTTTTTTTTATCATGTCAGAACATGATGTCGTTTTTGAGTGAGGTTTTTGGCGTCAACAAAAATCCGTAGGCGAAAAATAAAAATTTTATTACCTGCACGAGCATCTCAAAAAAATCAGCTTTTAATAACGCTTTGCCATCGCATTTAAAAACCTCTGATTTTAAAAAATAAGTTAATGACTACAGCAAAATAAAACCTTGAGAAATGCCATTTTGAGCACGTGATTATATGAAAATGAAACAAATGGGAAATGTGACATTTTTTTAAAACAATAAATGCGAGACAAAGCTTTTTCTGGATCGTTTGCAATACCAAAGTGACTCATTCAATGAAACCATTAAAATAAAATAAAAATATAATTTAACTTGCGCGAGCACGTGTTGCTTGGCCGTTCAAGAAATGATGTTCTGGCATGATACATTGAAATATGAAAAGCAGATTTCATTTTAATCTTTTATTTTTCGTTGTTGTGGTTGAGAATTTCAAGTGTACACAATAAACTATATATGAAGCAATTCCCAAGGTATCGTTGTACAAAAATCTGCAGAAAAGGTGCCTAAATGAATGTTATAAGCTGACTATTTTGTATACGTTATTAATAAATTTCAGATTAATACATTTTTTCAATTATTCACGTAAACAAATTACTCTTCCAAGGTCAATTTGCAACGTCGATATAGGGAAAAAGTAATTAAAGTATAAAAAGAGCAGTGAAAATTCAAAAATTGTACCTGCTGTTGATACCCGATAAAATTGAAGGAAAATGAATACTTAATTATGAAAATTTTAAAAAATGTAATTACAATAAATGCGCTTTCATAGTGGGAAAATACAATTAAAGTAATTTCGCATCCAAAAAAAATCACCATAAGAACATAACTTAATAAAACCAGTCTTTTTTCTCAACCCACTTTAAAATTATAATGTAACAAAAATGACATTATAAAGTCTTACAATTTCAGAGTTGATTGTGTTTAGTTCCCGAAACACAAACGGAATGGAATCTGCAGCTTATATCCGTATTTTTAAACAAAATTTGTTAACCAACATCTAATAATAACCCACATACCGAAAACTTAACTTCTTGCGTTATACCACTTTAATTAAAGAATCAGCAAGAACTTATTGCTTAATGTAATAAATATCCTTTTTTTTTTAGATTTCTATTTCCGATAAAACGCATTTTAAAAGTAACGATTACCAGCAACAGCAGCCAAGTTAAAACTTTTTACCACTTTTAACTATGCGTAAAAGCCCAACTAACTATTACTTAGTAATAATTAATACTTCCACGTGCGTCGAATAAGAGCCCGAAATGTTAAACAAAACTGTGAAAACTAGCACGAAAATCATATTTTCTCGGAATTTTAGCAAATGAGCTGGAGATGAAACAGGTATGTGACATCCCTAATTTAATGATTCCCCCCCAGTCATAACCAGTGTTAGCCCAGAGGTGGAACACCGAAATTACATAACGACATTATTAAAGTGACAAAGGATGCTTCAAAGACACAAAACGGAGGTTGAATAGCAAATTATGTATTAATTATTCATTAGACGGGGGTTTCCGAAAACTGCAGCTTCGGCTGACTTCACAACAAAGACCGCAGAGAGGATAATCAATGCATAAGGTATAAGGAAAAGCGTTTAGGTTCTGCTTCATCAAGATGAAATGAAGCGATAGTCAGGTAGTTAAAAATAAAAATATCGATCTATAGAATTGTAAAAAATTCTATGTTTAAGTATTTTCTCTAATGCTCCAATATATAATTTGTTTTATAACGTTTGAAGTAGTTCTAAAACAAATTCTTGAAGACTGTTTAGTTCGTTAAAAATAATTATGCAGTTTAATTCATAGAAACAACAAAATGACAGACAAAAATACATTTGGTACTAACGTATCAGACCGTCGATGTGCCAACGGTCGCCAACTACCTCAAGCCAATTTACTTAGGTGGCCAGAACTCTTTGATACATTACACCGCCATTGTTTGTCCGCTTTCACGCATAAACTCATCTTATGTCCATTCAAACACGTATTTTTAGATGGAATTAATTCCATTATTTTGGAAATACGTAACTGCATCTTTGTCGTTGGCAGACAAATCCCAAATTTTAATCATTTTAACGAGTCAAAAAAAAAATCAGAACAAAAAAGGGGCTTATTGATCTTCTGCGAAACCAACAAAAGGGCGGACGACAGTTAAATTTTGCACAATTTTTAAAATAATGATTGTTTGCCATTATTGGTGGTTTAGCAACTCATTGGCGATAAAGATCGACGGTTAAATACGTAAGCACCATACGTTTTAATTAAAAATTTAAAGGCATTGCTATCAATCATTAAATCCTAAAAAAATATTTAATTTCAAAGATAAAATCAGTACTTCAAATACTGCCTCATTCTAGTAAATGAAAATTCTGCGCTTTTGCGCATGTACCCAGAAGCATAGATTTTATCAAAATAAGGGTGATAGGGTGGTCATATATACCACATAGATACTCCGACCTGCCACGAAGGCTCACGGATTAACCGTAAAACCGAATTACCGGGCCGGCGCAACAGCAGCATTGGCGTGAACTTGATTGAGTCCTAATGGCCATCACCGGCTACGATACAACCCTCCTCGTAGGAAGTACGTCCCGTCACCAAGGGACGTTGTATCCAAGGTTGTTGAGATCCAACCGTCATACCGGAAGCCTCTCATTCTCATTACGAGCCCCTGGGGGAAGGGGTGAAATGAAAGATGGAAGTGGAGAATTTATATTCTATTTATCGTTGCGATTGGCGACCACTGAACAATGAAATTATGAAGCCTAGAACGGAAGTATACAATCCGTTTTTTATTATTGTATACTGATGTGATTTTAACTGTGGTTTGGTGCAGCATAGTCACAATCATGGTTCTTGAGCCAAATAAATCCATACAAATAAAGTCAAATATTTGCAGATAATCTAAAAAAACTGAACTAAGCACTTGAACAATAGTTATATAAATTTCGTATTAAAATAAAATAGCACTTTTTAAAATGAAAAGTGGAGAGGAGAAAGAGATGCACGAAGATGTATTAATCGGGATGTAGGTCAATCCCTAACAAAGAATTTAGAAATGCACTCATCGAAAATACAAATTCACAATATGCCATCCTTCCATGGGATAAAATCGTCCAAAAATTTTAATCTCTGATTCTTGAAACGTAAACTACTCCTATCTCTCACCCGAAAAAAACTAATTCGCCAATTACAGCAAACAAACAAAAAAAATCATTATAAGAAAAATAACCAACCTTATCAAGAAACATCAAGAAATACGAAGATAAACAATTAGAAGTATTTATATAGTTAGTTAATTAGCACAAGACATCTAAAAGAAATGACCAACTTAAAAATGGTGACAATGTTTAATATTGATTTGTAGTTAGAGAATACCATCAAAAGGCTCTCAATGTTCAAAAACTCGGACACGACAAGTTTATATATATAGACCAAAATTCCTATCAATTACTTTCCCTAGTCTCCGAATGCAGAAGATAAATAACTTTTCATTTCCTATTTTACCATATTAATACTCAATAGTTCCTGTTTTCTTCCTCAGGAATTCGAAAATTATGCATCATATTTTTCCTTTGGTGTCATTTACTTTTATACCGATCAAGATATATAGAAAGATTCTCAAAAGCAAAAAAACTTAACAGAACTGACATAATTTTTCCCATGCAGTCTCTTATCAAGAAACATCTAGAAGTTCTAAAAATTTCTATCAATTGGAAAGAAACTAGAAACAGGAAAGAGCAACTGTATAATGACATAAAGAACTTTAGAACATAATGACATAAAGTAGCTCAATATTTTCTTTCGGGTTTTTTTTAATGATAGTTTCATTATAAAAGAAAAGTGCATTTATATTTTGAAATGAAGTTTAAAAAAATCTTGTACGAGAATTCACTCTGCTTCATAAAAAAAATGATTAAAACTTGTGTTGAGTTTGGTTTTAGAGCATAATGTAAAGAAATATATTACATATTTTGGTATCAAATTTTTTAAAAAAAATTAACAAATAAACGTATATTACCGATGATGTTTCTATCTAAATATTAAAACTGTAATCAGAAATTAGTTAAATTTCTATAGGCATATTACGAAATATTAAGAATTTCCAAGAATTAATTTTACTATATCAATACCATTTAAAGATATTGTAGTTATTGCTTTAAAATGATAATCTGATACAAATACAACATGTATCTGAGTTCATTGACCAAATTTTAAAGGTAGGTAAAATACATACAAAGAATAATTTTTTGTAGTGTACTATGGGGATGGAAATAAAATGTGTCGGCAGAAAAAACAGAGAATTCTAAGGGAACGGAAAGCCAGATCTTAATTTATATAAAATTACAATAAATTGTAAAGTAAACCACCACAAACAATGATACAGGCCTGATAGCGTTTTGAATATGACTGCCATACTCTTTCGAAGATTTCAGTTTTTCTTGAACAATTGCTGCAGTGACTGAAGCTTTGCAATGAGGTCCTCATCAGAGCCCCCATGAAATAAAAAATGATTTTTGTTAAAACTGGTGGGCATGCAAGCCAAACGACTGGTCCATTGTATCCAATCAATGCATTGAAAGCCAAAGCTGGCGTTACACATCTTATTATGGAAACCTGAAACGACATAGCATTTCGGATAGCAGCAGATCACTATCAATTCTCTCCTATCCAATAATGCCTCTCCCAGAGAGATTCAATACGTTGTATTGTTGAGTGGATGTCGTAGCAACTATGGGACAATAAAGTAATCATTCACAATACACACAGAGGACCAGTTCTAGAGACCATGCGACTGAGTAGCACGTAAGTCAGAGATGGTCTACACGTGGGAATAGTGCAAATGAAAAACTTCATCCCGCGCAAATATGGTCTCATCCGTGAAAAATACATTAGCAGAAAGGCTCAGAGAAAATCTGTTATCGAGCAAAAACCTAAGATAGAAATCAACACATCGAGGATAATCAACTGCACTTAGTGCTTACGTTCTGTTGTGTGAAAAACTTCTTTCCCCGTGCAAAATTTTTCACAGCATTTTACTCACGCTTGTAGTTTTATGCAATTGATTTTATCAATTAAGATTATAAATCTATTATCTTCAAATTCTAACAGAATACGTTCTTCCATTTCTGGAACTTTTACATATTTACGGCGGTCTGTATCCAGTTCCTTCACATGAAATGAACTTCTCTTACAAAGCTAACATTGTACACAAGGAAGAATTTTGTGATCTGGCTTTGTTCTAATGAGAAAACGTTCGTGGCACTATTTTAACGCCTCTTTTTCAGCTGCAATTTGCAATCACGTATATAAAATGCCTGCCTGCTTTCGCAGAAATTTCAGTTATTACGTCATAAGAGTGAACACCCTGTTCAGAACATAATTGACTTTTATATGCAATTTTCAACCGGGGGCCGCTCAAAGATTTCTTTGAAATGATACATAGCAAGTGATTATCCAATGGGATTATAAAAACGTAAAACTACTAGCAATGCATGTAAGCACTCTCAAACAAAAAAAAAATTTCAGTTTTTTTGTTTTAGCCTACTTTAATATTTAAAACATATCTTTTAGTTTTCTGAAATTAAAGGTCTTCGAAATTATGAAAACATATTAAAATAATTTTGAAATAAAGTAACCAGAAAAAGAGCATCGTTAATGTCGTTATTAATGCAAACTTCCAAGAAAATTAAATTCTTAAACAATGTTTTAACACATCTCGTGTTTGTAATTAAGGAATTTTGTAATTCATTTTTCATTAATTTCAGAATGCGTTGGAATTTCATAATTGTATGCTTATGTATATGATTTTATAATCAGTGTAATACACTATTTTATTGTTTCCAAAGATTAATTTTCATTTGAATGGTTAATTTAATAAAATTTTGATTCTATATATATGACAACAACTAATCAAGAATTTAAGAAAGAAATTTATTTATAGATAATGTAATACCTAAATATTAAAAATACAAAAATATTAAAATAAATCATTTGTTACTAATAAAAGTATGTTCTTTTTTTTAAAAAAATTCATCAGATCCATGAATTTAAATATACAAAACATGTATTTCCAATATCCTTAACAAAGACTTCAGGTGTTACAATAATTTGTAATAAAATGTTAAATATTTTTATCTGTTTATAACAAAAATTTAAAAACAATTAAAGAGGATAACAATAACACACTAACTATTGATAAAAGTCTGCACAGAAAAGCAGGTCTTTTGAAGAGAACTGATGTAAATGCTCCTGGAAAAGACCTAAATGAGAGAAAATCGATATATTTCCGAAGAATGCCGATACATGTCACCACACAATAATCACATACTGACATACACTTGTAAATATTGACATTTCCCAGATATCAGTCTTTAACAGTAACATAAATAATACATTGAATTCTTACTATACCATTCAAATGAATTGACGCAAACATGCTCCTTAGTACAAAGAACAATTAAATTAGCCATTAAAAGATGCTAAGCCCCTTTAAAGGTTTTGAATTATTTTAGGTTTTTCCATCATAACATTTAAAGAAACAACCGCACAAACATTTACATCAACTTAAAATTCAAACAATTGCAAAGAGAGATCAATTTGAATTCTTTGATTTTTATCTTTTTAAACTTGATTTAAACATATTTTTATTATTTTATTTCCTATCTCTATAGACTGTATAGTTTACAAAAATATGCGTTTTGCTTTTCTTGAACAAATGGACACAGGGCGAAGGCTCTCTCTATAATGGTATTAAACTAATTGTAATTCATTTCCGAAGTTTCTACTTAATTTAGCGCGTAGTAATTTCATTCTGAATTATTCTCTTATTTCCTGATCTATTTCACTTGTTCTAGTTAATTAATTCAACGGAAGCTTTGAAGATTGCTGAATCTGCTAAAAGCCGGCTAATTCCCACACTCCGAGTGAAGGGATAAAAATTGTCTAGCCAAGCACATTCCTTTAAAATATCCCTATAATCCCTTAAACGAGATGAACATGCGATTGGTTTGTGTCAAACCTCCCTATTAAAATCTAAAAGTATATATTTACGGGGATAAAAGTTTCATCGGCTTTTTCTCATTCCGTTTTGTGTCGTGCTCGACGCTTCTGCTTGTAACATAATGCGTGGTTCCCGCGGTAGAATAAAACAAACTTAAAAATTCGAAGCGTCATCTATGTCTTCGAAACCACCTTCTGCTTGCAACAAATAATAATGCTTATATATGAAAACAGGAAAAGCTACGGATAGCCAGATCGAGATTTTATTTAGTATAAGAACTAAACAGCAAGTTTCATCTTTTGCATTGATGTATTATTATATCATACAAGCTCGAAAACAATAAAAAAAAAGTTTCTTTGGATTCTCAGATATTGGAAAATTTAATTAAAAAAATATTATAATATTTGCGACTGTGCGTGAGTGCTTGTATGTACGAGAGAGGTATGGAGTGATTCATTAAAATATTCATTTAAATTCCGCGGTCGAACCACTCAGACAACGATACCTGTGACAATTATTATTCTTATATGGTGATGGGAGTGTGTGATTTTATAAAAAAGAAAGAAAAGAAAAGAAAATGTGCAATCAGTAATTAATTATTTCAGAATTGTAATAACCAAAAAATATCGATAAGTAAGAACATTTAAATCTACGAAAAAGTAAAATAAGCAGTAATAAAGTAAGCAAAGTAAGAAGAAAGTTTGCTTCTCATTTCGCTGAAAATGTTGATTTGAGGATCAAAATTTATTTGGAGTTGGTTAATGAAAGCTTAATTAGAAAAAGATAATTATCACACACAGCCAGTGCGATAAAGAGACAATACAGTCCGACTTCATCTCCAATCTAATCAAACTGAGACTTCGGAATATTTTACTGAAAAAGAGAAAATTGAGTTGTGAGGCGCTATTTCACGCAAACAGGTTTTATGTCATTATAGAATTTCATTCATGAGCGAGAGTCCTAATTGCCAGAGATAGATGTACAAAGAGCGGCACAATATTTCGAGCTAAATCGATAGATACGGCGAACTCTGTCCTCAAAAGTAAATAAATAAAGTGAATTAGATCCGGATGTTCATTGATGTCAACGTAATTACGATGGATATTTCGTAAATGAAAAAGATGCTTCGTTAGAAGACGAACGACGAAGAAACTGTGACTGCTTTAGATTATCGGCGACAACTTTCATGGGAATTAAATCAAATACAATATATTCTATTTTGATCAAACTAAACGAAGCCATTATTTAGGAAATTTTTTTAACAAGGTATCGTTTATAGGATGGCATATCATTTTTAAATTGGGTCATTCAAAATGCATGATTAAAAATCTTATAAAACGATCGACAGAGTAAATCCATTAGACTTAGAGCTAGTAAATTCGACACTTGAACACTTCATTGATAGTATGCGCTCATAGGAAAAGAGTTTTTTTTTTAAATTTAATTAGATTCTTAACTCTAAAAACAATGGAGATTTTATATTTATTTTTTTCTCGATATAATACAGTAAGTTCCTCATTAATTCATTCTCAATTCAATAATAACTTCAAAGTATACAAGTGTAAAAACATTATTTTCAAAAAATAAATTTTTCAAAGATCAATTTTACAGGTACAATTTTTTCTCCAGTTTAATTATTATCCTTTTCGAAAGTAGAGCTATTTTGGTACTGACCTTAATTTCTAGCTTTTAAATAAAAAGAATGTCCCCATACAGATCATATCTTAAATCTTATAGCTTCTCGAAAATTAGCATGCTGTAGCAAATGATGTTTAAAAACGACTGAAAGTTATTTTCCCTTTAAGTTGTAGATAATTTTCAAAAAAAGATATTAAATTCAATTTAACAAAGCGAGTGTTAGTTTTGAAGAAAATAAATAAAATTGTTTATATATCCATAATATTTTCATTCAGCAAGAATAGCAACAATAAGGATCAATATATATTTTCTATGCTTGAAGGTTTTAATAAATGAGATAAAAAAAAGATTTCACAATTTAATTAAATGTCACTCCTTTACCAAAACTTGCCAGATAATTTATAACTTGGTAATTTAGAAGAAATTGATAAAATATAGAAAGAGCAAAGTTCTTTAAGTTTATACATTTTAGTTCAACTTATAAAGAAAATTGAATATTCTGAAAATGAATTATCTTAAGTAAAAAATTACGTCTGTATTAGTAGAAAAGATGTAAGTTTTACATTGATTTTACTCAACTTCATTCGGCCAATTCCTTTAAAAGCAACAAAAATCTAGTTTATTTCGAAGGAAAATTTTTAGAAGCCAGAAAACTAGTAAGTAAAAAGGAAGGTGAGAAAGGAAAAGAATTCAAGTATTTTAGGTTTTGAAATCATTAGGAAAAGAAAAAAGTAGAGAATATTCTAAACATCGGAGAGATTGAAATTCGCGAATGATGTAATAAGCACACTTTTCATAAGGCTTCATAATTAATTCTGTCTCGTCTTCAATGCTGTTTTTATTAAAATACTAGCCGCCTTTGGCGACCAGTCGGTTCGCCAGTATTAGTGCTCGCAAAAATTTTCATATATTTTATGTAGCTGTGTCTCACAACAGGTTTTTCACCAAAATATTTTTAAACCAAACAAATTTTGATAATCAAATAATTCATTTATAGTATAATTTAGTATAATTTTCTTCAGATGTTCAGTTCATTGCGCTACTCATCTTTCTCTTTCTATCCGAGCAATGATTGTCCCGGAATTGATATTTTACTCAAATGGTGGAGGGAAAGGTCTAAAATTCTACGTCTTTATAGAATAAGGAGATTCTAATTTTCATAAATGTAAACACACTAAACAAATAAAGACACAATTGGTTTTCAAGAGATGCGAAAGTTTAAAAATTAGGTTTGAAAATGCCGCGCACAGAGGAAATAACATTGAAACACACACATCCTTCTTTTCTTTTCTTTTTTTTTTTTCTTTCCTTTTTTTCTTCACTAATTTTGTTTCTACAAACCCTATTTTCACTTTGTTATTCTTTTTTTTCTTCCGTGCCGAAATTTTATTTTGAGCAGGCATAGATTAAATATTCCTTCCGACTAATAATAAAAGCAGCTATTTTGTTTCTTTTTTAAACATCCCGTTATCTATGAATGAAAACCAACTGACTTCGCGCATTTCTTTCCAAACAAATCATAATTTATTACTTCCTGCTATCTCACTCAGTTGGCGTGGGGGAAGGAAATGCAGATTTTTGGCGGGAAAGTTAGAAAAGTGTCGTTTTAACTATTTTCCTCGCAGTTTTTTCTTTTTTTCTCTCCATAAGAACCATCCTCGTGTCTTAACGAAATTATTTTAAAAAAAGTTAGCCGAATCGGTCGAGCCGTTCTCTAGTTTTGCGCTTAGCAACGCATTTCGAGAACCATTTTTATTAAAATAGATGAGAAGCATAATAGACTGTCATATTAAAAGGACAATAAGACAATTAATTAGTAAACAGTAAACTAATTTTAATATTTAAAAAATTGAAAATATGTTAAATGCAAGATTAATTCGTTATGGTATTTAAGTAAATTAATGGAGAATTAATTCATTATGGCGTTTTTTCTAAGTAACCAAGTAAAGATCAGGCTATAAAAACAATTCAATGCATCAATGAATCCAGTAAAATATCGTGGATGCATTTGGTGGGGTGCTCCATTTAGAGGAATAAACAAAATTAATCAAAAACTGTAAACATCATTCAATTCAATTCAAACAACTCAAATTATAACCAATTCAAGCAACCAAAACCTACAAGTTAGCTATCTTCGATTCTCGTTCCATTTACTACAAAACGAGAAGTAGAAATTCAACTCCCCCTGTGACAACTGATAGTTGAGCATCTACTGTAATATCATTCATCGATGCAGCAAAAATATGCAATTTATTCTAGCTAAACGAAAAAAAACTAAACGTGATCATCAACTCAAACAACCTGAACCTATTAGTTAGCTATATCTTCAACTTCAGTTCCATTTATTGCAATACGAGAAACAGAAACTCAACTCCCATTGCGACAGACGATATTTGGATTTCCACCAATAAAAAAAATATCGTTCACTGATGCAGTATAAAAAAGCAATTTATTCCATCTAAATTATCAGATCATTTCGGCTTCAAGCTTATATCAGTTGGCAGTGAAAGAGGATAACTAAAATATTTGCCATCGCCCTAAATCTTCGTCTCATTTACTTTTCTGTTTAATCGACCCCGGTCTGGAATGCTCCACTCTAACAAGATTCCGGGCAATATCGCGAATTGTGTTCACATCACGGATTCCCAGGAATTGTCAGAGGAGTGTCT
Organism: Argiope argentata; assembly: GCA_026289955.1. NCBI lineage: Eukaryota > Metazoa > Arthropoda > Arachnida > Araneae > Araneidae > Argiope > Argiope argentata. Next base: position 5,661,244 of record JAOUZG010040464.1, read on the forward strand.
CGAGAAGCGGTCATATTGACGAGCACGCCGGTACTCGAACGCGTCCATCAAATGAAAGAATCGGGTTCTGGAATCTCTCGGGATCGGGGGGAAATTGCATTCGGTAGGTACAGAGAAGTCGATGATGGAGGCCGGGTTTTATGGTAAATCTATTTCAAAACTGTATTTTTATTGTTTCGTAAAGTTGGCCGTTAAAAAGCTCTCTAGGAGAAGAATTTAGTTTCAAAGTGATAAAACATTTGCCCGTGGTCTCTCGAGGAGTTTGTGTTCAGTTTGCGAGGAAGGGGGGGGGGATAATAGAATAATATCGACAGAAAAGTTTCTCATTTATGAGAAATAATGGGAGGTTTGTTTAAGTTTTCGGATAATGAAGAGATCATAAAATAGCTCTTCTCGTTTAAAAGAGGCAATAAAGACTATAATTTTTGGAGGCTCTCTATAAAATCGAAGATTCGAAAGGTAATACGCCTGAAATGGTAATCAAGGATGATTAGATTAAGCTAATCACGGGAATTAAATTATAATGATAGCTAGCAAAAAATGATGAAATTTTCCAATGATAATAATTTTAATTTCTAGTTGCAGTATTATACAAGAAAAATTTACATATCGTACAATCTTTTACAAATAAATTTTAATTACTTCAATTCAATATCAGCAAGTACTGCGTGGGTGGTAAAACACTTTTTTTTAATAAAAATATTGATAGAAAATTTTTAATGACATATAACCCACTTCTAATAATCCTCAAAGGCGGAGATACTGTTATTCATATGTCATTTCGCGAGAAACAGTTATTTTGCGCCCCAACTTGAACCACTTTCAGATGCAAACAAAAACAAATGGATGCTTTTTATTTTAATCCAAATTTCATTGAATAACAATACCTTGCCCCAACCAATCTGAAAGTATATAATGATTAAATTATATATCTTCATGTGTACAGCAGACCACCCCGCCACCACTGAACGTAGCAGCATCGACAGGATTTGTTGTGGCCCACTGTGGACTGTAGCAATGTCCATCCTTACACTGACCGAATCTGCAAAACTGATATTCTCTTCGCGATAATTGACTCCAAATACAGAACACCTCCTCCTCTAAAAACTGAATAAATTATATATCTTTACTGCCTAAAAGCATGAAGATCTTAATAAGAGAAAATGAGTAAATGTTACGAAAAAAGAATACATACACACATGAACAAGGTGATCGGCGAAGACCTTTAAATTCAAGCTCTTTTCCTTAAGCCCATAAAATTTAAAATAACACTTTTTATAGGCAGTGAAGTAACTTGTTTCTATAGTACAGTGATCATGCAAAATTTACTGTCACAGATTGCATTACCTATTATGAAAAAAATAAAGGATTTTTTTAAAAAAAATAAAGGATATTAGACAAAAAAAAGTACAATTAGAAAAATATAAGCAGTGACTTAATAAAAACAAAGAAAAAAAGCCTCATGGTGTTATCATTGTAATTGATGGAGATAATACTGATTAAAATTATGAACTTTTCATGACGTAAAAGCGTTCTCTTAAAATAAAAAAATTTATATTATCCGATATCTCACCATTCCCCTGTCCGCATCTTTCAGATTTTCTTTAAAATTATTATTATTGTTTATTATCTATCTTTCTTAAATTTCACTTCACTTAATTTGGGAAAACAATACGATCATAGGGTTTTACCAATCGTCCACTATGTAAATATAAGGAGACAAGGAGAAATTATTGCAAGGATGCAATACAAAATAAGGGCGTATTGTACATTCTTGCAATCTAAAAGTAACAATAGCAAATCTAAAAATAACAATCTAAAACTTAAGTATAAAATTTTTTAAAAAAATACATTTCCGAGAATTCAATGTTAAATTTACTAGCGACAGTTAGAAAAAATTGTATTTCCAAACCCCTATGTCGAGCAAATATGAATAAAGCATATAAAATTCTAGAAAAATGGATTTATTTTGTGGGAGGAAAAGAAACATTTGAAGAATGCATGAGACATTTCTTGAAGTTAAACAAATCCAGGTTTCTAAGAGCCGTGATATTGAAAAGACATTTTTCAAAGTATTGTAAAGTCAGCATAGGCTGATCGAGGATCCAAGGAATTGAAATAAATTGCTTTATGGTATTTCGTTTTTTATTTGCATTTATTCACCACCGTCCTTCCCCTCTCCTCTGCCGTTCTACATGATTTAAGAGAAATATCTTTAAAGAATTTACAATTTGTGTTAATCAAGATTTTTTTAAAGCGACGATTAATTTTAATCAAACGAATTATGGTTTAACAAGTAATCAGATTAATAAGATAAGAAGATAACAGTATTCTTGATGTTCTTTTTAACGATTAGAATAAAATATGATTTTACTATATTTTTAACAGTTTATTTAAAATATATTTGCTTATAATTAAACAATTTAGCATAGATTCATTCAAGTCATTATAATGAGATGTACCTTCATATTATTTTTCCCCGAATATAGGGTATATGGGATATTAACTTCACTATAAAATAATAATTCGATTCTATTATTCATGGTAAATGGTACAAGTGAAATTCTACCAAGGACATTCAAATAGCGATTACTGCACAAGATTCCG